>CAKNYM010052615.1:0-39348 GCA_932195095.1 Andricus curvator | reverse complement strand
CGTGTTTTTGATTTTCTTTTCTTTTGGAGGGTCTTTTTCGTTCTTAACTTTCCCCATAATTTCGAATTAAAATCATTTGTCAAAAAACTTGCTATTAGATAAAAATGGTAAAAAACGGAGCCTGCCTATACATCTGACATGTATTTGTTGACAAATTCAGGTTTACATGCCACCCAGCGCCACCTACAACTCAGCTTACGCTAAGAAGCTACGTGAACTAACGTCAATGCATAGGGCTGGATCCCAATATAAAATGTGATCTTCGTTTTCTAAAACGGGCACTGGAATGTATTTATAGAAAGGCATCTATTCTGTTAAGAGTCCTAGGTTTAGGGCAAGTTGTTGATGTATAATGCCCGCCATATCATTATGTCTGTGCGTATATTCTCTTTCAGCCGTTACGGGACAACCATCAATAATGTGCTCGATGGATTCGTTGGTGTTTCCACATAATTGGCACCGGTCAACGACACGTGTCAATGACACGTGTTTGCTATAATTCCTGGTGCTGGCAACCCTGTCCTGAATCGGAATGACGAATCCTTCCGTTTCTGGATACAGGACGCCCTTTTTCAGGCAAATATTGGATGCCTGACTATCCACTTCATGTTGATCTAACGTTTTGGGGTGCTCGCCGTGGATGGCTTTTTGTCTCCATTACGTTTCTAATTCCTCTATGGTTTCTACCCTGATATTCAAGGCCTCCTCGGAGGACAAATTCAAGTGCGTGTAATCAAGATCCGCTTTACAGATGGTGTTGTAAAGCGCAACATCTCGCTTGCTGTTAAAATAGTCTAGCAACAGCATAACTTGTGCCTTACATAGTTTCTTGACATCTACAACGCCCCTACCCCCTTTATGTCGTGATTGAACTACCCTTTCAATCGTCGAATTACTGTTGTGCTTCGGTGCTTCGTCATTTCTACGCGGATGGTTCTGTTTAACCTTCCAAGATCGGTATTCGACCATTTTATGAGCCCAAAGGAGTACTTGCCCTCAGCCATTGCCTCGATGTCATTCTCGAAATCGTTCTACAGCTCTGCAATCCCTAATTCTCCTCTAGTTAAATGCACTGTTCTACATTTATCTAGTGCGAACTCTATGTGGATATCATTGAAAAACTGCTTTGTGACATTGATAACTTTCTGCAGTTTCTGATCTGAACTAGCGTATAGCTTCAGGTCATCCATGTATAGAAGATCGGTCACTTGATGACCATCCTCATTAACATGTATTCTGAACCCATGAGGTATGCTGTTTAGTGTTTTGCTCAACGGGTTTAACGCTAAACAGAACCATAGTGCACTGAAGGAGTCGCCTTAAAAGATACCCGTCGTAATGCGTATTGATCTAGTTATCTTCGATTGTCCTTTGTCAAAATACTTGATTCTTGTATCCCAAAACATAATCGCACGACTTAGAAAGTCAATGATGCGTGGACAGATTTTGTAAACTTTGAAGACTCGAAGCAAATAGTCATGTGGTACGGAAGAAAACGCTTGCTTGTAGTCAATGTATGCCATGTGCAAGTTTGTTTGATGTTTACGAGCTTGCGTCATGACAACAGCATCTATGGTCACTAAATCTTTACTGCCCCGCGAGTTTTTATAATATCCTTTGTGTTCTTCTGTTAGGATTTCATTCTCGTCGCAGTGATAATATACTTATCTGCAATGATAGCTGTAAGGCATTTATAAATTGTTGGAAGACAAGCTATCGGTCGAAATTCAGATGGATTGTTAGCGTCTGGTTATTTATGCACCATATACGTAGTATCTTTGAGCCTACATCCTGGCATCAGATCTGGGTGTTCGATGATCTTCTGAAAACACCTTGCCAACGCAGGATGCACACTCGTCAGGTACTTGTACCAGAAGTTGTGCACCGTGTCCGGACCTAGAGCTTTCCAGTTACTTGCCCTTTTCGAAACCGCTGAAACATCTGAAACAGCTGAAAAATTGCTTCTGTTCGTTTTTCCCCAAACACGCGACCAGTAGTTAGTCATGACTTCCAATTGAGGGACTTCGGTGCTTTGATGGTTATTTTGCTTTACACTCATTTTACGATAGAACTTTCTTTCATCTGCCTGAAAGGCTCGATTTTGTTGTCTTCTTGCACTAATTTTCTTGTATCGTCGCAGTCTAGGACCGAGAACTTCAAGTCTCTGCCTTTGGGAGTCTATAATCTCATCCAATATTGCTGGTGTCAATGTCTCGTTGTACTGAGGGTGAATGATTTTTGTAACATGCTGTATCAGCTTTCTGATTCTATTTCCTTTCTTATATTGAGACAATCGGCCCGATTTGCACCTTACTTTGCTGACATCCATATCCAACCTGATCTTCCATGGTGGATCTCGATCCCTTCATAGGGTAAAGACTGCATTTGTAGGCCTAGTTCTGCGGCCCAACGTTCTAACGGCTGCCACAGCTGCACAATACACAAGAGTTTGCACCTCTAACGCAATTAGTGTTGAGTTCAAATGCATAGGTAAAACCTTGCTATTCACGTGTTCTATAAGTGTACGCACCAAAATTCCTTTCAAAGTCCTGTAGTTTTTCTGGGATTTCGCTGTTTACATTAACGTTATTTATGTCCGGATGTAGTTCTAGTGGATCTGATATTTGATGTACATTTTCCCTCGCACCTATGCCTTCAGCTGCAAACAGGTATTAGTTGTCCATATCTTCCAATAAATAGAAAGCTGCTGTTCCACTTCTATTTTGATGGCTATTTATATACTTCTATTTCAACAGCCGAAAACAATCTGTTTACTAATATTGATCGTTTTTGGTCTGGTAGATTTTGCTCATTTATTCTTGTGGCTAGCTCTGGGTACTTAAGTATGAAGAGTCGATAGTGTTCTCTCCTCATACTTTTTCCACCTTTCTCTGCCAAAAAATAAAGGCGAATAACATCTCTGTTCAAATGGTATGTCCATTTTAATCGCCGTCTTGGTTGCTGAACCTCTGCTTTTGTCTCTGGTTGAATTAAGCCATCTGCCTCTAGAGGATATGGTGGGACTGCATCATCGTCAGGTCTTCTTGATCTTGCGGTGCAGCTTCCTTTAACTGATGTTCATTATCGTCCTTTTTCCACGTCAAGTCAACCTGCTGCTTAATCTCCATTGCTCGGTCTTCTAAGATGTGTAGATTGTTCCTGATGTCCTTCACTTTAGTGATAAGATCTCTTAGTGCTACTTCCTTTATGTTAGGATACTGTGCAGCAAACTTCGTCTTGAAGTTGTATCCTTTTTCGCTTTTGGTTTCAAACTTCGCACTTTCATAATAGAGACGTACCAATTTCTCTTTCATTGCGATATCCCACTTGATGCTCTCCCACGGTATTTCTGTTGAAGTGATTGGCTGCAAATAGCTAACGCTAGTCAAAGCATCCTCAGCAGGCACAGTTGATGTTCCACTGTTTACTGTTTGTCGCAGATGTTCTTGCTGACCAGCTGTTTGATTAGTGAGATCTGCCTGGCCATCTCGCAGCTCACCGTCACCACGGTCCCGCGTGCCTGTGGCCCCCAGCTGTGGCTTCAGGGGCGCCCCGAGGATCCTCGGGTAGCGACAAGCGTTTCAAAATTTAAAAAATATTCTCCATTATTATTTATGGGTTTTGGTGTTCCTCTTAGTCACTTTCCTCTTCGTTCTGTCTGTCTGGCATGGGAAACCTTATCATTAGCAATGCTACAGCCAACATAGTCGTCAAAGTCATGAGAAGAAAGCTCAAGCCCTATCGCGACGCCAACGCAAGAACACCTTTGGTAGGGTTTCTAATAATTATTATTCTAATAATAATACTTATTAATTAATTGTTATTCTAATAATCATTATTAATTAATTATTATTCTAATAATAATAATGTGTGAGAAGTTGTAGGCTCCGGTAACTACGAGCATGGTTCTTCAAAGCAACCAATCCCGATGCAACCGGAACGTGTACGTCATCCACTCCTGCTTCTTCTGTCCTAGAATGTAAGCAAGAGTGCGAAGTTTACGCGAGATGACATTGTACAACACTGTTCCTTGAGATCACAAGACCACAAGAGCGCCTGACGCTTGGGTAATCCCGTTGCGTCCCCTTGTAGGCCTAAGCGTGATCCCATTGTCCTCTCCATACGGCGAGGACCGCAGCCACGCTATTGGCCGATATGTCTGACTCACTGATGCAGTCAATGCCCGTGAGTACCAGACGCTTCCCCGCAATTGTGGGGCAGTGACAAAGGATATGAATAGCTATATCATCATCCTTTCCGCACAGGCGACAGAGGGGGCTATCTGCGAGCCCTATCTTATGTCTAATAGTCGAGGTTTCCATGCCCTATAAAAATTTCTGTTAGGACCTTGACGTTGTTCCTACCGAGTTTGCGTGTTTCTTCAGCTCCATTAGGGTTTAAATTCAAACCAATGAGTGTTTTGGCTTGTCTGCTCTTCCTCGGTCAGCCAACTGTTGATATCTTCAGTGACTAACCTACTGCAAATTCCGAGAACTGGTTCGGGACCAGTGAAGCTTTCTCTTACTGCTAGTTTTGCCAGCCTGTCCGTTATCTTATTGCCTTTGATGCCACTATGTCCAAGGATCTAAAGTAGAGTCACTCGGCTTTCCGTCGCTAGATTGTTCAGTGCCTCAAAGCACTCCTATACTATTAGCAACTTAGTCGTTGTTCAATTCCGGACCATTATAGCAGCCCTGCTGTCTGAGCAGATGCGGGTATTTCTTTTGTTGCCATACTCCTGTGCCTTGTAGGTGCACTGGAGCACGGCCATAATTTCAGATTGTAGGACTGTGGCGTAGGACCCCATCGGGATTGTGAAGCCCTGTTTCTACGATACACATCAGCTCCTGCTTTCTCCTTCTTCCTGGAGCCATCTGTGAAACAATTGTCCCAATCACTAGGCACGTCTGCCTCGCCGTTAATCTATTCCTCTCTCGTGGATAGGCTAACTCGATACTTCTTGTCGAGAGGTAGTGAATGTGCGTTTTGCCAATGAGCATGCCCACGATCCGCCTACTCGCGATAACGGTTGTGATCCGTAATTCCGTCGAGATCCTTCCGCCGTTTACGATATTTAATCGCCAGGCTGCCTTCGCAGCCATGGCCTTGATGGTTAGATGGAGGGGCTGTAACCCTATTAGTGCCCCCAGTGCCACAGTGGGTGTCGACTTCAAGGCACCAGTGACGCCTCTTAGAACCAGTCCTTTGATTATTTCCAGTCGAGACTTCACAGTGGACATTTCGACCCTTCTCCACCACACCACTGCCGCATAGGTTAGCCTGGGTCGCAGGATCGTCCGCTGCAAAAGGAGGTCTCTAATTTTTGGCCACTGATTTGGGAACACTCTTTCGAGGGCTGCTCTACCCCTCGCAGCCGCTCTTCTAGCCTGCTGCGCTTGCCTCTTCAAATTCCTTTTCAGAGAACGCTTGAGGCCTTTCTTTTTTTGGGGGTACTCATTGACTGCTCCCGTCTCTATAGTCTCATTCAGTGCGACCGGCAATCCCTCAGCTTCCGAAAGAGCCATGGGCACAGCCGCCGCATGAGATTGGCTAGCCCGAGCGACAGATTGAAAGGGTTTATGTTAGACCCTTTCGGGTCCAACCCCCCTCCGCCACCTCCCTTCTTCATTTCTTCAAATTTTTGTTTTTTGACGTGTTTATTTTGATCCTACCAGCAGCTAGGAAAATAAAAGGTCCGCCCCTGCTGAGCCCCACGTCCAAGAGTAACACTGATTACTCGGGGTGGTCGTCCGGTGTTCCCGAGAGGCTGACAGGACACCTTCGTACCCCTAGGTGCCAAAGTGTCACGGGCACGGTCAGTCTATACCCATGGCTTGGAGGGTGGCCACATTGAGTTAGACACTCAATGAATATCCGTTCGTAGGCCACCTCATCAACGGATGGCTGTTTCTTAGTCGCTGTGCGGGCCATAGGACATTCCCGGCCAGATTCCAAAACTGGATGTTGGTCCGGGAGGGATCTTGACCCAGGGATCCAGCAAGCCCGTGTTAGCTAGGCTCTTTCACCCCTACATGTCAGGAGAGTCCGTTTATAGGGATCCTTTCATACATATCCATACACATGCAGGCCAACGTTTTTTTGATCCCCTTGTCCCACACGCTTAAGCCTGCCCAACAACTACAATGTGTTACAGCTCCTAGAGAAGGTTATACATCAAAACTAAGACGTACTGTCTGTGGTTCACACGATACTTTATGCAATACATGTATGTTATGGGCTCTTGACAAAATTTAGATTTCAGCTGCTCAGGGCGGAGTCCTAGTGGAGGCGTAGGGTCTAGGGCGGAGAACCATGTAAAGAAAAAAAGAACGGGCAAAAAAAAACATTGCTGCTTTACCCAGCTTGAGCGGTAACTGTTTATCGCCACCAATTTTCTCCATTTCGGCACAACAATTTAAGATCTGCTTTGACCGCTTTAAATAAAACACGTTTCTCATAGACGTAAAATTTAAGTATTACGACCTTAACGTTTCCACGTTTCGGGCTTAGGAGCGCGGAGCGCGTAATAATGTGTCGTTTCAGAAATTTATACTTTTTGAAACTTTCAACGTGAAAATTTCCGATTGAAACTTTCAACGGCACATTGCTAAGAACACGTTGTGGACACATGATAGTAAAGCTATGAGGCGTTATTTGGGACTTGGCTAGTAGGCATAGAGATGGCAGCACTCCCTGTACGTTCCATGATTGTTAGACCCTGGGTTTCAGGGAAGTAAGGTAACTTTATTTCCCTAGGGAAATAAAGTGTACCCCCACCACAGGATTCTTTCCCCGTTCGGTAAACGGGAACTTACCACTCGCAAAATAGGTGGCGTAAAGTGCTCACAAAACACATGTGTTACATCAAATAATAAAATCCTCACAAAAAAAAATTATCAATTTTTTATTTAATTGAATAGGCTTTAAAAACAAAAAATTATATCCAAATAGACTTATGGTAAAATATCATTTTGTTCAAGTTATTCAAAAAAAGTTTTGTCCCATGCAATTAATATTATTGTTTGGTCCTCGGCGCGAAGAGATTTTGCATTTCCCTCACCCAACTTGAAATATCTAATGTCATATCCCTGGAATATTATATATGTATACGCTAGTATTTAAAGGAATAATTTGTTTAATTACAGAGTTTTAGTACGCGTATTTTATTCCAACAATATTCTACGTGCTAATTATTTTTACTTTAGGCCGTATGAAAATAAATTCTAGTAAATATGAGTACCTAAATGCCAACCGTTAAAATGGCCCTCATATATTTATTTTATTTTTTTAATATGTGGCGTTATATCTTTTATTCGTGTCTCTTATTATAGTTACAGAGGACTTTATTCACCTAATCACTTTTTAAATGTCCCTGAGTTTTTGTTATCCCGCTTGTGATACAAGTGAGAAAAGAAGGGCCTTGCAAGAGTTAGATGTTTTCAGCACGAGTGCGAATTCGTTATTCCCCCGCGTATCACATACTATTTTTCATGAAAAATGCATGAAAGCTCCAATGATTCCAATAAAGAATAAATGTTGGATAATAGTGGTCAAATCGAAATAGTGTCCAGGGTCTGAGCGCTGGCGGAGTCGAGGGGTGGTGTGCTTGTGCGGTGGAGGGGATGAATATCCCTTAAAATAAGGCAAAAAAATATTAGTTACATTAAAATACACGAACAACACTTTTTCAGCGAGGATATGTGTTTTATTTCATTTTCCAGCTCTAAGGCTAGTGTCTTCAGAATATCCTCCTGGAGTCTTTGTGGCGTTCCCGAGCTTCTTTTATGCTATAGAGCCATGCCGCGCTCGCGCGTATTTGAGCACGGCGGAGTCAGTCCCGCCGGTCGCCCTACTCACGGCACCGAGCAGCGAAAAAATGTATTTTCCGTGCGTAGCCCTGATTATGCTAGCTCGTTAGGAGATAAAATATGATTCTTTTGTACTGTCGTACTAATCGAGCCTCTGCTAAATTATAGGTCCATCTATAGCTTGTTTGTGCATGAAAGTAACCCTGCTTAAAATGTCGGGTAGGACGCGGTTAGAAACCGGTTAGAGGTGGGTTGTAAACGGCCCAAACCGCGCCGTAACCGATTTTTGTCTCCGGGTTATAACCGACACCTAACCAGGCTCTATCTGGCATTATACAATATTCGTATCCGGTTTCTAGCTGGTTTGTAACTGGATCCACAAAATACTTCCACCCGGTTCTTATCCGGCCCTAACCGGCTTGTACCTGATTTTTATCTCCAGTTTATATCCGACACCTAACCGGGCTCTATCCGGCAACATGTAATATTCGTAACCGACTCCTATACGGTTTTTAACTGGGTTCACAAAATACTTCTATCCGCTTCTTATCCGGTCCAAACCGCGCCGAAACCGGTTTTTGTCTCCGGGTTATAACCGACACCTAACCGGACTCTATCTGGCATCATGTAATATTCGTATCCGGTTTCTACCGGGTTTATGACTCGATCCACAAAATACTTCTAACCGGTTCTTATCCGGTCTTAACTGTCCCGTACCCGATTTTAGCCTCCGGTTTATACACGAAAAAAAATTGTACTTAAGGAATTATAGAATTAGTTACGATGTGGCGGATATGAGCAAAAATCCGTGATAATTACAGACCTATGTTTTTGTGAATTCTACAGAACTTCTTCTATGAGAATTAAATATAATTCAAGAAGAATTCTTAGACGAGACACAAAACCCCTCTCAAATCAAAAACACGGCAGAATTCTGTAATTTCTACATCACCGCGCCGTCGTTTCCAACACGAAAAAAAATTCCGATTTATAGAGGGGCTTCTATATTTAGCTTACTTATTTGTATATCAGAAAGACGGAAGGACGGACGGAGGACACACGAGCGACACATTCTTAACTTATTGTAACGGACCCAAACATAATTATATAGCCTAACCTAAAATTTATATAATTCACGCAACGCACTTCCCTAACGCAGAATATCGCACGCTGAGGGTATCGGTCGAAATGGTCCTTATATACTAATCAAGAAAATTCTTACAGCTTGTGAGAAACGACCAGTGCCGGGCTGGATATTTAATTTAAGGTTCCAAATTTCCGGATAGAAACCGGTTATAACCAGTTAGAAAGCTTCCAGTGTCGAGTGCTGTGTAGGAATCTGTTAGGAACCAGTTATAAATGAATTTCGGTCTTTGCCAACATTTCATTTCAGGTTCCAATTTTTGGATAGAAACCGGTTAGGACAGGTTAGAATGATTCCTGTGTTAAGTGCCGTGTAGAAATCGGTTAAAAAACGGTTAGAAACCAATTTCGGTGTTTACCAATATGTAATATCAGGTTCTAATTTGCCGGATAGAAACCGGTTAGGACCGGTGAGAACGTTTCCTGTGCAGTGATCCCAATTCGGCTCCCCAACCGCCCTGCGCATGGGTCGCACCAGCAGACTCATTGGATGTTGATCGCGCGCTTATTTGAAATGATTAACTATGCAAATCAATTTTTCACAATATATAATAATCATAAAGTACAAAAAAATATTATGAATGATTTAAAATTCACATTGGTGAAAAAAAGGCATTCCTTCCTTCAAATTTGAAATCAATCATTTATTTTTGAAGAGTACAATAAAATAATTATTTCACCTTGCACTCGAAAAGACTATTTTTTGATCTGAAAAATAATCGTTATTATTTCCACAATGATGATTCATTATAAAAAACTGCTTCACGCATGTGATAGTTTAAAAAAAGCGCGTTATATACAGACAATGAGACTGCCGATGCAACGCATGCGCATTGCAGTTGGGGAGCCGAATTCGGAGCACTGTTCCTGTGTCGAGTGCCGTGTAGGAATCGGTTAGGAACCAGTTAGAAATGAATTACGGTCTTCGTCAATATTTAATTTTCTGTTCCAATTTTTTGATAGAAACTGGTTAGGACCGGTTAGAATGATTCCTGTGTCGAGTGCCGTATAAGAATGGGTTACGAACCGGTTAGAAACGAATTTTAGTGTTCACCAATATCTAATATCAGGTTTTAATTTGCCGGATAGAAACCGGTTATGACCGGTTAGAAAGATTCCTGCATTGAGTGCCGTATAGGAATCGGGTATGAACCGGTTAGAAACGAATTTCGGTGTTTACCAATACTTAATATCAGGTTCTAATTTGCCGGATAGAAACCGGTTTGGACCAGTTACAAAGTTTCCAGTGTCGAGTACTGTGTAGGAATCTGCTAGGAACTAGTTAGAAATAAACTTTGTTCTGCCAATATTTAATTTTGGTTCCATTTGTCGGACAGAAACCGGTTAAGACCGGTCAGAATGTTTCCTATGTCGCGTGCCGTGTAGGAAACGGTTAGGAGCCAGTTAAAAATGAATTTTGGTCTTTGCTAACATGTGATATCAGGTTTTAATTTTTGGATATAAACCGGTTAGGACCGGTTAGAATGATTCCTGTGTTCATTGGCGTGTAGAAATCGGTTAAAAACCGGGTAAACGAATTTCGGTGTTTACCAATATTTAATATCAGGTAGTTTTTTTTTTGCCGGATATTTGCCGGATAGAAACCGGTTAAGACCGGTTAGAATGATTCCTCTGTTGAGTGCCGCGTATCGGTTAAGAACCGGTTAGAAAAGAATTTCAGTGTTCACCAATATTTAATATCAGGTTCTAATTTGCCTGATAGAAACCGGTTAGGACCATTTAGAAAGTTTCCAGTGTCGAGCGCTGTGTAGGAATCGGTTAGGAACCGGTTAGAAACTAATTTCAGTGTGCCAATATTTAGTCTCAGGCTCTAATTTGCCTGATAGAAGCCAATTAGGACCGGTTAGAAAGTTTAACATATAGTGTCAAGTGCCGTGTAGGAATCGGTTAGGAACCAGTTCGAAACGAACCTTGATCTTTGCCAATATTGAATTTCTGTTTCCATTTGCCGGATAGGGACCTGTTAGGATCCGGGTACGTTCCAGAAATTTAAATTGAGACCGGAAAGAAACAGGTTAGAACCGGGTGAAAACCGAATTGGTTTCTAACCGTTTTCTATCCAGTTTGTTGTGTTATCTGACCGGTATTTTAAGCAGGGAAGGCGCCCGAGCGTCAGTGTTTTTCTCAAAACCACCTTTTACAAATTGATGAACACGATAACTGAAAACTTATCAAACCAATTGACTTGTTCTTGTGTATTCAAACACTTAATATGTTAATATTAATATATTAATATGTTAATATGGATGATTGTTGTTTTCAACTATCGCGTCTGATGGTGTTAGTTGTACTATTTGAGTCATCTTCACGTCTCGCTAAAGCGCAAGAGTGGAAAGAAATGCCGTGAGTGTGACAAAGTCTTTGCCACACTTTCGAGAAAAGACTGACTTAGTCCACGGAAAACATGCCAATTTTTTACTGTATTTTTTTATTTATAAGGAAGATATCCCATAAGTTTTATGCGTGCTAAATTATTTTTGTGGACAGGAGAAATTTATTTTCTTAAAATCCTTAAAATAGAGTTTTCGCATTTTTCTGCGTTTTATTTATTTTTTAATTAATGCAGTACTCCTCTCATAATTAAGGGTTTCCTTAAGTTCAAATATAGCGTTGGCTAGGAAACAGATTTACGAAAAAAATTTCCTGTATCATTTTTTGATTTAGTCAATTTTTAACATAAAAAATTAACCATTACGTTAAAAACCGAGGAAAAATAAAATTGTGCTTATTTTTGTTGGAATGTTGATTCTGAAGGAAAAAGCGTTTTACAAAAGTTGTTCTACTCCCAGAGGTACATTTTTTTCTAAGACATTCTTTGATGAGAGTGATCAATTTCGAGTAAACATTGATTATGATTGAGGAAATACAAAAGTTCAAAGACAGGATAGAAAGCTGTTTCTCTTCGTAGCAAGAAATTTTATCAACAAATTAAAAAAAAAAATATTCTTCTCTTCAGGTCTACTTCAACTTTTCTGAGTTAGGAATGACTTTTCACTAATTTTCACTCAGTGAATAGCCCCTCGATAATGAATGAACACCGAAACGTTGGTAGTTGTTTGTAAATTTTTTGTTTATTGTGATTTAAAAAAAAAAGAAGAAAAAAGTCGAATGTAGTCATTAGAGAGCTAGTCCGGCGGATAAGGTAACCAATTATGCATTTTGTGTCACAAACGAAGGCATTTAAAAAAAATGTATTTGGCACTCCAAGGAATATTTTCAGGGTGAGAGGCAATCGAGATAATGGACTCATTTTCTAGGCAATATTTTAAAAAGTTACGTGAACATATGTTATACTTGCTAAACCAGATTGGTAAATATGAATCCCTATTTAACAATTTTTCAAAAATATTGTCAGATGAAAGTAAAATTTCGAACGTGGTACTTGCCATAAGGATACAAAACGAAACTCAAACAAAACGAAAATCTCATCTGGTTTAAGTTTTAGACTACAGGTTCTCGATTTCCATCAAGACTTGGACTCTACTGATCATGTTTTGAGCAAAATCCCGCTTTTGCCGAAAAATTCTCGGTATGCATCACTAGCACGGACGAAGTTTTTTCCATTGTCTGAATATATATTTTTAGGACGACCTTGTCGGGATACAAAACTCTGTAAGTACCTTGACAATGTATCAGTCCTTAAGGAGGAACATGCGCAACTTTTGAATCATGTGAGTGTTTGTGCTAAAGTACATAAATAGACTGACATAAAATACGTAAGTCTTATCAAAAAATTCTTTAGTTTAATGGGAGTCAAATATGCGCAAAATTAGACATTGTATTGTTTTTGTTATAAATTTCAAATTGAAAACTTAAAAAAATCCCACTTGATTCCAAATTTATATTTACAGAATTTTTATAAGTATTGGTTTTGTTACAAATTTTAAATTCAAAATTTGAAAAAAATCCGATTATTTATTTATTATGATTTGTTATGTTAAAATAAAAAATGCAAGAATATTCACGGATAAGTATGAATTAACTTGTTTTTTCTTCGTAACTTATAATTCCGATAATTCAAATTTGACTTACTTCCCGCCAAATTCATAGGCAGCCTTGTTCGGACTTCGAAGAGTCTGCTATAATCGTCTGTTAAGAAGCGACCGCGAGCAACAGCGTTGCCACGATCCCTTAGTTTTTTTGGTTGACAGCTGATTTATTCGACTTCAAAATTATTTTATAAATATTAAACTGTGGTAAAATTTCAGTTTCTTATTTTTGCCGGAACTAAGAAGGTTGATTTTTCAATTTAATCAGTTTTGTGAATAAATACCTTGGATTTTCGAACATAAATCTCCGATTTATATGATTCCTCTAGTTTAGGCCCATAACATACAATGTTTATTTAAAAGCTTATATTTTCTAAAAACCGTGATTAAAGAATCTTGGATTTTGCTCATCGCATTTTCCTCAAATCTGTCGCTAGTTCCAGGTGAACTGCCTTTGTCGCGAAACACAAAAAGATACATATGTAGGCCTTTTTTGTAGTACGAGTACGAATTCTATCCTTTACATAATACGTTCCTGTATAATTGAAACCAGAAGTATTAAAGGGACGAGAGGTTGTGACTCGTGCCGTAGCGTAGGTAGACTTCCTATGACATATTATGTGCCTAATGATTTGGCTCGAAAGGAGTGCATACATTTTCGAAGCACATTCTTGACCGTATTCTCCTATGATAACGGCCAGTATCGCTTTCGTAGGGATGCTATCAACTTTGGCAGCCAGCGTGCTCATCGTTGATGACACAGGCACACAAAAAAAAGTGCGAAGACAAAAAAGCGACCTATATAGCATTGTCGAAAGTCTTTTTTTTTTGCTGTAAAATGAATTCTTTTATAGCCCTTATGTTTAAAAATATTTCCCTAGATTTTGGTTGCAAAATTTTTTTTTGTTGCAAAAGTTATTAACAATGAAAATTTAATGTTACAGCATGATCAACATTTTTCTCGTGAACGTCAAAACGGATTTGGACGATTCTTACGTTGAAATTTGTGTTTAAAAACTTACATTGTAGAGATGTTCCTTCTGAATATAAAAACATTAATTTTGTTTGAAATATTACCAGTTGTTTAAAAACAAATTGTATCTTTGTTCTCTCAAAATAATTTTTCTTTTGCAAGTTATTCTACATTCTCTACGTAGACATATTTTTAGTCAGATTTCCTTGAATACCGTATTCAACAAATACAATAAAGTAATAATTACCTATAAGAAACTTGAAGTTTATTAGTTTTTAACTAATATTGTTAGGAGCCCCATTGTTATAAGTGTTAGTGCGAAGTTACAGCGGCAACTCATTCCGAAATTTTTGCCTCTACCTATAAAGGAGTAATAGATCCTTGAAAACTTCTGAACAGGTCGAACATTTAACAATATCATGCTGCTAGGACCTCGTATTAACACTTCCATCAATTGGGCTAACTGGCAATATTAGTCAAAACTAATAAATTTTAAGTTTGTCATAGTTAATTTCCCTATTGTGTTTTTTGGAATTTTCCAAGCAATGCAAATTAAAATACAACATTCTACTATATAAATTACAAGAGATAGCTCAGTCATCTTCAATTGCATTTTACGTTAATTGCTGTTTATATATATATAAATTGACTTTTCTCGGATGTCTAGTACGGTGGCCTAAAATTATACTTTCGATTTTTTATTTGTTATATTATTTTAAATAATTTTTAAATAATATTTACAGTCGGTGTCATGGTTATTAATTTCTTATGGATTGTAATATAGAAACATGTCTTTTCTTCATGCTTAAATCTAACATATAAAATGTTTAAAGAATCTGATGAAATTTTGGAAATATCTTATTCACTAATGAAGAAAGTGTTTTAAAAAAGTATCAAACAAATAATTATTAGGATTATTTTTTAAGTCTCAAACATGGCTGTTTTTTCTTAAAACCATTCTTTTCATGAGCTTGTTTCAGGCCCTAAATATTGTTTTGTTATTTCTGAAAATTACAACAGTGGTTTCTCATAGATTTAGGATGCGACCTCTTGAAAATCGTATAATTTAAATTTTAATATCAATAAGATTATTACCAAAGACCAGAAATGATTTGTCTGTAAGCGACTCAGGTAGTTCATGAATTACTTATTTTATGGTGGACGTGTTGCCTCGGCTAATCCATTCATACTCTACTATACCTATACATTTCTCTCAAAATATCTATCCCAATCGTAAATACAGTCAATGTGAATTTCGTATTCGAAATTATTATAAATAGAATGTTTAAATAAACTGATTTAGTTTTTAATTAATATTATTTAAACATTTATCATTATCAACTAATAAAAGTTGCTTAAATAATAAAAGATTATTATCGAATAACAATATTTACTATACATTTTAAAACATTAAAAATTATGAATCCAAAATTTTCTAACAAATAAATTGTTTTTTCCGATAACAATATTCACTAACTCTTTATTTTTGGTTTACACTCTCTCCCTTTTATGGGTTTAAGAATCTTAACGTAACCGTTAAATGTATTCTTACAAACAAGCCTTATATACTACCTCACCAACTATTTGCTACATATCGTCTTAATTACTATTCTTACTTCTAAACGCGTCCGACCGTGACCTGCGTTTCCGTTTCCTCTTGCCACTATCTATCTCAAAACTGGAGTCTATGCCGCAACACTACTTCCTAATTCTCCTTCTTTAGAAGTCATTTTTTGGCTTTTTGTCCTACCCTGTGCTCTTTCTCAGATCTTCCAGCTTCTACATCTATTCCTCTCCCTGTCCATTTCCATTCAAAATCCACTTCACTCTCTCTCTCTCTCTTCTATGCTGTCCCCTCATCCTTCGTCACCTGTATACCTCTCTAGCACATGCATCCATGTTTCCTGCTCATACCTACACACTCTACACATATTCGCTTCTTCATTAATCCAATACCTATATGCTCTTACACCCTCGCCCATACTGAATCTAACCACTCTATTCCATTTGCTCTCTTTTTTAATCTTTTTCAGGTACTCTGGTTCTCCTTGCCTTTTAACCATTATATGCCAGCTGGTGTACCTTGAATCCGCGATTTTTTTCCATCTCTCTTCTCCTTGCCTTGCCGTCATCTCTTCCTCTATTTCTGGCCACTCTGTACCCCTCACTTGCATATCACAATCAAACCCCTCCTCTCTTTATCCATAACCTCCCGGGCACACGCTTGTTCAATTCTGCTTCATTCTCCCTTTCTTAGTTTCTCTTCAAAATTCCAGGCTCTTTTCAATTGCCTGATATCCATTTTCCTTCGTCCTATTTCTTCCCTCAGCATATAACCTAGGCAGCTCCAATTCACTCCCATGACCCGTCTCAAAAATCTCTCATGTAGACTTTCCACTCTCTTATGCACTTTCCATCCCCAAATTTCCACTCCATAGCTTAATACTGACCATACAAAGATCGAACATCCACACTCTCATCCTCCAGTCGTCCTGAAACCTTCTTTTACCTATGCCCCATACTTGTCCCATTACTTTCTTTCTTTCTTTTTTGGGGTTATTTCCATTAGCACTAGGTCTTTCCAGAGGTCCTCTTATTCCGCCAAGGTTCTCCTGCTGGTAAGAGCGAGACCTATCCGGCCATTGCTATTTCATGTTGGTTCTGTTTTCAATAAGATGTATTAGCTGAGTAGATTATGGATGGAGCGGTAGGTATGTAGCTTATGTAAGGCGGGAAGATTTAAAAGCACATGTTTGTAGATCAAGGTGTTTAACATAGCTGTAGTGTTCACGTGCCGTAAAGCGTGAGGGTTCCAAGCATAGAGTATATGTGAAAGCAAGCATGAGTAGTAAGCAGACTTAAGGGTTAAAGTGGTGAAAAGAAAAGTTATACCAATAGAACAGTATTTTTAATAAATTTGATTATTTGATAGCAAGCTGAACTGTTGGGCTCAGACAGGAAACTCTCAGCACAGAACGGAGGGAATTTTTTCATTTTTATAAGGGATTTTTCTAGACTGTTTCTGTGATCTTGGAATCTGGGACATGCCCATAGGACATGTTTGATATCTTCATTAAAGTTCCCACAAGGGCATTCCTCTGAGTCCACCAGACCCTTTCTGGCCAGGCTGCCAGCAAGAGCATAGTGGTTGCTTCTAAGCCGGGAGATAATAACAATATCACATCTTTTATTTAGATTGGATTCAAGGAACCAAGGTTTAGGGGAATTCGAAAAGAAGCTATCAAAGTAATAGAGGCCCACTCTCCTACGGTCGCTACCTCTCTTCCAGTCAGAGCTGGAAATCTCATGTAGTTGAGTCGCAATTGATTTATAGAGATCTGTGTGAGGTATTCTACATTTTAAAAGTGTACCCTGGGTTAGTGCTAGTTTGGCAAGTTTGTCAGCGACTTCATTTTCAAAGATGCCTTTGTGTCCAGAATCCAAACAAGACTGACTTTAAGGTTTATAGTATTAGCATAGGAGAGAAGGTTTCTACACTGTAAAAAAAGCTTTGGTGATATTTACAATCAGCTAGTAATTATACGTGCAATGTATTTTTAAATTACAGTGTATAACCTGATTAATTTACGATACTACAGTACTTATTTGCAATCTAGTGTGATTTTACTTGAGGTAACAATGTGAAAATAGAACGAAGGTTGTTCTATTTGCAGTCGACTGTAAAATTACTACGTCCGATGATGGAAATTATTTGATCGGCGTGGGACATAGTAAGTTTACGTAAGGTGATAAATTTACTTGGGACTTTAAGTCTACGAAAGTATATGTAAATCTTGACGAAGAGTGCTTTTCTATGGAGAGGGAGTAAGTCCGCAAGGTCGAACGCCGCAGAATAATGTGCAGGACGTAAATTTCGACCATTCGGGACTAGCGAGTGTAATTCGTACCAAACGATGAGTTCCGGAGACGCCCGAACGGCCTCTTACCAATGGGTGCGCATTTCGTTCGTTTGCATTCTTGTTTACGTTGTTTTGCACGTTATGTCGCTTTGATTTATAAAGTTTGAGACTGTCAAGTGGTTACATTCCGTTTTCTCCCTTAAATACAGAAAATAGCTCTAAAATATTGTCACCTCTGTGAACAGTTGTGAATAGTAGCAAGCTGACCACAGGTTAGAGAAAACCTGAAAATCAGATTAAAGTCAGGGAAATTTGTCAATCAGGAATCATTATGAATAATTCAGAGATAAAAAAAATATTGAAATTTGAATAACCGAAAAGTTTTTGGCGAACTAAACCTCGAAATATGTTTTCGATTATAAAAGCTGAACATAAAATTCAACGAGATTTCGGACAGTGGCTCATCTGATAATTTTTGTGATGATTTACGACCCGTATGTAATTTCACGGTCGACGACGGAAAGTTTACGTCCTGAATGTATTTCTTTACGGCGGACGCATGTTAAGAAGAAAAGTATGTATTTTTACAGAATTCTGCTTATTTACTATGTGCCAAACCGATCGAATTATTTCCATCGTCGCAGGATGTAAATTCACACCAACTTTTTTTACAGTGTAATATTAAAAATATAAAAGTTATTGGTATCCAGGTGATTGAAATATTTGCAAGCGAGTAGAACACTGCGAGAATCAGAGCAAATGGTTGCGGGGGAGATACTATCGTTTATTATGATTTCTAATGCTTCAGAGATAGCGATAGCTTCCGCTGCAAAGATATGTGCAAGGTGAAAGATTTTGTATTTTTTTTAAAGTTGAAGGTTCAAACACACAATACCAATTCCAGTTTGGTTGGTATCCTCCTTTTTGGAGCCATCAGAAAAGAAAAGGGTTTGATTTTTAAGAAAGTTTTCGGCGTATTGTCTGAATTCCAAGTTAGGAGAAGGACTTTTTGAAAGGAGTTCTCCCACTTCTAAGTCTATGTTCGGAGATTCAAATTCAAGTGAGTAAGGTAGTAGGTAGTTGATAGGGGTATAAGAGAACATGATTTTTGATTCGTATTTTTGGAGATTAATAAAGGAATTTAATAAGTAAAAAGCTTCTCTTATATTGAATGTGTTTTTGCGAGCAGTTAATCTTTCTAGTCGGTAGAGAGGGTCTAGAATTGGATGGTCCTCCCAAGAGAAGAGTTTAAGAGTGAATTTCCTAGTTAGGAATTGAAATCGGCGGAATAGAGGGGGTTCTTTAAGCTCAGCGAACATGACTGGGATTGGTGTGGAGTTGCGATAGACAAGGATTAGCCTGAGAATGCGATTTTGAAGTTTACAGATTTGTTCGAATGCTTTAGTTTTGTATATGGACAAGACTTGACATCCATATTCGAGGGAACTTCTGATGAGCGAGTGATAAAGAATGCGTAAGGTTTTGGGGTTGGAGCCCCACCAGGTACCTCTGAGAAATTTGATAATATTAATAACTTTGTTGGTTTTTTCGATTAAACGTAGGAAGTGAGGAGTCCATGTTAATTCTGAGTCAAAAAGTAGACCTAGGAAGGTGACTTCATAGGAGAGGGTAATTCTTTGGTTGTTTAAAATGATGTGGGAATCCATTGGGACAAGTGATTTATTGACAGTAAAGATAAGGAATTTGGTCTTCTCCGCAGATATATTGAGGCCTCTTGTTTTGAGAAAATTTTGAAGAGAAACTATACTTTCTTGAAGGATATAGATACATTCCTCTAGGTTGCAAGCTGATATATATATGACTACGTCGTCTGCATACTGAAGAATTTTACAACGGGGATGGATGTGTTTGTGGATATTTAATGTATAGATATTGTACAGAGTTGGACTAGAGACGCATCGTTGGGGAAGACCTCTTTTGAATTTATAAGGTCCAGCATGAGAGCTGTTAATTTTAAAATATACATTTCTTTCGGAAGAGAGATTCTGAAAAAACTTACAGATTTTCCAAGGCACCCCTAGTGTTCGTAAATCATTGATTAGGATTTCTGGGACCACTCTGTCATAAGCAGCTTCTACGTCAAGAAAAAGGGTAGCTGTAAAGGATTTTTCAACGAAGGAGAGGTGGATTTCTGTAGATAGGGTAGCTAAGTTATCAATGCAGGATCGATTTTTCCTGAAGCCAAATTGTGAGTTGTGGATAACCATTTGATTCTCCAGCCACCAATTGAGTCGTGTAATGATTAGTCTTTCTAGCAATTTAAGGAAGCACGAAGCAAGAGCAATTGGACGGAATTTATCTGGATTAGATTTGGGTATTAGGAAAACAAGATAGTTAGACCAAGATTCAGGGAACGAACCTTCATCAAGAATTAAATTATAGATGGTCAAAAGTCGTTGTCGGATATTTTTGGGTAGATTTGAATCACTTCAAAATTGACTCTGTCAAGGCCTGGTGAAGATTTGCTTTTGGCGTTTGTGATCGCGCGATTTAATTGCTGGAGGTTAAAAGGCATGGATAAAAATTCAGACGCCTGAGTTTCAACTGAAGGATAGGGGTTATTTGGTAGAGGGGGAGGGGGGGGTATGTCAGTGGGAGGGCTACTAGATTCGTAAAATTTATCAATAAATGTTTCCATTTTTTGGGTGGTTTCGGTATTATTTTTAGCAGTGGTTAGGGAAGGTGTAGATAACAGTCTGTATCGAAATCCTTTAACTGTATTCCAGACATTGGAAATTTTTGAATTGAGTGATAAGGATTCGCAAAAGGATCTAAAGCTTGTTATTTTAGTTTTTTTAAAGGTGCGCTTAGAGGTGGCTTCAAATTTTTGAAGGTCAAGGTAGTTTTTATAATTAGTGGAGTGGCGATATCTACCTAGTTTGGCTTTCCTAAGGCGTTCTATTTTCGAGCATTCTTCATTCCACCATGGTGGGGAATTTGGGAAGTCTCTTCTAGGTTTATTTTCAATTTTTGGACCTGCTTTGTGGAGAGCCTCGTTAATTATTTCGAATAGGTTATAATATGCTTCAAGGGGAGAAAAAGGGGAACTCTCAGTTGTACAGTTATCAAAACTTTTTGCTTCAAGGATGCTATGAAACGTACTCCAACATACTTTTTTTAAATTATATTTGTGGGAGGAGAATTCGAAAATGAGGCAATTAATTTCCAAGGTGGTGGTTACAGGAAAGTGATCACTACCCATCTTATCTTGTTCAACTTTCCATGAACAGGGAGGGATGAGATTGTTGGATACTATGGTTAAATCGATGGCTGATTTAGCTTGGTCAGGGCGATTGAAACGAGTGGCAGAACCATCATTTAGTATGCTAAATATTGAATTTTGAGTGGCTTCAAGGAGTTTGTTTCCAATGGGGCAAGAATTTTCGCTACCCCACAACATGTGGTGATAATTAAAGTCGCCCCCTATGAAGATGGAAGAGAAACGGTCAGTGTAGAACTCGAAAAGATCATTCCAGTTTATAGCGTTGTTAGGGGATCTTGGGTTTCTATAAATATTTACTATTAATAATTCTCCCCAATTGGTTGGAATTGAGATTGCTATTGATTCCAAGAAGTTGGAAATTTCGTAGGATGTAATGGAAGAAAAGGGAATATCGTTTCTGACTGCTATTATTAAACCTCCTCCGGGGTTTGTTGGAGCGATCATTTCTGATGATAGTAAATTTTTTAAGAAAAAAGTTATTTGTCGTTTTTAAGAAGGTTTCATTCAGCATGATGACGTCGTAGTTATGGAGCACTCTTTCAAGATTACCTTTTTTGTTATTAATACCTCTGCAATTCCAATGTACAATTCTTACCCTTTTTAAATTGCCCATGTGTAGTTTAATGTAATAGATAGCTGAATGAATTTATGATTGGGGGCAATCAGTTATGTTTCTAGTCATGTATTGCTATATCTAACGTAAGTACTTGGTAACTATCTTTTAGAGAGAGAGTGATCATTTATATTGTTTATGGAATTGTTTAATTGGTCGGTGAATCCGGCGTTTAAGAGCGAAAGAAGTGGGGCAAATCGTTGTAAAATATTCTATAAGGATGAGATCATGTTCATGAGATTTTCATGGTTCGTAGAAGTAGTGGAATGGGTACTAGAAAAAGTAGGGGTTGTACAAGTAGAGTTAGAGGTGCGATCTTGGATGCAGACTCCATTTCCAAAGGGACTTGGATCTCTGGTGTACAACTGAGCAAAAGATTGGGCAGCTTGATTATTGTGGTTAGTTTTTTTAGAAGGGGCAGGGACAGGTGTTGGAGGCGTGCTGTGTGGGCCGCGGGATGGAGGTGATTTATTGGCTGCGAGGTTGTAGCCTGTTCTATAATTCATAGGATTTGGGGTTGTCGATATGGAGTCAAGATTGACATCACCTAAGATAGGGAAGTTTGAGAAGTTGAAGAGTGGGGGGGACTGGTTTTGACCGTCTTCAGGATGGGGGGTCGAGGAGTAGATATGGTGGAGGTAGTTAGTTGGATCAGATTTTTCTTTTTTATAGAGGGAAGCGGCGGATTTGATGCTTATATTTCGGTAAGCAGCGATTTTTCGTATCGCAAGTTCTTCCATATATTTGGGACATTTTTTGTCACTGGCCCAGTGCGGCCCTTGGCAGCTCAGACATACAGGGGGGCAACTTAATTTTGGGCACGGTTGATTTTCTCCGTGTGGGTTCTCTCCACAATACAGGCATCGAGGGTTCTTACATAAAGACTTGACGTGACCGTGTCTGTAGCATCCAAAGCAGATTTTGGGTTGAGAAAAATATGGAGTTACTACGCATCGATTGAAGAAAATTTTTATTTCTTGTGGAAGGTTTTGTCCGTCAAAGGTTAGGAGGACGGTGGAAGTAGGGAGAATCCCGCCCTGTTGGTCTTTACGATCAAATCGCTTGGCCTCGATAATTGGAATAGGGCTGTCAACGTGCTGTATCAGTTCCGCCATTGAGAGGTCTAACTGGATATTTTTCACTATGCCTAAACGCATCACTCTAAAATTAGGGATGAATGCTCTCAGTTTGGGAGTGATTTTCTCCAAATTTTGAACAATGGAATTGGCACCAGCTGCAGATTTGCAGAGGACTGTGGTTCTTGAAGGGCCTTTCTTTTTGCAGTCAAGTATTTCATCCTTGAAGTTTTTGTGGAGAATTCTCCCCACCGATAGCGAGTTCAGAGGAGAGTCATCAATGCAGTCCACCTCAACAGTGAAAGGGCCTCCATTGTGACTTTGGTATTTATTTTTTAAAACCGGAGCTACATGGGAGGAAGGAGACCGGTTGCTTTCTGTACGGCCGGTTTTTGGGTTAAGAGATTCCTTATTCTCATCTGCGTGTCTCTTGCTGCCAGCCCGGCCAGAGGAATGCGATCTGTCTGTACTGTTGTGAGGGTAGTCGTTAGAATTTTCTGAGGAATCTAGGTCCATAGTGTTCGTGATGTCTATAGACAGTCGGTTTGGGGTTATGCTGTTGGAGGTTAGTTGGCATTTTTTGAGGTTAAGTTTGGGAAATTCTCAACGTTCTGTGCACAAGTCAATTCCCTAACCAAAGAGTCGCGAGTGTTATTGAAGTTTTCCGTATTTAAATCTATTTCGGAGTCAGAGAGAGAATGATCACTACGTGTTCCCATGCTATAGGAAATCACGCTGGCCCTAAGGCCGGCGATCTCGTGAACACCCACCTGATTTTCGTGCGTTGAGATGTCCCAGAGAGTAATGGCCTTCTATAATATATTTGTGGATCCTGTAGTGTCAAGGGCTTCCTTCTGATGTTAGCCGGAGGCCAGGAATTTCAAAAAATCCATGGGAACTTTCTGAATTATTCAGAGAAAACTAGGAAGCGTCTGTATCGAAACGCTGCCATCTTCCTTTTTCGTCCCATTACTTTACTCGCGCATTCTAATCTCTTTCTCACCATTTAAGAAGAGTCAAGTTTAGAGCATTATTTCATATACAGGAGGCAATGGGAAAAATTTGAAAAAATTCATGAATATGAGGAAAACCTTTGTGAACAAATTGCAGTTGGCAAATTTGAGAAATAATAAAAATTTGTGCTTAAAATTACAAAAATGTACAACCATACTATCTTCGGTTCTAATAAAGATATTAAAGCGATTCAAACTGCAAACTGTAACGGATAGGCTCTGTAATTATTTACAATCTCCTGGAAGGATGTGATTGTTTTATTTATGGTGGAAATCGCGATATTTTTAGACATTTTTTTTGTTGGAAAAGAAGTGTCAGAAAACTGCAGGGATCCTTTTTTTTTGCTTCCGACCGCTCGTGCCTTTCTTCGACTCGTGCTTCTGAACTCTTGCCCAGACATTTGACGCCTCCTCCGACCAGTGCCGTATTTCTTTCATTCGTGACATAAAATTGTGTATATAGTAAATGGAATTGGTCGTTAGGCTTGTAGATAAAATAATGTTAGGCTACGATCGAGGTCAAAAAAACTTTGTTTCCAAAATTGCTTTTGCTCTTTTTATAAACTACGGGACATATGGTAAAGTGTGCACAACATTTTATGTGTGTCATACTGTTATTAATTCTCAAAATGAACCTGCAAAATACACATAAAGAAAAAATTCAAGCAAAAATAAAACAGTTGAATTTTCAGCTAAAAATTCATTTTTGATAAAAAAAAAGAATTTTCATCAAAAGAGTTACATTTTCCACAAAGCAGTTAAATTTTCGACAAAATATATAAATTTTTAACATAGTGGATGAGTTTTCAACTAAATAGTTACATTTTTAACTAAAAAATGATGCATTTTCAATGAAGAATGTAATAGTTTATACTTCTTTTAACAGTTATTTTTCAGTGAAGAGAGAAAAAAACGTCCAACATATTTTTAAATTTTCAAACTAAAAGACAATTTCTTTGAAAATGGGTTGAATCCTCAAGCAAAACGTATTAAAAAGATGAGTTTCGAAAGAAAAGAGACGAATTTTTCACATAACATTTCAATTTTCTAGCAAGACTTTTAACAAAAAAATTGAATTTTATCCTAAGAATAAACATTTTAAGCAAAAAACCTGAATTCTCAACTAAAAATTTAGCAGTAGATTGTTTTCACCAAAAATTAGAATAAACCTTGAACTGTTTCTCAAATGAAACCTTAATTTTTTCTCCCCATATATATATATATATATATTTATCGTCTTCTTTCTCATTCTGATATATTTTATTGTCTTATTTTGAAATCCACCCTAAAATTTAAAAAAGGTTTCACAATAACAAAACGGCGCATATTTTTCTGAAACTATTAAAAGTCCAAGGTACTTCACTTAAAGAGATACGGCACTGGTCGGAGGAGGTGTCAAATGTCTGGGCAAGAGTTCAGGAGCACAAGTCGAAGAAAGACACGAGCGGTCGGAAGCAAAAAAAAGGATCCCCGCAGTTTTCTCACACTTGTTTCCCAACAAAAAAAATGTCGAAAAATATCGCGATTTCCACCAAAAATAAAGCAATCACATCCTTCTGGGAGATTGTAAATAATTACAGAGCCTATCCGTTACAGTTTGCAGTTTGAATCGCTTTAATATCTTCATTAGAACCGAAGATAATATGGTTGTACATTTTTGTAATTTTAAGCAACAATTTTTATTATTTCTCAAATTTGCCAACTGCAATTTGTTCACAAATGTTTTCCTCATATTCATGAATTTTTTCAAATTTTTCCCATTGCCTCCTGTATATGAAATAATGCTCTAAACTTGACTCTTCTTAAATGTGCCCAAAATTCCTTACTTTTTTTTACATTTTTCAATCTGCAAAGCACAAAAAATTTTTTACATTCACGTCTTCGGGCTCATTTACGTGAAACACTTGCAGCTTTCAAATGACTATTTACTTATAACTCTAGCATTTTTTTGGCTGACTTGTTAAGCTTCAAAGGCAGATGCCTATAATTTTTGCGCCGATAGTAGGTAGCAAAACTCCTCCACCAACTCCACCGCTACGCTATTTATCTTCCATTCGTACTATACTCTATGCTTTTTATGTATAAAACACTTCATCTTAATCTTATTCATGTTCACAGTCAGACCCTTTACTCACATACTCTTCGAACACTCATCATCAGATTCATCCCTCTTTCATCATCCGCTACTAACACTACTTTATCTGCATATGTTACAGAATACACTTTGCCTATGCCTAATGTCCCCAATTTGCTTTTCCTCCCCACCTTCTCCAAGTCTGCGAGAAGAACAATACATAGAAGTGAGCTCAGCGAGCACACTTGTCTGAGCCCCCTTCCTGTCCAGAATTCCTCTCCTTTCTTTTCTCCTAACTTCACTCTTGGTTTAGTCTTCACAAATATTTCTTTTGTCCTCTCTATTAGACCTTTGTCTACTCTCTCTTTCATGGCTGCCCATTACACCCTCCTCTTAACTGAGATAAATGCTACCTTAAAATCCCTTCCCACTCCTTCTCATCTAACCACGTTTCACTCATCATTATCGCATCCCGATTTGTCAATAGGGTCATCAGCGAAAATTTTGTTTTGTCGTATAGTTAAGCTTTTTATAAACTCTGACTCCCAAATAATTTAAATGTGAAATTAAAACCTAATTTTCTTTATTTAATAACACAGCCCCACAAAAAAAAGTAGGTTGTCCGACGGACAAGAGTAGTCACATCCTATGGATTTTGAGTCGCTGAATCCGAATCCAAGGTCAGAATTCCGCCATCACCCTCAGATTTTTTTCTAACCTCAAAAAACATAGTTTTTTTTGGCTATTTTTGCATTCAAAAAGATGTAAAAAAAAACCGTGTTTTTTTTTTAATTTCGATCACAAGTTCGGATTCAGCGGTGAAAAATACATAGAAATGGTCTTTTTTGGTCCGCTGGGACCAATACTTTGCGGTGGGGGAGGGGCGGCACAGAGAACAATAACGTAAAACCTTGCCGAAAAAAATGTGATGTTTCGCCAAACCAGAGTAGGCACATCCTGTGGATTTCGTGTCGCTGAATCCGAATCCGAACTCAGAATTCCAAAATTAGCTGTTGTGCACTTCCTAACCTCAAAAAATTTGTTTTCGTGTTGATTTTTTCGTGATAGAAAACATGTTATCGAATTTTATACAAGCTTGTTCAGAAATTCTGACAGAGAATAAACATTTAGCGGTTGGAAGTACATAGAAATTGTCTATTTCCGTCCGCGTGACTAAATTTTTTGTGGGGTGGGGGGATTGTACAGAGACCTCACTACTTTGACGAAAGAAAAAGTTTGGGTAGACCAGACAAGTCGTCTTTCTTATTTTTGAAGCTTTTGCATTTATGTCCAGGCATCGAATTACCAAATTACGACGCATTTTCTTCATAACCTCCAAAAACACCGAAAATGCAGGTATTTCAAGGTGGGAATCCATTTAACCAGGGCACTCGAATGTATACCTGGTGATGGTCGATGTTTCTTTGTCTCTCCATAGAAATAGTATAAGCGAAAACAAAAGCCTTTCGAAGTATGACATTATGGAATAACGTGGGAAAATCATACATTTCATTTGGAATACCTAACTCTTTTATCTTCAAAGGATCTGTGTAGTGGCCTTTTTTTGGGTTTTTTGTTGTTGTTTTCATTTTTGCATTTTCGGTGTTTTTAGAGGTTATGAAGAAAATGCGTCGTAATTTGTTAATTCGATGCCTGGATATAAATGCAAAAGCTTAAAGAATAAGAAAGACGACTTGTCTGGTCTACCCAAACTTTTTCTTTCGTCAAAGTAGTGAGGTCTCTGTACAATTCCCCCCCCCCACAAAAAATTTAGTCAAGCGGACGGAAATAGACCATTTCTATGTACTTCCAACCGCTAAATGTTTATTCTCTGTCAGAATTTCTGAACAAGCTTGTATAAAATTCGATAACATGTTTTCTATCACCAAAAAATCAACACGAAAACAAATTTTTTGAGGTTAGGAAGTGCACAACAGCTAATTTTGGAATTCTGAGTTCGGATTCGGATTCAGCGACACGAAATCCACAAGATGTGCCTACTCTGGTTTGGCGAAACATCACATTTTTTTCGGCAAGGTTTTACGGTATTGTTCTCTGTGTCGCCCCTCCGCCACCGCAAATTATTGGGCCCAGCAAACCAAAAAAGACCATTTCTATGTATTTTTCACCGCTGAATCCGAATTTGTGATCGAAATTAAAAAAAAACACGGTTTTTTTACATCTTTTTGAATGCAAAAATAGCCAAAAAAGCGATGTTTTTTGAGGTTAGAAAAAAATCTGAGGGTGATGGCGGAATTCTGACCTTGGATTCGGATTCAGCGACCCAAAATCCATAGAATGTGACTACTCTTGTCCGTCGGACAACCTACTTTTTTTTGTGGGGCTGTATAATTTATAATAATTTATTAAAAAGGGACAAAATATCAACCGGAAAGGACGATTTTTTAAACGAAACAGTGGCCTGACAGCGTAGGATTTCATGTCCACACAAACGTTTAAAACAACAAAATTGCTGGATATATTTTGTTCAAAACGTGCACAGTTCGGAGTATCCCATATGCGCACGTGTACTTCGAAGTTAAACATCTGATCATATTAATTGAGACGTGAACAGTTGAAAATCTGATCGTATTAATTTAGACGTGCACAGATAGGAGTCTCCCGTCTGTGCACGTGGACTTGTAAGTTTAACATCTGATCGTATTAATTGAGACTTGCACAGTTGGGAGGGTACCATCTGTGCACGTGGACTTGTAAGTTGATCGTATTGAGACGTACAGAGTTAGGAGGGTATCGTCTGTGCACGTGCACAGTTGTGAATTACATCTGCGCACGTGAAACGTTATTTGGGTACCATATGTGCACGTCTAAATGTCAACGTGCACAGTTGGGAGTATCCCACCTGTGCACATGAACAGTTGTGCCAGTTGTGCTCTCGCGCTCGTTTTCGTACGCCTAATGCGTGCATTTCGACTGCATTTTTTCAAATATCATAAATATTGTAACTTGAATCGGAAACTGATTTAAATCCCTGATGGACTACAGTCATAAATTGGAATTGAAATTTTGTTAAATCTGTTTTTAAAGACGGTTCTCAAAGCGTAAAGTTTTTTTTTAATTGACTAAACAGAGGCATTAAGCTATAGGCTTTGATTCCGTTCGTTTAAAGTTCGGTTATAAGTCAACTCTACACATATTAGTAGTCTGTTTAAAAAATTTATTAAAAATCATGTCATTGTGTTTTAAAAATAGCTTGATATATAACTAATCAACTTGATTATTAATTATCTAAACCATTTTAAATTTCTGTCCAATTGAAAAATATCATTAAGATAATTTATAAATCTTGTTGAAATCTACTAAAAATCACGATGAAAAGTTACGGATCTCTTAAAAATCTATTTAAATCTATTTTTATATCAGCACAGAAAGAAATTCAGGACAGCTGTTGCCTTCGGTGTAGTAGGGCAACACAACCACGACTTTAACGCGACAGCAGCGCTATTTTTCGTGCAGCGGCGGCTCTAACGTTGCTCCCTTATATCTGGGAACACTGCTGTCCCAAACAAGAGAACGTAAACGAGCTACAGTAGTCCATCCGACTTCTACATTTCTATGCTCGGAATGAAAAAGATAAATCCTATTAAAATATAAAGTTTTCACGGAATTGGATCTTCCCATATAATTATAGTTACGTACAAGTAAACTTACGTGAGGTTGCGCGCACGTGTGTCAACAGCGTCCCCAGAAATTAAAGCAACGTTCTTACTGAGTTCTGGGTCTGTTGTTGTCCCAAAAGTTTGGCGCGTCGTTCGCCCCTCTGTGGGATCGCAGCGTTCTCAAAATAAGAGAGTATAAGTACCGCAGTCGCCCAAAATTTCTTTCCGTGAGTAACAGGTGCTTTGGCTCCAGTTAAAAATTACATAATGGATTTTTTAATCCTCTTATTAGATACAAATATTGCAGTAAAGACCTTATTATTTCAAATTACATGTATGTATTTCTGATTACTTTTCTATATTATTTTATTTATTAAATGAAGTGAAAGTATATACATTTGGTGTCATCACATGGTATACTTGTGGTTTTAATATCTACGCCTGATAATCGGATTTCAGATCATCCGATAATGTGATACTAAAGTGCAAAGTTTAGTTAAAAATTAAATTTTTTTATAAAAAACTTACAAATTCAGTTTTTTAAAACAATTTTATTGTATACCACTCAACTCGCTTGATTAACATAGTGTTGATAATTATGTGTGACTATTAAAATTTATCGAGGTATGACAATTACGAATGTAGAAAATTATAAATCTTTATTCTGTATTAAGAACTGTTCTGTTTTTCAATTTGAACTTAAAATATAAAAATAGATAACCATTTTGAATATAAAAAAACGAATTTTTGTGAAGCCTCCAAGAAATCTGTCAACTGTTGCGACTTTTTTGATTTGAGATTCGGAAGTTAACCAATAAACCCATTAAAATCAAATTTTGCTTTTCTTCTCTGATTGGTAGAAGCGATTCAACAACTCAAAGTTATTGTAATATTTAAAATATTACTAATTTATGTTTCAATTTCTTCTGAAATAAAGTATTTAAACCACATTTTCTTCCACCAATATAAAGAGTAGGTAATTTATTATTGAAAAGTGCAATTGTTATAAATCATGCAACGTCGCTATTCTTAGAAAATGCTGAATTTTTTTCTTGTAATAAAAATGCTTCATAACAATAAAAATTATTAACTTTTCATTAAGTTTTGTACTATTATATGTTATTATATATGTATTATGAAAAAAGTGTCATTTAGTATTCTCATAGGACCGGATTCAAAAATTATTTTTAAAGACATTTTTATAATAATTATAAATTAATCCATTATAATAAATATGTACTTTTAAAGCTTTAAAATAATTTGAAATAAAAATTACTGACTAAAAGTTATCAGACAAAAATAATCAAATTAAAAGGGTGCCCGAGCAAGTGCCACCTCTATTCGTGACCTACTCGGTCCTGCCGCAACGAACGAGGCAAGTGCGGACCGGCCGAGAGCGATGATCGCAGACTAAAATTCAACACAGATACGCTTGAACATTTTTAGTCATATCTCGGGAACCCGTAAAGATTTTTCAAGTTTTTGGGCTTCAATTAAAGATAAGATTTCAAAGACTGTGTGGTATAAATTTCGGATTTTTTAAATAACTTTCCTAGGTCATGGTACAAGTTGAAGTCACGGTACAAGATTCGAGAAATTCTTGAATTTTTTTTACTTCTAACATCGCATATTCTCTTTGAAAGGTCAATTGAAAGGGTAGGGATTTTTTAAGTATAAATTCCTGATTTATCCAACTGTGAGTCTGATTGATTTCAGAATGTTCAGTATGATGGCGGAGGCTTCTGTTAATATTTTTAATTTATTTTGAAGATTTTATTAACTGCGTGAGCTTTTTCCAGCCCTCAAGTTTTTTCTGGATCACGAGCTTTTTCTTGGCTCGCAAACTGTTTGGACCCGCGAGCCGGCTCGCAGCTCGACTCGACCCGCACATAAAAAAGCTCGCCTTGTGCGGGTCGTGCTTTGGCGCACCATCTTTAGGCACCGAAAAAAGGCTTTCTCGAACAGTGCGAGAAAAAGCCTCTCGATGCCTGTAGATCGCGCGCAAAGGAGGATTTTTCATACAGATGTAACTAAAATATGAAGGCGCAACACTCACGCTTCGGTTCGCCTTCGTCTACTTTTATTTAAAGATACCATTTTAATATGTGTGATGTATGTATATAAAGATTTGATAGTTCGTTTATATGTTATAAGTATCTACTACGAAGATTCACTTAATGTCTGTTATTTGTAGTACCTTTATTTTATGTTTCCAGGGACGAGGATCACCTAGCACATATTATAGAACTTCTTGGAGAAATTCCCCGACGAATCGCTCTTTCTGGAAAGCATTCACGATTATTTTTCAACAAAAAAGGGGATCTGAAACACATCACTGGTCTAAAACCTTGGGGACTGTATGAAGTTCTTACGGAAAAATACGACTGGTCACCTAGTGAAGCGCGAGAGTTCGCAGAGTTCCTAACGCCAATGCTCGAATTCGATCCGAACACGCGAGCCACGGCAGCTGAGTGTCTAAAGCATCCCTGGCTGCAAGTCAAGTGATCGCGTTTTATGTTGTTTTAATCAACAATTTTCTAAACGCTCTATTGTCCCGATTTAATCATAACCGAGAGTGTGATAGGAAGCAGAATCATCGGACAAATCGAAATTCGTTAAAACCACGTGCAACATAAAGACTTTGGATGCGATTATTGCGAAATAATGAATTTTTGAAGTAACGAGAGCAAGGCGTTGGACAAATAATCGTTAGAATCGTTGGTATAACTTTCACCACACTCGTATCTACTTCTAAGTCTACTGTCTTGATTACCTCCATTTTGTCGAAACTCATGTTAAATTGTCCCCAGTTTTAATGACAGACTGCTTGCTTGTTTTTAAATTAATTTCCAATGGAAATATCCTACTAAACTTTATTTTTTATCGAGCTCGATACACTTTCAAATTAATTTCTCACATTCCAACCTACTTTCCGCAATATCCTATTGTACTTCCTATATAACACTCTCGGCCGCTGCCAACAATTTATTTATGAATTTATTTGTTATCGATACTTTTCACCTAGCTATGATTTAAATTAAATCTTTAGTACTTTATTATTTACACTTGTTGCTTTCTCTGTACTTGTTATCTAAGTTATACAAGCGATGTTCCAAGAATTGAAAGACTTTCAGACGACACAATACAATCAAAATTAGTACTAAGAGTCGTCGAAGTAACAGCATTAAAGGTACATTTTTGTCAATGCCGCTCTTTTCTCTCGTGTGTTGATACTTGGTATAAAGATGAATATCAGTGACTCGAAACAAGCGGGAAGATGATTTTATATTTCATTGAAATTTTTAGAGGCAGGTGCTGCTTTTGCACACAGACTGATACATAATACTCACGTGCGATGAGCAGCTTTCTTATTTTAGAGTCGATTTAACGAATTTCGGTATGATTGGCGATATTCAAATTTCAAATAAGAGCGCGACGAGCAGTCAATTTTCGAAATATGAGCCAATCCTTCGAATCTCGAAACAATTTTCGACTATTATCTGCTTTTGTAAAAAGTGAGAAACTAAGGCGCACTCTTTAAAAAAAACTATTAGTCGAAACAATAAGCCTTGATAATGATCCACTACTAGAAGAAAAATATAAGTTATTCACAAGTTGAAAGCGCGTTTTGCTTCAGATGCCAACCGATCAGCATTCTGGTCAAACATCGCCGTCTTATTTCATAATGGAAAACATGAAGAGATAGAGTTTATAGATAACATAATTCGTAGGACCATTGAAATGTTTTGTGTCAACATATCGTCTCGTTCAATGCCACAACTCGCGAAACGACTCTTGAGAAAATGAAATGAAGAAATTATTTGAGACAACTGTGTTCCCACAACTACTAAAAACTATTAGAAATATTTAACAAGTAGTATTTAACTGGCGGAAATCGTGATTCTGTAAGTTAAATTGCTCTCCTAGTTTATAATCGTTTAACGATTAACCGTGCATTCTGTTATCGTATTCAAGTTAATGAGCTTTGCAAAAATAATACTATGAAAGATAGAATCTTATGGAATTTTTACAGTGAATCTTTTAAATTACGTAAAATTAGTTAGAAACGATATTGTTTAATGCGGTTTATGAAATTTATTGTGTTTAGTCGAATAAAACGGATAAGTGCTGTTTGACATCACTAAACACTACACTTGGGTCGATTAGGTCAGTGAACTTCTCCACTCCGCAGCAAGGCCCCCAAGCTCCAATGGTTTAGACAACGCCAAAGTTTTTGCTCCAAAGTTCAATTCCTTGGTGTTGGCGTCGTCGCTTCCGGCACTCTTACATAACAAATTTATGTAATTGACGTGATTAAAGAGACCACACAAATACAATTAAAAATTTTGTGATTATATAACCTCTCTCTGAAAAATAAAGTGTATACCATTCTCAGTTTGTCTGCCGAGGCGAAAGGATGTGCCTACGACAAGCGGCTACAATTTTGAGTGTTCCCAGAGTTTTGGTGTTTGCAAGTGTTTCATACAGTGTCATTATTCGTGGATTTCATCATTTCATATTAAAAACCATTGGAGAACTTCTTCAGCTGCACTGCCCCTTCCAAAAAAGGAATGGTACCATCAAACTAGAGATACTCACTCACCAAGCCGACAACGAAACATACTTTCCCATCTAATAAATCCTATGCTACAGCCACACCTGCGTTTTCCCTAAAAAGATGCCAAGGAATTCTAATTGACGAATCAGACGGGATTGAACGAAAGGATTACATTCCCCTATTGGGAAAATTGTAAATAAATCTGATATTAGATTCTCATCGAGGATTTCTAACGGTAGAATTCGTTTGTTTTTATTCAGTAAGGAGATAGTCAATGATCTAACCGACAAATACCGGCCCCTTAACACAATCCACATAAAAAAATAATCGCATTAAACGTATCACCAGTCATTCCTCACGAAATCTTAGAAAACGAATTTCAAAGAAAATAATTAAAAATCATTTCCCAATAAGTTTCCTACGAGCAGGTATCAGCGAGGAAGGTTTTTCGCACGTACATTGACAAATTACCTAAATCAATGTTAGTCTTCTTTGAAGATACATCCAACCGAATATTCGTCGCCCCAGAAAACACGACCTGTTTTGTTTCTAAACAAGAAGCTCATCTTTTCAAAAATTGTAATTCGAACCTTTCGAGACTAGACGGTATGGAGGTAACTATCTCTAATCCAGACACCGACGAAATTCAAGGTGAACGACACGCAAATTACAATCATCCCAATTTCTTACAATAATCACCCTCAAAACAAACCCAAAGCGACCTTTGTCATCGTCTAGCCAATCTGAGATGGACGCTCTAGACAGCAAACTAAAATCGAAAGTTGAAAATCAGGACGCTACTCCTACGAGTAAATTCAAGAAATCTAAAGTAAGCGTCGACTTTCAAAAATCAAATCCTTCCTCTCTTGAAGAATTGCTCCTATACCCACTGAAGAAAATCTAGACAATAATCCTTCTGAGTACGAGGTAAATTTTAATCAACTAAAATTATTAGTAGAAAAATATCAAGGAGCTCAAGATATCTCCTCCATAGTTAAGGATTACACTGAAAATACCAAAGGATTGATTACCATATTAGAAAATGTCAATCCTCTTTTGAAAGAACGAACAATAACAATTAGGTACACAAAAATAATTAATAAACTGAAGAAAATTCACAACTCAACTCCTAATCGGAACGCATCCCAAATGAATATTCAAGAAGAAGACCTTGAGTATATCGACTCTGACGAAAACCTAGATGAAAACTAATCTATGAATGTCTTACAATTGAATTTGAATGGGTTACGCACCCTCTGCAAGGAACTTCAAATAATCATCAAGGAGCACATTCCCACAATTATCGCTTTGCATGAAACCAACTTCAAAGATAATAACTATGTGAATATTAAAGGCTATAATCTGGAACCTGGAGATAAACACCCGCATGTTACGCTATTCCTAGAAGTACTGGCCTCGGAATGTGGTGGAGTGCGGATCAAGGGACGGTTGCTCGCTCGAGCGTGACAAATAAGCAGGAGGGACGCACTCTCCGCGCATTAGTTGCATCAGGTTACGACATGTCTGGCAATCCAATGGACAGCGTTCATGCTGAAGGCCGCTGTTAGCAATGCCCGAAACCGTGCCTATCTCCAGGTTCCAGTGTACAAAACTAATCAAAATAGAATCGGCGCTTGACTTGCAAGTAAAGAAGTAGCCTTGTAAATCCGAAATGATATAACAGCAACAGAAGTTCAGATACAAACTAACATAGAAGCGATTGCCATTCAAATTACCATTCCCATTCCACTATGCATTGGTAAGGTGTATTTACCCAATAGTTATGCTTTCAAACAAAACGAAATCGAAAACTTAATTCGGCAGATACCTACTCCTTGTTTATTAATAGGGGACTTTAATGCACGTAATACAATTTTGGGAAAAAATCAACCTGTTCCAGAGAAAGGAAGATAAGAAAAATACTTGATAACTCCGATCTCTACATTCTAAATAATGGATCCTCTCTACTGATTACAGCACTGCTCACGGTTCCTTCAGTGCAATTGACCTCACTGTATGTAGCCTTCAAATTGCTCATAAACTAATATGGGAAACACTTCTCAACTCCAGACACAGTTCCAGAACCAACACACCTTCATAAATGGAATGAAGAAAGCTAATTGGGGACTTTTCAAGAAATTAATTAACTCATAAACAACCACTTATCCCCTCAAAATTCGATAGACGAGTTAATTTTCAAGTTTATCTCCTCAATCAAGAAAATCGCACCCGCCATTGTGGAGTGAAGCATACCAAAAAACAGAGAAGGGAAGAACCATGCATTCAATGGACTAAATAAATCCTGGAAAATAAAATTCAATTTTTGAAAAATGAGTGCAACCGCTCATCCTACTTATTTAAAGAACAGTCAAGAATAATGGATAGAGTATTTATCATCCCTAAATAAAGAAGCCTCAACAACTGTTATCTGGAACAATGTTTTGGAACAGTTTTGGGTTTAAAAAAACTTCAAGATTGACTGGCCTAAAAAACCCGAAGGATAAATTATCACAGACTCTATAGAGATGGCAAATCTCATAGTTGAATGTTTAACAAGTGATTCAAGCAACGGAAATTTTCACCTTAATTTCAAGAGATTCAAGGACGCTGAAGAATTGAAATCTACTCATATAAGATCACAGTTGAAAAGGACAACGACAATATTCCAGGCTAAAATAATAATGCATCGAAGAACTAAAATCCGCAATAAAAGAATCTAAAGATAGATGTCCTGACTCCTGGACCCGATGAAATTCCTTACGCCTTTTTCTAAAACCTACATCCTGCAGGAGTAGAGTACCTTCTATTAATATTCAATACCCCGTGGAAAAATAAAACATTCCCAACTCTTTGGAAGGATGCTATAGTTCCTACCCTAAAGGTTGAAAGACCCTTCTCATCCAGAGAATCAACCTCACATCATTTTGCCTAGACATAGAAAAAGCTTATAAAATGACATGGCCAGTCAATGGAGAATTATCCGAAAAAAATCTAGAAAACGGGGTCCCTCAAGGCTTATTAAGGAGCACTACCCTTTTTCTAGTCTCAATCAACGACGTCATAAAAGAAATAGAAAAACCAGTAAATTCATCAATCTTCGCTGACGACTTAACCATCTATTGCAAAGGGAAGAACTTAGAGTCAACCATAACAACTCTCCAGAAGACCCTAAATAGACTATGGAATTGGTCTCTTAATAAGGGGTATACATTTTCGCAAACTAAAACGGAATATATCATATTTACACGTAGAAAAATACCCGAAACAATACCCCAAGAGTTGGGTATGAACATCTGCTGCACAGCCTTCTATGCCAGCCTTACTGAAAGCATACGGAACGAAATTGATGAACCGTCTACGACGATTCCACACATATATTCAGTGACGGATCAAAAAACGCAATCAAAAACAGGTTGTTCCATTCATTGAGCCTCTCAAGAACTTTACTTCGGCCTCCACAAACAAAACAGCGTATTTTCGATCGAAATGTTTGCATCAATGAAAACATACGAACTATGCAAAAAATCAATTTATAATAATTTATTAATCTTCAGTGACTCTCTAAGCAGCGTTCAAGCTATTCAAAAAAGGAATTCATACGACAGGAATTCACTGCATCTTTACCAACAAGTGAGGAAGAAAACTCCAAACTACCGTTAAGTGACAACAAGTCTCACAGTATTGCATCACACCTCCAGGAAATACACAAAACGACGATTTTCCTATCTCCCGAATGATGTCGAACCCCACCCTACGTGGAAAACCCTCAGCTGAAGACATCAAGCTGGCCTCAACAGACTCCGAATTGGCAACACCAACATCACTCACAAGAATCTCGTCGAAAAGACGGAACCCCCAAATTGTAACGGCAGTGCAACGTTCCAATCAGTATTAAGGTCAATATTGTGTATACTAAGTCCAGTGATATAAGAATTAGATTAAAACTAACTCACTGCAAGAAATTCTTGGACCACCTATACGCAAGTCGAGAAAACTATTAAGTATCACAAATAAACAATATTTCCCCCCTAATATAGTAAATCTAACAGTTATTAAACCTAATAGTGAAACATTATATCTCCTAATTTGTTCATTTCTTTTCATTCGATAAAATAAGTAATTTTATTTTTTTCTCAAACAAATGAATATCTTTTCAAACGAATAAGACTTATCTTTGGAAGCTAATGACACATATATGTCGATGCGATGCTAAATAAACCTAATAAAAAAACATTTATACTTTTTCAAATTATTAAAAAAATACGAAGGATTAATTTGTGTATTTTAACAAAGAAATCACAAAACTTTAAGTACTAATAATCAATTTATTTCATTACAGAACAACAGGTTATAGGATTGCATCAACGCAATATTTTTCTCTAGGTTAATTAATAAAAAAAAATAAAATAAAATAAAAATAAAAAAACTCTAGGTTAATGTTCAGAATAATAGGATTTTGCTTGCTTCAATTGATATGATCCAAGAGCCAAAGTTCGAAAGTCGTCCAGCGATAGTTTTGGGAAGTCTTCCAACGAATTCTAATCCATATTTTGAAAGTTTGCAGACTGCCTATTTAGTCGTTGGCTTTCGACTAATGAAGCTAGTCGATTGGGCTCTTGAGATTTTAGCAAGCATAAATTGACCGATTTTCTGGCCATCGACGATATCTGACTCAATGCCTTCATGGAAGGCGTTAAGGATAGCTGCCGCAATTCGGTAGTCGCCCATCAAATGTGGAACAGACTTATTTTGCCACACCTTGTCGAAATATCGGAAAGATGGTTTAAATCTTCCATTGACGGCTTCAACAACAAATCGGCATACCTAGGTAGAGAGGAACAAAGTCTTTCAGCAGAGAGTTGATCGCTTTATTCATCAATCGCTCCGTTCATGAACGAGGTATATTAAACAGTGAGGACAACCTCTCATCAGTTTCAGCCGTATGAAGTTTTGCTAAATGAAGTGCTAGTGCTGTACTTGGATTTTTTGGCTCCGCTCCGGCGAGAGATGGTAGTGAAGACAGAACATTTTCAAATTGGTCTTTGTTAAGACCAGTCCATTGCTCTACCTGCGAGTCACGCAATATCACCAAAAATTCAAAATTGAAAAAAGACTGCTTTTTGTCAGCCAGTTTTCGTAGCGAGTCAATCATGTCCTCGATATGACTGATTGTAAGTGCAAATCATTGCTGTTTGTAATAAAAGTTCCCACTGTTCATTTGAAAGATGTTCATCGGAACAAAGCGACCCTTCAGGTAAATAAAAGCGGTGGGGACTTGCAAGTTGGTGGCGGAAGTGAGAACGTGTTTCGTGACAGGTGGAGAGAGAATTTTACGGAATTTGTGTGGAAGGTGTGA
>CAKNYM010052614.1:165679-189203 GCA_932195095.1 Andricus curvator | reverse complement strand
GCTCGCGGTCCCCAAGGTTCGGATGTGGTTAGTGCATGAGCATTCGCCGTTTTTACTTCTTTAAAAAAAAAAAAAAAAAAAAAATCATCATCATCATCTGATCTTGTCTTTACTGGCTGGATCATCATCATCATCTAATCTTGTCATTACTGGCTGGATCATCATCATCATCATCATCTGATCTTGTCTTCACTGGCTGGACCATTATCATCATTTGATCTTGCCTTCACTGGCTGGACCATTATCATCATTAGATCTTGTCTTGACTGGCTAGATCATTATCATCATCTGATCTTTTTTTTACTGGCTGCACCATTATGCTGATGATCCAGCCAGTAAAGACAAGATCAAATCATGATAATGATCCAATAATGGTCAAACTTGCATACTTTAGCTAAAAAGAATCGTACAGCGGCAACCGGAAATGGATTTTGAAGCTTTGAAATATCAAGTATTACATTTTTCATTTCAACTTTATTGACACAATAAGAAGGCTATATCGTGAAGCGTGTAAACAGGTTTTGTCACCTCCACGAACATAACAAGTCATTGCTCAAGAATGGAAAAATCAGAATTATTTACACATTTAATGTGTTTTAGCTTGCTTCATTCACCCATAAATAAAAAAAGGTCACGTCTAATATTGGAAAAATCACTTTCGACAGCAGATATTCTGAAAGTAATTTTTAGGAATGAAATATATAAGATATTACTCACTTTTTACTTAGTAAAATAATAAATAATGCAAGTTAACAAACATAGTTGTTTAAACAAATAATAAATATTAGTGTTGATTTCAGCAAAAAGGCTCTTAGTAACTATTTCAAGGAAAATTCACATTTAATATGATCCATATAGAAAATTTATGGAATATTTCAAATATCTCTTTTATTTCATAAAAATATATTCACAAAAAAGAAAGAGATTGTTTAAAATATGATTCTCTCTAATTTTCATTTATTGTTTGTTCATAACTAAAAAGGTAAAACAAAGTTAAACATTTTGGAAAAAACCGCATTTTTCCAGCACTTATCTAAGAGAAGATAGTTATAAACAATAATAAGTTGTTTGAACAACTATTTTTGTTAACTTGCTATAATTTGTACCACACTATGTGAAAAGGGGACAAAAAGTTTGAAATTTCATAAAAAAACGCAATTATCTGGCGTTCATATAGATGAAGATAGTTATAAGCAATAATGATTTGTTTAAACAATTATTTTCAGTAAATTTAATTATTAAGTCACTCCAAGTGAACAATAGACAAATAGGTAAAAATTTCAGAAAAAACCACGACTTTCTAGTATTAATATAGAAGAAGATAGCTATAGACAATAATAAATTGTTTGAACAATTATTTTTGTTAACATTAATTAACTATTATCTCACTTCAATTGGAATTTGGATAAAAAGTGAAAAAGTTTTTAAAAAACCGCGACTTTCTATCTATATCCTAAGAGAAAATTGCTGAAAGCAATAATAAATTGTTTAAACAAATTATGTTAACATCTGCTGGTCAGTATAAAGTGGTATTTTGTGTATTAAAAACAATTTTCATTTTTAAAAAACGCGAAAAATTATAATTAGCGCCAAAAACTCGCAAAAACCCCTTTTTCCACTTATGGGATTTCTTTGAGACCATATAAAACAGACTTATGGGGTGATATTCAAAAAATAATATTTTATTTGTTTTGCATAGCTAATTGCGAAGAAAAATGTTGAATTTCAACTCGATTCAGCCAATATTGAGGATTCTGAATAAAATTGACAAAAACGTCTTTTTTTCTTATGGGAAATACATGCTAAACTTCATGGGGCTTGCTCCACCTCTAAATATAATTTTTTTTTTAAATGGATTTATTTTTGTGTGGATTCGAACAAATGTGGTTCGAAACATGGTTTTTCGTGCAACCCTCACACTGAAAGTTGATCTACCTTCCACGTTGCTGATAGTATAAATGGTCACGCCACTGATTGAGCTAAAGGTAATGGTAACGAGGACGGTGGGAAAGATCAGGAAGAAAAGCATGGTTCTTCGTGCGACCCTCACACTGAAAGTTGATATAACTTCCACGTTGCTGATAGTGTAAATGGTCACGTCACTGAGTGAGCTAGAGGTAATGTTGAAGAGGACGGTGAGGAAGATCAGGAAGAAGATCATGGTTTTTCGTGCGATCCTCACACTGAAGGTTGACATACCTTCCACGTTACTAATAGTGTAAATGGTCACGGCACTTAGTGAGGTAAAGGTAATGTTAACGAGGACGGCGGAAAAGACCAGAAAGAAGAACATGGATTTTCGTGCAACCCTCACACTGAAAGTTGATCTACCTTCCACATTGCTGATAGTATAAATGGTCACGTAACTGAGTGAGGTAAAGGTAATGTTAATGAGGACAGCGGGAAAGATCAGGAAGAAAAGCATGGTTTTTCGTGCGACCCTCACACCGAAAGTTGAGACACCTTCCACGTTACTGATAGTATAAATGGTCACGTCAATGAGTGAGGTAAAGGTAATGGTAATGAGGACGGCGGGAAAGATCAGGAAGAAGAGCATTGTTTTTCGTGCGAGCCTCACACTATTTTACACACAATATTAATGAGGACGGCGGAAAAATCAGGAAGAAGAGCATGGTTTTTCGGGCGACTCTCACACTGAAAGTTGATATAGCTTCCACGTTGCTGATAGTATAATTTCAGTCGGTTAGCTTTCACTATATAGTTTGGTATCTCGCAAAGGATTTCGTAATTGGTTTCATCTATTATCCTAATAATAGTGTGAGGGCCTGAAGATTCCTTTTCCAATTTAGTTGTTTTACTGTCGTTGTGTAAGAGAAATGAATCGCTTGGTTCGAAGATAGGGTTGATGCGTACAATTTGAGCCTCTTGTTGACGTTTTAGACGCTCTTGCGTCTTTCCTATTGCAGATTTCTCTTTCTCAAAATATTCTTCGTGACGCCTTTTCCACATGTCTAATATTTCCTGGTATGTTAATGAACTCGTGGTAGCCATTGCTGAAGGTAAATTTGCTTTTCTGCCGAAGGTCACCTCAAACGGCGTCAGACTTGTTCTGTCATGAACTGTTCTATGAAAGGATAAGCATACCAGATTCAGATTCTAATCCCATTTCGTTTCATTATCTGAGATGCTGGTTTTCAGCAATTCCTTAATTGTTCCGTGAGTTCTCTCGAGGGCTCAATCACTTTGTGGGTAAAAAGCTGTGGGCTTAATGTGCTTAATTCTGAATAAGTTCTCAAATTTTTGAACAGGTTCTGATATGAAATTTTCACCCTGATATGTGAGTATGTGTTTAGGGGCAGAACAAATATAAATGTAGTGATTGAGCAAATTAGTCAGTATGCTCTCGCCCTTTTTCTCCTTTAATGGAATCAGGATAATGTATTTATCAAGGACGTCCTAAATGGATAAGATGTTGTTATTTCCGAATTGAGTTTCGCCTAGTGATCCAACTATGTCCATGGTGATTTTTTCGTTTGGCTCTGTCGGTATTTCTGGAATCACAGCTTCTACTTTGGGTCAAATCCAGTTCAATGTTTCCTTTTGGCAAGTTCTACATTTTCTCATGAAATCAATGGCATCCATTTCCATATCCTCCCAGCTTTCATTAGTTACAAAGTCTTTCAGTTTAGTGTACATTAGTTTCATCCACTCTTCTTCATCGGCAGTTGGATTCGCAGCAAGAAGAAGATATATTTTTTGCTGATTTTAATCCAACGTTTTCCCCTAGCTACAGGTTTAATTTTCAATTCGCTTGGCCTGCGATCCGTTCTTCAAGAGAATCATTCCTTCGTCGGGTTGATCAACTTCATTGCTGGTTCTCCCTCCGACAATGCTTCTGGGTTAGTGTAGAATTCCTCAGTTTCTGAATCATTATTATCAGTAATGATCTCGCTATCGGACTCAGGGTTATCCTCTTGAGTATTGTCTACTGTTTTTGTAGATAAGTTCACTGGAATAATTTTCAGTTGATTTATTGGATGCATTCGGGAGAGTGCATCAGCTGCGGTATTGTCCTTGCCTCTCTTGTATTCAATCACGTACATATATCCTTTTAAGTTTAGTCTCCAGTTTACCAATCTTGTCCTAGGATCTTTCACATTGAAGAGCCATTTCAGGACTTGCTGATCCGTTTGTATTATAAATTTTCGTCCAAATAAATATTGACCTAATCGTCTGATTGTTCAAACAATCACTAGAAGTTCCTTCTCTGCAGTGTTGTAGTTTAGCTCTAGTGCGTTTAACTTTCTTGAAATATAATAAACGGGATGTCCTCTTTGAGATAAAATTGCTTCTAAACCTGCATTGCTAGCATCTATGGACAATGCAAATGTTTCATTTTAATCCGGATATTGTACTACAGAAGAGGAGCAAAGACAGTTTTTCGATTATAGGAAGCTTCTCTCATAGGCTGAAGTCCACTCGAAACGTTGGTCATTACTTCTTGTCATTGTTTGTCTATTAATCCTTGGAGGCAAGCTTTGCAGGGCTTTTTTTTTCCTTGGCGACGGTCTTACTTCAGAATCAATAAATATGTTTACCTAAATGAATATCAAATTTCCGTGAATTTTATTGAAGCTAAAGAATTTCACAATAGTGAGGATACATAGCGAGTGCTTGAAGAAGATTTATTGTAACCAATTCCGTATTTTTATTGTAAACACTGAGTACATGATTATGATGATGAAATTTTTATCTCGGTGAGGAAGTGTTAGCTGCTGAGAGAACAAGCATTATAATTGCCACATTTCACAACCTCAATAAAAAAGTGGGGCGAATTTTGTATATATACAGCGAAAAAAACTGAAGGAATATTCATTTATTGAGTTACGCTGATAAAAGTAAATTTATTGAAAAGTTTTTTGGCAATAACAGCAATGAGATTTTTTGTGTTTGCCTTTCTGGGCTACCTTTTTTACAATTGTGCTAGTGCTAGTGCTAGTGCTAGTTCTAGTTCTAGTTATACAAATACTGGTGGTCAGAGACTTAAATATCATGTCAAACAACCAAAAACAGTGAGCTTTGATGAAGCTAAAGGTGAGTTTACAAATATATTTCATGAATAAAATACGAAGTGTCTTGTCCTCCCGAAATTCGGAATGAGTAGTCAAATATTCCACTATTAGTGGACAATTAATAGTCTTAATCGTCTTTTTGACTTGAAAATTGAACAATTTTTTTTGGGTGAACGTTATCTAGGCCTAGATATATTTCTTTTGTATGATAGCTAATAAAGGACATTAAATTTATTTACAGAGAGATGCGTTCTAAAATCGTATTTGTGGGTACCTTACGGCTACAGGTTCATGTGTAAAAGCCGGAATGAATTCGGAATGGAAACTCATTTCACTCATCGAAGTACCGCCTGGAGTATGTGCATTTATTTCCAAGAATATTTATAAAAATTGAGAAACCTTGGTCCAAAAATGGATTAGATTTCTTTTCTCGAATTTCCATGCACGTCGCCCAAAATTTGTTCAAATCCACACAAAATTAAATGCGTTTTTCTTTTCTTGAAAGAAAAATTATATTTAGAATTTCCACAAGCCCCATGAAGTTTACAACGTATTCAAAACGCGTGAAGGAGGATAAATAGAAATTTAACTAGAGGTGGAGCCCCCATGAGTTTGACACGTATTTCCCATAAGAAAAAAATACGTATTTGTAACATTGATTCAAAATCGCCAATAATAGGTGAATCGAGTTGAAACTCAGAATTTCTCTAATTGTGATTTTTTTTCGGTTTTTAGGGTTTCGTAGCCCCGACCAAAAACCCTTGTAGTTTCAGTCTGGTGTCCGTCCATTTTGACATTTTTTTAAAGGTTCTATTAAGACTTAATTTACGTCTTGATAGGCTACAGAGCGATATGCATTAAAGTTCGAGAATAGAAAATTTCAGACAACCCTGCTGGACACTCATTGATAATTTACTTGAACTGCTTTTTAAATTTGAAGGCTTTTTTTCTATAGATTTGACCAGTGTCACGTACGATCTAATTAAAATTTGTTTTTAATTCCATGAGAAAAGGACCCGCAAACAAAAGCTGCCTAGTATCAATACGCTGGGGGGAGGCTTCCCCAAAACTGAAGGAAGGGCGAGAGACTCGTCTTTCCTATTTTTATTTTTATGTGGGTTGTACCCTTACTCTCGGACTGAGAGTTTTTGTCCCGAAAAATCGTGAGAAATTAGGGTTTTACAGGTTTGCCGAATTAGAAATGAATTTGTGTTCCGAATTTATTATAACAATTCTAGTATTTATTCGAGAAAAGGCACAGAGAACATTATAACAAGATTCAAATAATAGGGCACATTCTACAATGTGTAGAATGTGTCGACAGGTAGAGGAAAGAAAAGTATCAGACAAAATAAAAGTGGAACAATACACTTTACCAATTCGTTGCACTAAAACTACCGCTCGTCGCATGGAAACTGGATTTAAAAGGAACCAAGGTGCCTTTTTAATTTTTCCTGCCCTCAACGGAGCGGGCGAAAACCTTTGATTTCCGTGGGTTGATTAACCCACTCTAGTCTTTTATTTTCCAGGTCACTCGCGAGAGCCACACAACACGCAAGCACCCGTCGCTTCTCTGAATTCACCTTGATGAAGAATAGAATATGTTTCTATTCCTCATGAAAGAGAATTGCAGCCTTGCGAGAAAATTACTCTGTCTCGTTTTGAGATTCGAGAAAAAGTAAAATTCTCTAGACCGACTTAATTTTGTTTTAAGCAGGCCGGATAGGACACGAAAACAACGTCACTCCCGTTACCGGTCCGGGAAAAGTATAGACCCGCTGAACCGGGATAGGACGCGATGAAGAACCGTTCCCGTTACGGCCCTGCCTCCCGTCGCACAGAGTTTAAATTTTTCGTCCGGATTGCGAATTCCGTTGATCGACCACTCAATCGGTAGCTGCGACTTATCCCTATTGCCGATCCGAGAAAAGTATAGTCCCGAATAAACCGGAATAGGACGCGACGAATTACGTACCGAGAATTTGTCTCCCAATGTCACGTCGGAATTTGAATCGCGACGTACGGACGGGCAAAAACTGGAGTTGATCTGTGTCACATCAGATCACTGAGAAGACTGCCTTTACTCCCGTCGGATAGAGATTTTCTGTTTTTAATTTTACGTCCGAATTTCTGATCAGAATTTAATCAGTCTAACCATTCGTCCCGGCGGCTGACTCCCGTTACCGGTCCGGAAAAAGTATAGTTCCGCTAAACCGGGATAGGACTCGTTGCGACTTACGGGGTTTCGTGTTGCCGTAGAAAATTACCGATTGACTCGAAATCCCGACGTACGGACGGACAAAAGTCTGGGTAGTTCCGGCCCGTGCCAGGTTGCCCAAGTTACTGCAATTTCTGACTTCTGTCCGATGGTTTATAATTGATGTGATTCAGGTAGGGATTTTTGCGGAGTTGCGGAATTTGGATTAGGAAGGTAGGGATACACCGTGAGAGTCAAAGCAACGTTTGCAAAATTGACGAGCCAGGTAGCTTGGTTTCTAAGTGTGCGAGAATTGTATTGCCAAATGCTTTCGTTTGAATTTCTGCACCTGCGAGACAGGAACCTCGTCAGCACCTTACAGAAGTGAGGTGCATTCAAGTCTTTCTTTATATTTCTAAAAGAACTTTTTAATTTCAATTTGCATCGAAATTGATGCAGGTTGGAATTTTCAACTTAAATATAAGTATATATTAATTCCAACCCCTTCATTATAAATCAAACGAGCATTTTAGCGTTACAAATTTTCGCTGAGTGAGCACGTGGTGTTGTTTTGGTATTTCCACGTGCTCGTACTGTCCGGCTACGGTGGGAAGTATGTAGGGTGACGAGTGAAAATGGCCTATGGGAGGATAGCGTGGAAAGAGGAAGAGAGGAAAAGAGAGTCGAGGTGCATCGAACTGCTATAGTCATAATGTATGGTGCGGCTATACGCAAGAAGGAGACGCGCTTATGGTAAGAATATAGGGAGGAAGAAGGCGCGGACAACGTGTAGAGCGCGGAGGCTTGCAATCGTCGCGGCAGCGTAGCTACATGCAAGGAATGAGACGGCGATGTTTAGAGCGTCGAAGAGACAGAGATGGAATGAGTGCCTCGCGTGTGTGTGTGACTGCCCAGCATAACGAGTGCAACCACACTTTCGTTCCTTTTAAGTTCTCTTACATGTTTCTGATTTAGGTCCTCGAGGCTGATGCCTTGGAATTAATTTTCCTTTCCCTTAATTCTATTTCTTATTATCTTTTGATCTTATATTCTAGGTACAGTGTTTCATTTTCTCTTTCACCTAGGCCCAGGTACACACTAATCATTCCGTACATTCACACAATTCCCTTCCGCAATTCACCCTCATTTTATTGAGTGGTTTGGGGAAGAGGAAACAAAATTTAAATTCCTGTGTAAAAATAAAAAGCATCAGAGAATAATTTTAATCCTAGATTAAAATTATTCTCTCAGGTCATTACTCTCCTCATTCGCAAGTTGGCTCGCTGTTAGTCCCCGGCAGCTTGGAATGCTGCGTCAGCATGCTGACAGTAAGCTCTCAGGTTACGAGCGAGCAGAGAGTCCCTTGATACTCATATAGAGTTTTGAATCAATGTGGCTTGAAATAATATTTCGAGCCACACTGATTATAAAATAAAAAGAATGGAGATTCGCTCGTAACAACCAGTACATTTCTCCTTTACAGATCTCTGCATAAGAGCTTTTGGGAATGGATTTAGATGTTTTGCTGAAAAACCAATAACACAATTAGAAGCTGATAATAAAGTTCGAGCATTTTATCCACTTGACAGCCCAAATGTGCATCTTAACAACTATTGGGCGTGAAAGCGAAGTTTGGATACACAACCATTTTGAGCACTTATATGATAAACATATATGCTTTGTGTAATCCTGATATATATACAATTATTCATAACCGAAAAATAAAAAATCTTATTAAAAATAAAAGCTTTGTGAAGAATTTCTTTAATGATTACCAAGTCCAAATATCCAAAAACTATCAATATTAATGATTTTCAATTCTCGGGGCGACCGTAGGTCAGAAAAAACCTGGAAATCATGGAAAAGTCAGGGAATTTTGTGGGGCAGGGAAAATCAGTGAAATGTCTGGGATTTTGAAAAAAAAACGTTAAAGGAATTTTTATAAAAGGAACTCTAAACATACGTCAAGAATAATTTTGTAAGAAATTTAATCATCATCATCATTATCATCTGATCTTGCCTTCACTGGCTAGGCCATTATGATGATGATCCAGCCAGTAAAGACAGGATCAAATGATGATTATGGTCCAATAGTGGTCAAACTTGCATATCTCAGCTAAAAAAAAATCGCATAGCGGCAATCGGAAATGAATTTTAAAGCTGAAAACTAGTACCAGACGATGTCATTTTTAGAAATGAAAGACTCGTTTTCAATGAGAAGCTTTTTAACATACGGTTGTGTTATCTTCCAAATTCAACTGTTTGTTGGAAGATTTAACTATTTTGTTAGAAATTCGTCTTTTTCAGTCAAATTCTACAAAAATTGAAATTTTAAGCCAAACAACGACGATATTAAAAAAAAAGAAAAACGTTACTTCTACCGGTTGCGACTACCGTTATAACTTGATACGGATCGATAGCTGTTCGATAGCCAGTGTAAGTTGGCAGCTGTTGGCATAACAATAAGAGCGGGGCTTCGGCTGACTCGTACTGGTCACTACTACTAGGAAGGGCACCGAGATGATCATCACCAGTGGGTGAGCGTCCCATCAACCGCTATCCAAGCTGCCCACACTCGAAAAATCTGGGCACGCCATCTCGGCTCTAGCGTTTACTTTTGATCTTGGTTCAAGTTTTTTGGGTACGCCATCTAGGCTCCAAATTATGTTTTTTTATTTGAGTTTTTAGCTACGCCACCTCGGCTCTAAGGACTCTATCTTGTCTGTTTTTTGGGTAAGATATCTTAGCTTCATACATTTTTAATATTGTATTTTCTGGGCACGCTACCTCAGCTCCAGCCACTGATTTATTCATGTTTTTTGGGCACGCCGTCTCGGCTCCAGACATTTTGTACTTGTGTTGATTTGGTTTGCATTTTTTGACCAAAATTTGTCTGATCCAATCTGTGTTTGCATGTCCTGTGTCATTAATCTTTAAATTTTCTATTATTAAATTTAAAATCAAAACTAGAACTCTTATAAAGATATATTATCAAAAATTATCTTTCTCATCGGGTACAATTAGAGCGTAAGGGTATGGAAATTTTTTACATTTTTACTGACAAATTGATCCACTAACGATAAGAACTAAGTTGTTAAATTGCTTGTCATCTTTCACGTGTTTTAGATGAGAGAAAATCAAACAGAGATTGGGCAATTAGAAACGTCTATTATTTGAAAGTAATTAAGGTTTGGAAAATTGTATGTAATGAAGAAATTATCTTTCGTACAATCTACTTCGTCATATAGCAAATAATATTCTTACTTGCCTAAATCTTATTATCATTGACGATCTACAATTTTTCAAGTGCTGCTTCTAATTTGAATAATTTAAAACTGAAATTAAATTAAATTTAAATTTGTTTATGAATTAATTTGGGGATTAGTCAAAAATTATGTAAGACTATTTTGAGGAAGGGGGGATTCATTAGAATCTTACTGTTTGTATTTTAAATAAAAAATAGTTAAATTGAACCAAAAAAGACGAATTTTCAACAAAATAGCTGAATCCTCAACCAAAATAGATTCATTTCCAACCAAATAGTTGAATTTTTAAACTTAAAAATATCAACTTTTAACCAGAAATGGAATAGTTAAATATTCATGGAAAAAATTTCAATTGAAGAACAACGAATTTTCAACCAAACAGTTGAATTTCTAAACAAATTTGTACTTAAATGAAATAAATAATAATTAGATTTTCATTTAAAAAACTTAATTTGCAACGAAAAATGGCAGATTTTTGACGAATTACATAAATCTTGAACCAAATAGTTGAATTTTTAAACTTCAAAAGATCAGCTTCCAGCCAAAAATGGAATAGTTAAATTTTCATTAAAAAAATGAAATTTCAAATGAAGAATGAATTTTCTACAAAATCGTTAATTTTCAACTAAACGGTTGAATTTGCAACCAAATAGTTAAATTTTGAGTTAAAAAATTGATCTTCAACAAACAAAAAAACGAATTTTCAACCAAGTAGTTAAATTTGTCCACCAAACAGATGAATTTTCAACTAAAATGATGACTCTTCAATCAAAAAAGTTTTTAATTTCATATAAAAAACAGTTGAATTTAACCCATAATGACGAACTTTTTAAGAAAAAATTTAAATCGCAGCAATAAAATTAATTTAAACAGAGAGGATTAATTTTCTACAAAAAAAGACGAATTTGAAAAAAGATAAATTTTCTGCTAAAAAATTATAAATTTTCAACAAAAAATGAAATAGAAAAATTTTTGGTTAAAAAAATTAATTTTCAACCCAAAACAACTTTTTGGGTACAAATTAATCTGGTTTGTTTGAAGATTCAAAAATTTGGTAGAAACTTAAACTATTTTGTTGGAAATTAACATTTTTGTCAAAAATTAAACTTTTTTCATGAAAATTTAAATTTTGGCTAGAAAATTAATTTTTTTAAGAAAATTATATTTTTGGTTTGAAAATTCATCTGTTTGGTTGAAAATGTAACTATTTGGTTGAAAATTCATCTTTTTTAGTTGAAAATTCAACTACTTGGTTGAGAGTTCAACTATTCCATTTTTAGAAAATTAATCTTCCGCGGGTAAAAAAATCATCTTTTGGGGTCAACTCTTTCGTTGAAAATGATATTTTTTCAAATATTCATCATTTGAGTTGAAAATTAATTTCCTATGTTGAAAATGTAACTATTACAATGTTACTTTTCCATTCTTGGTTAAAAGTTAATATTTTTTGTTGAAAATTCATCTTTCCCAGTCAAAAATTCATTTAATTTGTTGAAAAATCCTCTTTTTTGGTCGAAAATTAATCCTCTTGGTAGAAAATTCATCCTTTTGGATTAAAAATGCAACTTTTTGGGTGTAAATTAATTTAGTTTGGTTGAAGATTAAACAATTTGGTAGAAAGTTAAATTATTTAGTAGAAAATTGAAAATTCAGGCATTATATTAAAAAATTCGTCTTTTTAAACAAAAATTAATCTTTGCGGTTGAAAATTCATCTTTTTGGTTAAAAATTTAACTATTTGGTTAAAAATTAATATTTTTTTGTTGAAAATCCAACTGCTTGGTTGATCAATTGATCAGATTGCCAATAGTAAAGGTAAAAAACTCGTTGATGTAATGGAAAATAATGATTCAGTTTTACTTAATGGCAGATCCTTAGGAGATACTCCAGCTCACCACACTTCGGTTGGCCCAAAGGTTGTAGTGTTATAGACTCAGTCTGGGCACTAAGAGCGGAGCTTGGGCTGACCAGTACTGGGCACTACTACTAGGAAGCGCAGGGAGCTTTCTCCCGCAACCAAGCTCACAATCAGTAGTAGAGGATTTAAGAAGGCGAATGCCGAGATGATCATCACCAGTGGGCGAGCGTCCCATCAACCGCTATCCAAGCTGTCGAAACTCGAAAAATCTGGGCACGCCGACTCGGCTCTGGAGTATACTTTTAATCCAGGTTCAAGCTTTTTGGGTACGCTATCTTTGGTCCAAACATTGTTAATTTTGTATTTTCTGGGCACGCTACCTCAGCTCCAGCCTCTGATTAATTTATGTTTTTTGGGCACGCCATCTCGGCTCCAGACATTTTAAACTTGTGTTGATTTGGTTTGCATTTATATTGAAAATTGATCGATATGTTTCCTCCACTTCGGTTGGCCCAAATGGTTTTAGTGTTATAGACTTGCCTGGGCAATAAGAGTGGAGATTGGGCTGACTAGTACTGGGCACTACTACTAGAAAACACAGGGAGCTTCCTCTCGCAACCAAGCTCAGTAGTAGAGGATTTAAGAAGGCGAACGCCAAGATGATAATCAACAGTGGGTGAGCGTCCCATCAACCGCTATCTGAGCTGCCTACACTCGAAAAATCTGGGCACGCCGTCTCGGCTCTAGAGTATACTTTTGATCTTGGTTCAAGTTTTTTGGGTACGCTATCTTAGCTCCAAACATTCTTAATTTAGTATTTTCTGGGCACGCTACCTCAGCTCCAGCCTCTGATTTATTTATGCTTTCTCCACTTCGGTTGGCCCAAATGGTTGTAGTGTTACAGACTTGGTCTTGGCATCTATGAAATATCTCAATACACTCACTAATCTTTATGTAATGAAGATAGTTACCTTATCAGACCACCTACCAGTGGAACCCTCAAAAGTACATGAATATTCACAAAAAATGTTCCATGTTCATCCAAAAAGGATTTCAGTGGACTTTTCAACATCTAAATATGAATTTTAATCAAATAGTAAATTTTCTCCGAAAAAAGTTGAATTATCAACCCAAAAAGACGATTTTTCGAAAAAACAGTTGAATTTTCGACCAAGAAAGATTATTTTTTAATAAAATTGTTGAATTTTTAAACAAACAATTGCATTACAAAAAATGCAATTTCTATTAAAATACAAGAATTTTTAAATTGAAGAGACAAATTTCCAGAAAATAATTCAATTTTCATCCAAAAAAGATTTCAGTTAACTTTTCAACACCAAAATATGAATTTTAATGAAAACATAAATTTTCTACGAAAATGGTTTATTTTTCAACCCAAAAAGACGATCTTTCGACAAAACAGTTTAATTTTCGACCAAAAAAGATGATTTTTTAATAAAATTGTTGAATTTTTAACCAAACAATTGCATCTTTTCAAAAAAATGCAATTTCTATTAAAATACAAGAATTTTTTAATTAAAAAGACAAAAAGACAAAAGAGTTTGAAAATCCTCTTTTTTGGCCAAAAATTGATCTTCTTGGTTGAAAGTTCATCCTTTTGGAATGAAAATGCAACTTTTTGGGTCTAAATTAATGTTTTGGTTCAGGATTCAACAAGTTTGTAGAAAATTAAATTATTTAGTTGAAAATGAACTTTTTTGTTAAAAATTCATCTGTTTTAGTTAACAATTCAACTACTTGGTTGAAAGTTGAACTATTTTGTTAGGAATTCATATTTTTGAAAATCCACCTCGTTGATTTAAAATTTAACTTTTCTGTTAAAAATTAATTTTTTCATCCGAAAATTGTACTTTTCAATTTTTGGTTAGAAATTTTTCCTTTATAAGTTGAAAATTTAACTATTTGGTAGAAAATTAATGCATTTTGATGAAAATACGGTTTGTTTTTGGTTAAAAAATTGATCTTATTTGTTGAAAATTCAATATAGTTATCAAATTAATTATGAATATTAAAGATAAATAGCTCTCGAGAAGATTTATTGGAACTAATTCTGTATTTTTATTGTAAATATTAATTATGATGATGGAATTTTTATCTCGATAAGAAATTATTCGATATATAAAGCGAGAAAACTGAAGGAATATTCACATATTTAGTTACGCCGATTAAAAGTAAATCAATTGAAAAGTTTGTTAACGTTACCAGCCATGCGATTTTTAATATTTGTCTTTTTGTGTTGCTTTTTTTACAATTGTGCTTGTGCTAGTGATAGTCCTAGTTTATCTTTTGTTCGAGCTTTTAACACCATAGATGAAGCTCAAGGTCAGATATAAGATTTTCAAATTTGCTGTATGACAGAAAGATTATTTGATGTTTCGAAAAATCAACATATGATAAATTAAAGACAACTGCGCACGGAGCAACTGTGCCTGTTTAAATTTCGACGTGCACATCTGGGTGTCTCCCAGCTGTGCACGTCTCAATTAGCACGATCAGATTTTCAAGTGACAAGTCGACGTGCACAAATGGGATACTTCCAACGGTGCATGTGCACAGATAGGATACTTCCAAATGTACACGTGCACAGATGGGACACTTCCAATTGTGCACGTCTTAATTAATGCTTTCACATTTTTCACTCACAAGTCCACGTGTACAGATAGTACACCCCAACTGTGCACGTGCACAGATAGGATACGTTTAAATGCACACGTGCACAGACGGGACACTTCCAATTGTGCACGTCTTAATTAATGCTATCAGATTTTCCACTGACCAGTCCACGTGCACAGATGGTACCCTCCCAACTGTGTATGTCTCAATTAAAACGATCAGGTTTTCAACTTACAAGACCACGTGCACAGATTACATACTCCCATATGTGCACGTGGACTTGTAAGTTGAACATCTGGCCGTATAAATTGAGACGTGCAAAGTTGGCGATTTATCATCTGCGCAAGTGAAATTGGAACTGAAAAATCTGATCGTATTAATTAAGACGTGCACAGCTGGGAGTATCCCATCTATGTACGTGGTCTCGTAAGTAAAAAAATGGCATTATATTAATTGAGACATGCACAATTGGAAGTGTCCCACCTGTGCACGTATACAGTTGAAAGTGTCCTATCTGTGCACGTGCACAGTTGGGGTTGTACAATCTGTGCACGTGGACTTGGCAGTGAAAAATCTGATCATGTTCAGACGTACACATATAACAGTATCCCGTCTGTGCACTGTACAGTTGAAAGTGTACCATCTGTGCACGTGGACTTGGCAGTGAAAAATCTGATCATATTCAGACGTGCACATCTGGCAGTATCCCGTCTGTGCACGTGGACTTGCGAGTTAAAAATGTACTGGTATTAATTAAAACGTGCACAGTTGGAAGTATCCCATATTGCCCCACTGAAAATTAAATGTATAATTGGGTGGTCCAAAAATGACTTGGAAAATCTTTTTTTTTTAATTTTCATGCATATCGTCCCGAAATTGGTTTGAATTCAAACAGAAATAGATTCGTTTTTTTTTTTGGTTTGTAAATTATATTGAGGAGTTCCGCAAGCCCCATAAAATTTAAGACGTATTTCCCATAAAAAACACTTATGGGGTCCCGAAGAAACCCCATAACTGAAAAAGTGAGTTTTGCGAGGTTTTAGCGCTAATTATGATTTTTTTTTATCAAGTAGTTTCTTAGACAGAAAACACTACCTAATACTGATAATTAGATAATTAAATAAATTGTTTCAACAATTTATTATTGTTTTTAACAATTGCCTCTTAGAATAGAGTAAGAAAGACATGTTTTTTTTCGAATTTTTCCATTCCTTCTCAACTCTTCAGTTAGAGTGGGGTAAAAATTAATGAAATTTGAAGAACCTAATTGTTTAAAAAATATTATTGTTTATAAATATCTTCTCCTATAATAATGCTAGATAATTGCGGTTTTCACTGAAATTTTCCATTTATTAATTTCTGAAATTTTAATTTAGATTCAGGTAATGATTGATGGAATTCAGTAATCATAATTGCTAAAAAAATTTATCATTGTTTATCACTATCTTCTTTTCGACACTTGTTAGAAAGTTGCTTTTTTTTCTCGAAATTTTTAACCTATTTTCAACTTTTCAATAATGCAACTTTCTAGCATTACTATATGAAAAGACAGTTATAAACAATAATAATTTGTTTGAACAATTATGTTTGTTAACATAAATTAATTATTATCTCACTAAGTCAAAAGTGGACACTGAGATAAAAATTTCAGATGGGATCGCAACTATTTAGCATTACCATAGGAGAATATAGTTATAAACAAAAATAATTTGTTTAAATAATTATGTTTGTTAAATTGCATCAATTATGACCCAGCTTTAAGTGAAGAGTGGACAAAAAGTGGAAAATTTTAGAAAAAACTAAAACTTTCTAGCATTACTCTAATAGAATTTTTTATGAATAATAAGAAGTGGTTCTAAAATAAAATTGCTGAAAATAATAAGAAATTATTTTAACAATAGAAAGTAATAATTTATGTCATAGAAACAATTTGTAATGAAAACAAAACAAAAAAATCATAATTAGCGCCAAAAACTCGCAAAACACAATTTTTCACTTACGGGGTTTTTTGGGACCTCATAAAACAAACTCATGGGAGTGATATTTAAAAAGTAATTTTTGATTCGCCTAATATTGACATTTTTGAATAAAACTTCGAAAAATTTCTTTTTTTCTTATGGGAAATACGTGTCAAACTTCATAGGGCTTGTATTTCATATATTAGAAACAATATGCACGGGGGTAGTTGAAAGAAAAAAAAATTATGACATTGTTAAGGTGATTTTTATAACCAAATTAACTTAAAAAATAGTCTACACTATGGATTCTTCGTTTGCAAAGTAAATTTTTGCATTAAAATTACATGCTTTCATCAAAAAAAATAATACACGATCATGAAAATTTGACATCCGATATTTTTTATCAATTTTATAAACAAAATATATAAACAAATGCCTAGTGTGGACATTTAAAGGCAGAAAGAAATCGTTTTTCTCTTAATTGTCCGCAAATCATATCGCCAGTGATATTTAATGATGGAAAATTATCGTGCGCTACTTTTTATCAATTTTATAAACAAATTATATAAACAAATGCCCAGTGTGGACATTTAAAGGCAGAAAGAAATCGCCTTTTCTCTTAAATTTCCTCAAATTATGTCGCCAGTGATGTTTAATGAAGGAAAATTATCATTCGATATTTTTTATAGATTTTATAAACAAATTATATATACAAATGGCCGCTGTGGACATTTAAAGGCAGAAATAAATCGTTTTTCCCCCTAATTTTCCTCAAATGATGTCGCCAGTGATGCTTGATAACGGGAAACTATCATTCGAAATTTTCTATTAATTTTATAAACAAATTATATAATCAAATTTATAACTTGGTCAGAAAAAATCCTTTTTCCCCTAATTTTCCTCAAATGATGTCGCCAGTGAGGATTCAATAATTTAGCTCCAAATTTTCTTAATTTTGTATTTTCTGGGCACGCTACCTCAGCTCCAGTCTTTGATTAATTTATGTTTTTTGGGCACGCCATCTCGGCTCCAGACATTTTGAACTTGTGTTGATTTGGTTTGCATTTATATTGAAAATTGATCGATATGTTTCCTCCACTTCGGTTGGCCCAAATGGTTGTAGTGTTATAGACTTGCCTGTGCAATAAGAGCGGAGATTGGGCTGCCTAGTACTGGGCACTACTACTAGGAAGCGCAGGGAGTTTTCTCCTGCAACCAAGCTCAGTAGTAGAGGATTTAAGAAAGTGAACGCCAAGATGATCATCAACAGTGGGTGAGCGTCCCATCAACCGCTATCTAAGCTGCCTACACTCGAAAAATCTGGGCACGTTGTCTCGGCTCTAGAGTATACTTTTGATCTTGGTTCAAGTTTTTTGGGTACGCTACCTTAGCTCCAAACATTCCTAATTTTGTATTTTCTGGGCACGCTACCTCAGCTCCAACCTCTGATTTATTTATGTTTTCTCCACTTCGGTTGGCCCAAATGGTTCTTGTGTTATAGACTTGGTCTGGGCATCTGTGACATATCTCAATACACTCACTAATTTTTATGTAATGCTTCCAGTCCATTGTGGCCACACTGGCCATTTGTTTATATAATTTCTTTACGAAATTAATAAAAAATATCCAATGATAATTTTCCATTACTAAACATTACTGGCGAAATAATTTCAGGAAATTTAAGAGGAAAAGCTTGAAAAGTTGGAAAATTTCTTTCAGCCTTTTAATGTCGATAGTGGGCATTTGTTTATATAATTTGTTTATAAAATCTATAAAAAATATCGGATGATAATTTTCCATCAGTGACGACATAATTTAAGAAAAATTAGGAGAAAAACGATTTCTTTCTGCTTTTAAATGTCCAAACTGGTAATTTGTTTATATAATTTGTTTATAAAATTAATAAAAAATATCAGATGATAATTTTACATAATTAAATATCACTGGCGATATAATTTGTGGAAAATTAAGTGAAAAAACGATTTATTTTTGTCTTTAAATGTCCACACTAGGCATTCGTTTATATAGTTTGTTTATAAAATTGATAAAAAATATTTAACGTAATTGTTTATCATTAAACATCACTGGCAATATTATTTGAGAAAAATTAATAGAAAAAACTATTCCTTTCTGTTTTTAAATGTCCACACTAGACATTTGTTTATATAATTTGCTTATAAAATTAATAAAAAAAAAAAGGATGTCAAATTTTCATGATCTTGTATTATTTTTCTGATAAAAGCATGTTATTTTAACGCAAAAATTTACTTTTCAAATGTGGAATCCATAGTGTAGACTATTTGTTAAGTCAATTTGTTTATAACAATTAACTTGACAATGTCATTTTTTTTTTTGCTTTTAACTACCCCCGTGCATGAAGTCTGGCAATGCTGATCATGGAAAAATTTTTTGCACGAAGATAAACAAAAAAAAAAACGAAAAAAACTACTTTTTCTTCACTTTTTGCATTAACATAAAAGTTAAAAGAAAATCAAAAATCAGGCCACATAAATCTCTTCACAATTTAATGCTGAATTTTTCTAAAAAAAATCCAAAATCTGTTGAGAATTTCCAGCTACAAGTTATTTTGAACCTCGTTTTTTGATTTCATCCCACTGTGGCACCCTAGTGTATGATAGCTATTAATGATCATTAAATTAATTAACAGAGTATTGCGTTGTAAAATCGTATCGGGAGGACTTCAGGTTTATGTGTAGATACATGGATGCAAATTGCAAAGAACTTCATTTCAAGGAACGGGACCACGCCCTGGGTAAGTGTATTTATTTCTATAAATATTTATAAGTACTTTAATTTTCTAATATTCATATTAAGAAATATTACAAAATATTTTAAAAGTCAATATTTACTAGGAATCTGTATTATCATCGGAGATGGTAACGCTCAATCAGAAGAGAAATCTTTTCACACACTGTGAAAATGGAAATCTTCAATATCGATCAAAGTTATCTCCTCGAATACAGAAAATCTTTAACGTCTTCTCAGACTAGATAGAGCTACAAATTAAAAAAAAATTTTAATTAAATTTATTCAGAAAAAAGATCTTCTGTTTTCGCTCTGCTGGGATTCGAACGCCAGGACAACTGATTGCCCGTCAGGTGCTCTACCACTAAGCTACTAGAGAGTTCGGAAGAAGAATCCTTTTTATGAAACATTCGAATCCCAGCGGAGCGAAAGGAGAAGGTCTTTTTTCTGAATGAATTAAATTTGGAAAAAAATTTTATTTATAGCTCCATCTAGTCTGAGAAGTCGTTAAATATTTCCTGTATTAGAGGAGATAACTTTATTCGATATTGTAGAGTTCTATTTTCACAGTTTGCAAAAAGATTTACCTTCTGATTGATCGTTACCATCTCCGATGATAATACAAATTCCTGGTAAAAATTGAATTTTAATCAAACATTACATCTTGCAAAATAAAGCGTGTTTCAGAAAAAGGATTCTTCTTCCAATCTCTCTAGTAGCTTAGTGATTAGAGCACCTGGCCGGCAATCAGTTGACCTCGCGTTCGAATCCCAGCGGAGCGAAAGGAGAAGATCTTTTTTCTGAATGAATTTAATTTAACAAAAAAAAATTAATTTATAGCTCCATCTAGTCTGAGAAGACGTTAAAGATTTTCTGTATTAGAGGAGATAACTTTGATCGATATTGTAAAGTTCTATTTTCACAGTTTGTAAAAAGATTTCTCTTCTGAATGATGGTTACCATCTCCGATGATAATACAGATTCCTAGCGTGTTTCAGAAAAAGGATTCTGCTTCCGATCTCTCTAGTAGCTTAGTGGTGGATCACATGCTCGGCAATCAGTTGACCTGGCGTTCGAATCCCAGGGGAGCGAAAGGAGATCTTTTTTCTGAATTAATTTAAATAAAAAAAATATTGTAAATGATTATCAGTTTGTTATTGAAAAAATCTAATTGATCTGATCTGATTGTATTATAGATTTTACGAAAATATATTTTCTTTGCAGTTCATTGCGTATCTGCAGGTCTTCGCATGGTCGGAGGACGACGAATCGGCTTTAAATGTCTTGCTGTCGCACCAATAGATCATCCTTATTTTTGTCGAGCACTTACACCAATCCCACGAGATGAACATAGACAGCAAAAAAAAATTGATTGTTAAGCAATCGTATTTTTACCAGATGTGCTTTGTGTAATCCTGATATGTATACAATTATTATCCATAACAGGAAAACAGAAAAATCTTATTTAAAATAAAAGCTTTGTGGAGAATTTATTTTCCGATCAGCAATTCCAAATACCCAAAAACTATAGAGTGAATTCTCACTTATTCCAAGGCTCACTTATTCCAAGTCCCCCGCGCTCGGATATTCCAAGTGGCGAAGCTCCTTCACCTCCCACCACGCTAAAATTACTTCACGACTAGCGGTAGAGGTGGGGGTCCCTGCATACTTGGAATATCCAAATGTTCACGTTTTTAGCCCTTGGAATAAGTGAGAGTTCACTATAAATATTCATGATTTTGCGTGAATTTTTCCATAATATTATGTAAGTCCACTATCGTCGGAAATTGTCGGTACGACCAGCGTAAGTAGTATTAAAAAAAACCCTGCTGACTTTGAAACGTGAATACTCATTCAAAAAAGGAGACAGGATCTTTTTTTAAGAAACCGTTAGAAAGCTGAAATATTTTTCTAAAAATATGTACAACGTTTTAGTGGATTATTGCTATAATATTTCCTTAGAAGTACTCAGAATATTCCTATGATATATTGTTGGAACATTGTCTAAACACGGTAGAGTTAAAGGTCAAGTTTCAGGCGATGAATGGAGACTGGGTTTTTGGAATGCTAGAGGGGTGAATGATCTTGAGGTCAGGGAATTAAGAGAAACTATGGACATAAGGAAGCTAGATATTCTATTTATACCTGAAACAAAGAAAAAGAGATGCGACATTAGATCAGATGATAGTCAAGGGGTCGGTTTGATTATGAATGAAGGAGCAAGACAGCATCTCAAAGATCATGATTTTGTATCTCCCAGATTGTTGTGGGTTAGAATGAAAATATGAATCAGAAGATTATTTATCATAGCATGCTACACCCCAGTTGATGGTGATCCGAACGAAGTAAAAGACGCCTTCTGGGACAGTTTCAATAATACTTCAAGTAGTCTTCAAGGGTGTCATTGTTAGGAGTGCGACTGAAGTGTGTGGTACTGCGTTGTAGGAAGAGAGTCTGGTGATGCATGGTGGAATGATGTAATTCGGGCAGCCCGACAAGAAGAGAAAGAAGCGTACGACAGAACGTTGATCATGACAGCTCTTAGCGATGAAGAAAGAAATAGACTTGAAAATAATTACAGACAAAAAAAGAGGAAAGTTAAACGACTAGTCAGGGAAAGTAAAGATAAAATCAGAACGGAAGAAGAAAAGAAAATACAAAACGACTTTGAAGGAAGCAAGTAACGGTTATATGGATCTATGAAGGGAAGTAAAAGTACAGAGTTTGTCAGCATGAGAAATAGCAAAGGTGAAATGCTATATGATACAGACAAGATACTAGACGCTTTGAGAGACTCTTTTAGGGAATTATTGCGAGATGAAGATATACGGCACCACAACTGCGATATAGAACACGATCCCTTAGAAAACTGAATTTCTTGGATTCCGTGAATTCCTTGAATTCCTTGAAATCCTTGAACTCCGTGAATTTCTCAAATTCCGTGAATTCGGTGAATCTCTTAGATTCTGCAAATTTTTTAAATTTGGTAAATGCCTGGAATTCCTTGAGTTCCTTGAATTCCATGAACTCCTCGAATCCCGTGAAATTTGCGAATTCCTTTAATTGCGTGAGTTCTCTCTTAATTCCTTGAATTTCCGGAAATCCTTAAATTATCTGAATTCCATGAATTCTCTGAAATCCTTGACTTTCCTGACATCTTTGAATTCCTTGAATATCCTGAATTCCTCGAATACTTTGAATTCTCTGAATTCTTCGACTTCTCTCAAATCCTTGAATATTCTGAATTTCCGAAATTCTTGGTATTCTCTGAATTCCTTGAATTCCTTGAATTGTCTGAATTCCTGAAATTCTCTTAATTCCTTGAATTTTCTGAATTCCTTAAATTATCTGAATTCCATTAATTCTCTGAAATCCTCGACTTCTCTGACATCTTTGAACTCCTTGAATTTCCTGAATTCCTTGAATATTTAGAATTCTCGGAATTCCTTAACTTCTCTTAAATCCTTGAATATTCTGAATTCCTGAAATTCTTTGAGTTCTCTGAATTCCTTGAATTCCTTGAATTGTCTGAATTCCCGAAATTCTCTTAATTCCTTGAATATTTTGAATTTTCTGAATTCCTTGACTTCTCTAGAATCCTTGAATATTCTGCATTCCTGAAATTCTTTGAATTCTCCGAATTTCTCAAATTCCTTGAATAGTTTGAATTCTCAGAATTCCTGAAATTCTCTGAATTCCCTAAATCATCTGAATTCCTTGAATTCCCTGAATTCCATGAATTCCCTGAATTATCTGAATTCCATGAATTCTCTGAAATCCTTGACTTCCCTGACATCTTTGAACTTCTTGAA
>CAKNYM010052614.1:139126-157160 GCA_932195095.1 Andricus curvator | reverse complement strand
TTCGATTCACCTAATATTGACGATTCTGGAAAAAATTGCGGAACCTTAAAATTTCGGGACTTCTAAATTGCGGAACCTCTAAAATGCGGAATCTCTCAATTGCGGAACCTCTAAATTGCGGAAACTGTAAATTGCCGAACCTCTCAAACGCAGAACCTTTTAATTAGAAAACACGAAAAAAAATTGAAAAGAACTGAGTTTCAATTCGATTCACCTAATATTGACGATTCTGGAAAAAATTGCGGAACCTTAAAATTTCGGGACTTCTAAATTGCGAAACCTCTAAAATGCGGAATCTCTCAATTGTGGAACCTCCAAATTGCGGAACCTCTAAAATGCGGAATCTCTCAAAGGCGGAACCTTTTATTTAAAAAAATAAAAAAAATTGAAAAGAAATGAGTTTCAACTCGATTCACCTAATATTGACGATTCTGGAAAAAAGTGCGGGATTTCTAAATTGCGGAACCTCTAAAATGCGGAATCTCTCAATTGCGGATCCTTTAAATTGCGGAACCTCTCAAACGCGGAACCTTTTATTTTGAAAAATAAAAAATAAATTGAAAAGAAATGTGTTTCAATTCGATTCATCTAATATTGACGATTCTGGAAAAAATTGCAGAACCTTTGAATTGCGGAACCTTTGAATTGCGGAACTTCTAAATAGCGGAATCTTTCAATTGCGCAACCTCTAAATTGCGGAACCTTCAATTGCGGAACCTCTCAAATGCGGAACATTTTTATTGAAAAATTCGAAAAAAAATTTCGACTGCCCTATTGTTCATAATACACAAAAAGTAAAAAAAAATTCTGTTACACATGGCTGTATGGGATTGTTTCCAAAACATTTTGCACAATATATATCTTTTGAGTACATACTATACACATCATAAGTTAGAATGTTTTGAGTCGTATGTAGCTAATCGTACAATTTTTAGTATCTATATTTCATATATACAAATTGTAAAATGTCTCTTTAATGAAAAAGTTCCTTTAGCAGTGTGACGTAGGTTTATCCTGTTTTTAAATATCATTTTTTATTTCTTTTGTGCTACAGAACACATGGTCGCTTGCACATCGTTTGTACACGATTTTCAAGATAATTTCACCGAAGAGTCGCAACGGTTGTCTCTTGTTTTTTTTGTCTTTTTTTTGTTTAAATTTTTCTCTCTAAGATAGAAGACAATTGATCACTCTGTGTTTAATAGGGTGCAGTGTAAAATACAAATTTTGGAAAAAGGAAAATCCTGGGATCCTATTTTTATCCTATTTTCCTAGAAAGCAAAAATTCTGAGGAATTCTGATAAAATTGTCCGGAAAATCCGAAAAAGGATGTTTCTCTTTATTTACTTTAAAAATGTTTTCATTCCAAATTTTTAAAAATTAAAAAATGTGAAAAAAGTTAATTATTTTTATAATTTTAAAAATCAGAAAAATCAGTGGGAGTTTTTAATATTACTTACTAAAAAATCAAATTTGATTTTTCTTTTTAAATCAGTTTAAGTGAATTTTTTTTCCAAAATTGTATTTTAAGCTACACCATAGTGTTTAAATCATTTTCTAAATATTATATTAATATTCTTACTTGCATATAGGAAGAGCAATTTTCTTGGGAAGATGTTTGGGGAAAGGCGATCTTTATGGGATTACAAGCTTGCGAATCGAGCGATCGATCGACGAGCAGAAGACTTTTGCCGAATTTGAATTTTCTCTTCCGGCATATTTTGCCGAATTTGAATTTTCTCTTCCGACATCTCTTGCCGAATTTGAATTTTCTCTTCGGGCATATTTTGCCGAATCTGAATTTTCTCTTCCGGCATATTTTGTGGAATTCGAACTTTCTCTTCCGGCATATTTTGCCGAATTTGAATTTTCTCTTCCGGCATATTTTGCCGCATTTGAATTTTCTCTTCCGGCATATTTTGCCAAATTTGAATTTTCTTTTCCAGCTTATTTTGCCGAACTTGAATTTTCTCTTCCGGAATATTTTGCCGAATTTGAATTTTCTCTTCCGGCATATTATTTCGTCAATGTGATTATTTTGTCGCCGGGATTCAAACGAATTCTAAAGAATTCATTGTGTATTCAAAGGAATCCAAGGTCAATTCAAAAAAGTTAAAAAATTCGTCACTGGCAAAATATGCCGGAAGAGAAAAATATTCCAAAAGACAAAGTTAAAATCCGCTGAAATAAGCCGTTAGAGAATACACAACGTTAAAGAAATTCTTAAAAGGAATGTGTGTTCTTTACTTCGGTTTTGCGATCAATTAAAACTGGTTATGTTCACCAAAAGTCAAAATTTAATTTTTTTAATCCAAAAAACAAATTTTTGACGAAAAATGTAATACATGGTTGATATATCAACAAAAAAAGATTTTTATTTAAAATAAAAAATAGTGGATTCAAAAAATGAAAAATAATTTTTAACAAAATAGTACAACCTTGAACCAAAAGAGATTAATTTTCAACCAAACAGTTGTATTTTGAACCAGCAAAGATGAAATTTCTACCAAAAGTGATGAATTTTCAAAAAAAGACGAATTTTCAATAAAATAGTTAAATTTTCAACCAAAGAGATCATTTTTCAACTAAAATTATAAACCTTAAACTGATATAGTTACATTTTCAGTAAAAAAAGTAAATTAAAAAAAAAAAGTTTTTTCATCAAATTAGTTCAATTTTTACGTCGCTAAATTTATAACCAAAAAGATGAATTTTTATCTAAGAAGTTTATTTTTCTATAAAAAAATGAATTTTCTACAAAATACATGAATTTTTATTCAAAAAGGTAAAATTTTCATTTAAAAAAGATCAAATTTCATCCCAATAGTAGAATTTTCAACTCAAAAAGATAAATTTTTAACCAAAAATGGAATAGTTGAATTTTCAGTAAAAAATTTAATGTTTAGTAAAATTTTTTTAAACAAGGTAGTTAAATTTTTGTCTAAAAAAGATAAAATTTCAACCCAATAGTAGAATTTTCCACTGAAAAAAAAATTCAAACAAAAAATGGAATAGTTAAATTTTCAGTAAAAAAAAAATTAATTTTTAGCAAAATTCAAAAAAAAAAGTTAAATTTTCATTTAAAAAAGATATAACTTCAACCAAATAGTAGAATTTACAACTGAAAAAAGTAAGTTTTAAACCAGAAATAAAATAGTTAAATTTTCAGTGTAAAAAAATCAATTTTTAATCAAATAGTTAAATTTTCATTTAAAAACGATCAAATTTCAAACCAATAGTAGAATTTTGCACTAAAAAATATAAATTTTAAACCAAAACTGGAATAGTTAAATTTTCAGTGAAAAAAATTAATTTTCAGCAAAAATAAACATAATTCAACAAAATAGTTAAATTTTCATCTAAAGAAGATAAAATTTCAACTAAATAGTAGAAGTTACAACTAAAAAAAAAAGTTTTAAACTAGAAATAATATAGTTAAATTTCCAGTGTAAAAAAATTAACTTGTAATCAAATAGTTACATTTTCTTTCAAAAAAGATCAAATTTCAACCCAATAGTAGAATTTTCCACTAAAAAAGATAAATTTTAAACAAAAAATGGAATAGTTAAATTTTCAGTGAAAAAATTTAATGTTTAGCAAAAATTTAAAAAATTCAACAAAATAGTTGAATTTTCATTTAAAAAAGATAAAATTTCAAACAAATAGTAGAATTTACAACTCAAAAAAATTTTCAACACAGAAGTTTAACTTCCAACAAAGTAGTTGAATTTTTAACCAAAATAGATAAATGATAGAAAAAACAGTTGTATTTTGAACCGATAAAGATAAATTTTTTAATTAAAAAGACGAATTTTCATCAAAAAAATAGCTGAATCTTCAACCAAACATTTGCTTTGAATGAATTTTCACCAAAAGAGTTAATTTTCAACCAAATGGTTAAATTTGTAACTAAATAGTTGAATTTTCAATCACAAATGTTCCTAGGAACCTTTTTGTAAAATGAACTGGCCTTTTTCAATAAAAAAACAATTATTTACAAAAAATTTTCTTCCACGTCAGGGCGTCGTAAAAGACGCCCGAAACGACGTCGTAATCCACGTCGGAAATTACGTCGTATACTTCGTCGTTTATTATCCCAATTTCCGATTTTCATTTCCCACGTAATTTGCGACGTCTTTTCTGACGCAGTTTCCCACATAGTTTAATACTTCGCAATTTTCAATAGGGATTTTAATAAATTTTTTTCAATCAATTAATTTTCCATAGTTTAAAATCTTCAGAAATCCTGCAAATTTTTTGAAATCCCCTAAAATTTTCAAAATCTTTTGAAATTCTTTGAATTTGGATTTTAAAAATAAAAGTTGGACTTTTGGTTAATATAAGGGGTCGCCCATAAAATACGTTACCATTTAAAAAGAATTTTAAACCAAAAAGGTGAATCTTCAAAAATATGAATTTTTAACGAACTGGTTCAACTTTCAACCAAGTAGTTGAATTATTAATAAAAAAATATGAATTTGTAACAAAATCAATTTTCAATAGAAAATATCAATTTTCAACCAAAAACGGACTGGCTAGATTGTTAGCTAAAAAAATTAATTTTAAACCAAAAAGCTGAATTTTCATAAAAAAAGTTAAATTTTGTTCCAAATAGTTAAATTTAAACAAAAAATAGGAATTTTCAACAAAAAAGTTAATTTTTAGATAAATAATTTAATTTTTTACCAAATTGTTAAATCCTAAACCAAACCAGATTAATCTAGACCCAACAAGTTGCATTTTTAATCCAAAAGAATTGATTTTCAACCAAGAAGATTAATTTATGACCAAAAAAGAGGAATTTTTGAAAAATTACATCAATTTTCAATTATAAAAGATCAATTTTCAACAAAAATATTTACTGTCAACGAAGAATGGGAAAGTTACATTGTTAGTTAAACAAATTTATTATCAAGAAACAGAAAACGAATTTTCAATAAAATGGTTGCATTTTCAACAAAATAGTTACGATATTAACAAAAAAGATGAATTTTCAACTGAAATTATGAATCTTCAAAAAAATGAAATTTCAACAAAAAAAAAAAAAAAAAAAATTTCAATCAAGGAAATGAATCTATATCCAAAAAAAATGAATTATTAAGAAAGTAGTTCAACTTTTATCGAAGTAGCGAAATTTTTCCCCAAAAAGATGACTTTTTAAAAAAATGGTTGTATTTTCAACAAAATAATAAAATTTTTAACAAAATAATGAAATTTGAAACGACATGAATTCTGTACCAGAAATATAATAGTAGATTTTTCAACCGTAGTTTCATTGATCGTAAGACCGAAGTAAAGAACACGCGTTCCTCTTAAGGTGCTTCAAATACTTGGGGTTTCGCTAGATCCATAATGCGTCTACAAGGATGAATTGTTTAATGTAATATTTTTTACCACATAATCTGAAGGATATTATACCGGCCTCGACATAGAGCTTTTTCCGGAAAATGTTCTTATTGTTCTTTTTTGTGTTTAAAATGTAGTTTTTTTCTGCGCCTGTAAAATGCAACACTCTGGCTACCGTGCATGCCTGGCTGCAGTCACCCGGTCTAGATTAAATACTCACAAAATTCTACGAGTACCTTTTTTTCGTCGCCTAATGCAATATATTTAATAATATTTATTAATAAATAATAATATGTAATAATAATTTTTCAATAATATATAATATAATTTAAAATATCCAGAGTGTTGCATTTTACAGGCACAAAAACACTACATTTGAAAAAAAAAAAAAAATTTCGAAAAAATCTCTATGTCGAGGTCGGTATAATTGCCTCTAAATTACGTGGTAAAAATATTGCGTTAAAAAATTCATCCTAGTGGACGTATTACAGATCTTGCGAAACCCCCAGTCTATTGAAGCACCTTAAGGAATTATTTTTGAACGACCCGAAAAACTTTACTTCCCGGCTATTCAATCCGAATTTCCCAAAAGTAATTTTTATTTTGTTAAAAAAAATTGTCAACACCCAATAAAATCGGTTTTTTACATGACACTTACACATACTGAATCGATATAATATATATCACAAATAAAGGAAGTCCACTCGCTTTCGTCAGGTAATCGCTCTCGTTCGATAGAGAAAAAAAACTATTTTATCGCTCTAATAGACTATATGCGAACTTTTTTGGCGAGACACGACTGTCCATCAAGTATCGCGTCAATACTACACTCAACTCCCGATATAAGAACCCCCGATTTACGATATTCCTAGAACTGACAGCCTCCGTAGTTTTGTGACGGAGGATCCACGGGGCCGAGAGGGAGGCGGTGCTCAGTCAAGCGTGACAAACAGCTCGAGGGCCGCACTCTCAACGCGTTAGTTGCTTCAAGTTGCGTCATGCGTCAGAAATCCAATAGGAATGCTTTATGCGGCCCTGTCTGTTTGGATTCCCTCGATTTAGGGTCAAGGTCACTGCAAGCCATGCCCGAAACCGTTCTTATATCGGGAGTTGAGCGCATTCATTCGAAAGACACATTTTTCCCGATGAAATCGGGTTTTTCCTGGACGCAGTCGCAACGTCGCCAGAGATGTAAAGGGTCAAATATTTCATTCTAGCCTCTGCCCGTGACATCCGAACATTTCGGATTGAGATCTTAAAGAACCTTCAAATAGGGGCATGAAAGCAATTTTTTTTTCATTGTGAAATTTAACGAATTTTTCGTTTCGTTTATATTTTGAGCAAATTGAGTATCAAAATTGTGCACGGGTAAAATGATATATGCGACGTAGGGTCGTATATCGGAATTATGTATTTACATCCATGGCTGGGCGTCTTGAATGCCACAGTTTTTTTTTTAAATATTGTACACGTACACACATAAATTCTTGAAATCCAAAGTTCGTAACGACAATCAGCTCATTTCTGACACAAAGAACATGTATTTGCCCTGGCGAAAGAATCGGATAGGAATTCCTTCCGAACCAATCCGAATCATTCCGGAATCTGTATCCGAACCAATCCGAGTCAATTCGAACCAATCCGAAAAAAGTTCTACATTTAGTTTGACCCAAATCGTTTAAAAATTAATCCGACTCAATCCGGTTCAATCCGAACTCTAAAACGAACCAATCCGAACCAATCCGAACCAAACTTTAAATCCAAATGAATCCAAATCAATGCGAACTCGGTTTGATATACACTGAATTTTCAATCCGAATGAATCCGAATGAATCCGAGTTCGGATTGAATTTGATTCATTCGGATTGAAAATCCTCTTAGGTCAATCCGTTTTCGGATTCATTCGAATTGAAAATTTGGTTCGGGTTTATTCGGATTGAACCGGATTGAGTCGGATTAACTTTTGACCGATTTGGATCGAACGAAATGTAGACATTTTTTCGGAATGGTTCGAATTAACTCGGGTTGGTTCGGATACAGATTCCACTTCTGCGGATCCGAAATTAATTTTTAGATAATTTTATTCATATCTGTCGAGTGGCAGTTGTTATAATTCTGATTGAAAGTCATGATCGACATAATATTTATAAAAAATGAATTTTTTAAAAAATTTAGAATTTCAGGGTTGTAAGAGAAAAATTATAATTTTCCTATATTGGGCTCTAGAAATTCATTTTTTTCTTCATAATCGGGTTTCTTCAGGTTTTCCTAGATCCATCAGAAAATGTTGAATTTAAAAAAAGAAAATTAATTTCACACAAAAAGTTTATTTTTAACTAAAAAAAGGAATTTTTAATAAAATAGTTAAATTTTCAACCAAAGAGATGAATTTTCAACTAACATGATGAATCTTCAACTAGAATAGTTAAATTTTCAGTAAAAAAAATTAATTTTCAACTAAAAAAAGAAAATGTTCGAAAAATAGTTTAATTTTTAACCAAAGGAATGAACTTCCAACTGAAATGATGAATGTTTAATGAAAAAAATAAATTTTTGACAAAAGAATTCAAGTTTCCACCAAGTCGTTTAATTGCCAATCAAAAAGTTGAATTTTCAGGTAAAAAATGCATTTTTAACTAAAAAAAGGAATTTTTAATGAAATAGTTTAATTTTCAACCAAAGAGATGAATTTCCAACTAAAATGATGAATCTTCAACTAGAATAGTTAAATTTTCAGTAAAAAAAATATTAATTTTCAACTAAAAAAAGAGAATGTGCAAAAAATAGTTAAATTTTTAACCAAAGGAATGAACTTCGAACTGAAATGATGAATCTTCAATAAAAAAAAAATTTTAAAAAAGGAATTCAACTTTCAACCAACTCGTTAAGTTTTCAACCAAAAAGATGAATTTTCAACCAAGAAGATTAATTTTCAAATAAAAAAAATACGAATTTATGAGCAAAAATGGCATTGTTGAATTTTCAGATGAAAAAATTAATTTTTAACTGAAAAAACAAATTTTCAATGAAATCATTAAATCTATCATAAAAAAAAGACTTCTTAACGAAATGGTAGAATTTTCAAGAAAATAATTAAATTTTCCATCAAATAATAAAATTTTTAATCAAAGAGATGAAATTTGTACAAAAATTGATGAATTATCAACCAAAATTATAAATCTTCAGTGAAATTTTTTTAGTTGAAAAAATTATTTTTCTGCCAAAAAGGCAAATTTCCAAGAAAATAGTAAAATTTTCGACCGAAGAGATTAATTTTTAACTCAAAAAGATCAATTTTCATATAAAAATTGAATAGGTAATAATTTCCAGTAGAAAAAAAGTTAATGGTAAGGCAAAAAAAAAGTTAAAAAAAAAAAATAGTTAAATGTTCAAAATAAGTGATGAATTTTTAAACAAGAAAGGTTCTGAAGTCAATAGAAAAAAATGGCAACCAAATTATTGAATTTTTAAGCCAGAAAGGTGAAGATTCTAGAGAAAAATTGAATTTTCAAACCACAAATATGAATTTACCCTAAAAAAGTTAACTTTTAACCTAGTAGATAAACTTCTAACCAGAAAGAATCAATTTTTAAAAAAAGATGATAACTTCTCATAAAAATAATTACATTTTCAATGAAAAATAATTGGATTTTCAACCAGAGATGAATTTTGAACTGAAATTATGAATTCAAGCAAAAAAACAAATATATAATTTCCTAGGCCCAACAAGGAATTTTTTTCAAAATAGTTTTAAAATTTCAACTTTGTATAACAATTGACACCCGACAGTTGCTACTCACAAAAATTCATGAAAGACAATTGATCTTGTGAATCGGATCATTCTGATCTGCAATTTGCTGATGAAATGAAAAATCCGAAATCTGTATAAAAGCGTTGCATATCGTTTTGATCCAATTTCGGGATCAAATTGATCAACTGGCATTTACTGTGAGATGTATATGATTTCCGTCTGTTTCTGTAGTGCCTCGATTTTACAAAAATGAGTAGAAATTAACGGATTTCATGTTATCTAATAGCCGTTTTAGTAGATTTCTAATGATAAATTCCTACCTTACCGACATTGAGAGCATGCCACAGCTCAAGTGGTTTGTGTCCATGCTAAGTTTCTAAAATACAGTATAATTTGATGTCATCAAGAATGTTCTATAAGCTTAGCACGGACACGAACCACTTGAGCTGTGGTGCGGTCTCGATGTCGGTAAGGTAGGAAATTTATAATCAGAAATACCCTCGGTCATCTACTCGTTTCATTCCACGAAATTTCACATATCCAGTGATCACTTTTCTCTCTCTCTATCACTTGAATATTTGTTTCTCTGAATGTACTTTTTTCCTACGTAAGATTAGAAAGAAGCTCGTAGCGATTGGTATTTATTGGTACATATGGGTAATTCGGACATCGTTAGATGCTGGCCCTGTGCTGGTATATCGGGGGTAGCTGCAAGAGTGGCGTCAAGGCCGGAGGCCGAAGGTCGTTTCTGTCGTTCAGAGCCGGAAGTTGCTGCATCGGAAGCAGATGGGATATCTTTCCGGGCGAGCGACGGACAGTAAAGCGCGGTCTCCGTCGTTTCTTGTAAAAACCGCTGCATCGACAGCTACAGACCGACGCTCCGTCGTCGTCCAGAGAGATAGTGTCACCCTGGTTACCCAACTGACCCGATAATATCGAGCCGTTCGCCGTTATCACGTCGCCCTCCAGTCGCACCGCACCCTGAGCAGCCTGAAAATCAAATTTTTGTATTTTATTATTTTTAAATTGTTACTTTTGTCTATTACTGTTGCCTATTATCAATATAAATCACGCTTATCCCTTTTAATCCCAGTCTATTCAAGTCTATTAATGGATTATGCAAGTCTATACAAGTCTATCCATGTACACACTTGTAGTTATTTACTACAAGTTATCAACCTAGAAACACTACCCGAATCGGGTAGTGTCACGCCTACCCCGAAAGGGAAATGGCTTAATGGTATACATACAAGTCTATTCATGGGTTATGCCAGTGTATACAAGTCTATCCATGGATTATGCCAGTCTATACAAGTCTAGCCATAGGTTATCCATGTCTATCCATTTAGATCCATTAGGCAATCTAAAAATCTGCTCATCCGTTTGAATACCTATACATGTAAATCTTTTTCCATCCTTTCTGCAATCTAAATCTCTCTTGGCCCCTTGAATACCAGCCTTTCTGTCCATGTCCTTTCACCACTCATACAAATCTATATATTTTCTATCCTCCGCCTATCCTACACATTTTTTTCTGTCTCTTCTTAAATTTTCAATCACCCCTATCATTTTGACCCCTGTCTTTCTTTCCAAGTCTATCCCTCTATCCAAGTCTTTCCTTTTCTATTCGTTAGACAATCTCTATCCATGTAAATCCTGTTCTATCCCTTCTACAATATAAATAGGTCTTATAATTTTAAATTCCAGTCTTAGCTATCCAAGTCTATCACTCGCTAATCCACGTCCATATTTTTTTATTCATTTAGCAATCTAAAACACTGAATATCTTTTTTCAATCCCAATCTTCATATCCATTTAACTCCTTTTCTATTTCTTCCGCAATAGAAATCACCCTTATAATTTTGAAGCCCAGTCTTGCTTTCCAAGTCTATTCACCTCTCATCCATTTCTATCCTTTTCGATCCTTTTGAAAAGCTAAAATCCTGATTATACTTTTTATACTTTCTCATCCTTTTCACGAAAATCATTTTCTATCTCTTCAGCAATATAATTCATCCCTGTGCTTTTGAGTCTCAGTCTTATTTTAGCTGAGTCTATCACTTGGTTATCTACCTATATCTCTTTCTGTCCATTTTTAAACCTAAAATCCTCATTATCCTTTTTAATCTGTATCTTCCACTTCGCTAAATCACGTTTATATCACTTCTACAATATTGATCGCTCTTATCATTTTAAATTCCAGTCTTCGTTATCCAAGTCTATCACACGCTAATCCACGTTCATATTTTTCTATTCATTTTGCAATCTAAAATACTGAATATCTTTTTCAATCCCTATCTTCATATCCATATAACTCATTTTCTATTTCTTCCGCAATAGAAATCACCCTTATAATTTTGAATCCCAGTCTTTCCTACCAAGTCTATTCACCTCTTATCCATGTATATCCTTTTCCATCCTTTCGGAATGCCAAAATCCTGATTATATTTTTCAGTCGTTTTCATCCTTTCCACGAAAATCATTTTGAATCTCTTCAGCAATGTAATTCATACCTGTGCTTTTTAATCTCAGTCTATCACTTGGTTATCCACCTATATCACTTTCTATCCACTTTGAAACCTAAAATCCTCATTATCCTTTTTAATCTGTATCTTCCACTCCGCGAAATTACGTTTATATCCCTTCTGCAATGTAAATCACCCTTATCATTTTAACCCCCAATATTATTGTTCTTAAGTCTATCATCCGCTTATCCAAGTCTATTCTTTTCTTTCCATTGGACAATTTGAAATCTTTCTTATTTCTTTCCATCCCTATTGCCCTATATTTTTGAATCCTTTTTTATATTTTCTAGAATATAAATCACTTTTGGCCCTTAAACACTAGTCCTTATATCCATGTCTATCCACAACTATATTTTACTATCCTCAGCTTCTCCGCGTCCATTCTTTTCACTGTCTTTTGTAATCTGAAACCCTGTTTAGGCATTTCAATCCCTATCTTCCTATACACGTAAATTCGGTTCCATCCATTCTGCAATATAAATCATCTTTACCTTTTAGAAGCCCAGTGTTATTATACCCGAGTCTATCACCTGGTTATCCAAATATATCTTTCACTATTCATTTTTCAATCTATATCTTATCTTATCTTTTTCAATTCCTATACTATTATCCCCATAAAACCTTTTTTATCTCTTCTTCAATATAATTCACCTTTATCCTGCTGAACCCCAGTCTTATTCCATCCAAGTCTATCACCTGGTCATCCACATCTATCTTTTACCACTCATTTTGCAATCTAAATCCTTGTTAACTTTTTGAATCCCTATCTTCCTATCAATTTAAATCCTCTTCTATATTTTCTGTAATATAAATTATCTTCTTTAATTTTTAATCGATCTTATCCTTCTATTTCCAGTCCATTTATCCAAGTCTGCCCCCCGCTTATCCATGTCTATTCTTTTCTTTCCGTTAAGCGATATAAAAATCTTATCCTTTTCTATACTTTCTGCATTATAAATCGCTCTTACCATTATGCCACCTAGTCTTATTCTATGCAAGTCTATCACTCTATTATCCAAGTCTATCACTCGCTTATCCACCTCCATACTTTCCTATCAATTTTCAATTCAAAATCCTTCTTATCTTTTACAATGCTTCTCTTGTTATACACGTACATTTTTTTCTATTCCTTTTGCAATCCGAATCACTCTTAGCCCCTTAAATCCCAGTCTTTCTATCCAAGTCCATCCACAAATTATCCACAACTATCATTTACTATCCTCAAGTTATCCACATCTATCCATTTCTAAACATTTTCTGACCTTAATTCCTTCTTATCATTTTCAATTCCTCTATTTCTATCCATGCAAATTCATTTCTATCTCTTCTGCAATATAAATCACACATATCCTGTTGAATCGTAGTCTTATCCTATCAAAGTCTATCATCCTGTTATCAAAACAAAATAAAAAAAAACTTAGCTTCTCCTTTTTAATCTCAGTCTTATTCTATCTATATCTATACACTACTGATACACATCTATTCTTCTCTATCCTTTACTCATCAACGTAATCCTATTATACTTCTTCAATGTGTTATTAGTCTTATTCTATCCAAGTCTATCACTCGATTATCCATGTCAATCCTTTGCTTTCCGTTGAAAAATCTGAAAATGTGCTTATCCTTTCCAATTCCGATCCATCTAAACATTTTCTATCCCTTCTGCAGTATGAATCGCCCTTGTCCTTTTGAATCACAGTTTAATTCTATACGAGTCTATCACTCGCTTATCCCAGTTCATCCTTTTCTATCCGTTAGGCAATTCAGACATTTTCTTATCCTTTCCAATTCCAATTCACGTGAATCCTTTTCTATCTCTTCCGCAATACAAGTCACCTTTATCCTTTTTAATCCCTGTCTTATACTGTACAGGTCTATCTCCCCCTTATCCAATTCTATCCCTTTCTAATCATTTGCCAACCCAAAATCCTGCCTATCTTTTGAAAAACCTATTTTCCTATCCCCATTCATCCATTTCTATTTTTTTTCAATCTTTAATAACCATTATCCTTTTGAATCCTAGCCTTTTTGTATTCAACTCTATCATCCGCTTATCCACGTCTGTCTTTTTTTTGTTCGTTAGGTAATCTAAAATTCTTCTGACGCTTTTGAATTCCTATTTTCTTATTCTCATGAATCCTTTTCTCTCTGTTCAATAAGATAAATCACCCTTACCCTATTGAAATCAGTTTTATTTTATTCAAGTCTATCGCCCGCTTATCCAAATATATCTTTCGCCGTTCATTTTTCAATCTAAAATCCTGATTATACTTTTCAATCCCCATCTCATAATCTAAGTAAATCCTTTTCAATTTCTATCAATGTGAATCCTTTTCTATCCATTCTGCAATATAAATCTCCTTCATCCTCTTGAATTCCAGTCTTATTCTGTCTAAGTCTATCCATTTGGGAATCAAAAGTCCTGCTTATTTTTTACAATTATCTTATATCCACATGAATCCTTTTCAATCCCTTCTGCAATATAAATCTCCCTTATCATTCCAAATCCCAGTCTTATTCTATCTAAGTCTATCCATCTTACAATAACTTTTTATTCACCTATCCAAAGCAATCTTTTTCCATCTCCTGGATGGGCGGAGGCCACGCCTAAATAGATAGAACTTGAATTCAAATGAATAATGGTAATAACAGATTTCAAACAGTATCGAAAAGTATTGCTATGGATACATCTAAAGATAGATTTGAATAAAATCGCTGGGATTCACAGAGACAGATATGCTTGAAGAAAGATAGATAAATACGAAAATATTGACCTGGATAGGCAAAGAATAGAAAAGGATTGACATGGATAGACGTATAGATGTGGATAATGAGATTGAGTTGATTGATTTGTTGATGAGAATAGCATTTATAAGAAAAGGTATAATTGTAGAAAGATGAAGAGATAGAGAAAGATTGACCTGGATAGACGGAGGATTAATTTGGATAAAGACGCTTGATGGTGAATTTACACATTCAATGAGGAAGATGAAAGAAGAGTAGAGAATGATGGTTTGATTCTTCCTAGATAAAAAATGGTTTCTTACAGATTTCAAAAATGAAAATAAAATGTTCTTACCTGCAGAGCTTCAGCTTCGTCTCTCTTCTCATCCTCTGTGTTCATCGTTACGAATCTGAGCACCAGAAGATTCAAAGAGGCAGCCACGATGGCTAGTCCAAAGAGAATAAAGATCAGAGCGAACATGACATACTCAGGCTTTTCTTCTAGCGCCCTATTTTTCTGCAAAGCTACCATATCACCAAAACCAATTGTAGTTAAGGTGATGAAGCAATAGTAGACAGAGTCAAAGTAGGACCAGCCCTCGTATCTAGAGAATGCAGTAGCACCGCCTGCGATGGTCAGTATCGAAAGGGTCGTCACCACACAAATTAGGTTGATTTCCGAGGCCTAAATAATAAAAAAAATTCAATTAGATATTTTGCTGAGACCAATTTCATTCATGTGTAAAAATCCAGAATACAATATGGAGGGTAAAGCTTCGATGTGTAATCATCAAGGCTTCAACATCAAACCTTCAAAAATCAACATCAAATTGATACACGTTTTACTCTGCAAAGTGCGGTCTATGCCGCAATATGGAGGGTAAAGCCTTGATGTGTAATCATCAAGGCTTCAACATGAAACATTAAAAAATCAACATCAAATTGATATACGTTTTACTCTGCAAAGTGCGGTCTATGCCGCAATATGGAGGGTAAAGCCTTGATGTGTAATCATCAAGGCTTCAACATCAAACCTTAAAAAATCAACATCAAATTGATACACGTTTTACTCTGCAAAGTGCGGTCTATGCCGCAATATGGAGGGTAAAGGATGTTTCAGTGTCTCATTAAACACTTTAGTTTACTTTTACTTCTTTATTTTATTTCTTTTTTGAATGAACTATTCTGAATTTGACTACAGATTAATTTAGCAAGTGAACATCAAGGCTTCAACATCAAAAATTAAAAATCATACATACAGTCAAAAATCAACATTTAGCTTACACAGGCTTTACCCTCCATATCACGGCATAGACCGCAATTTGTAGGGACAAGCCTATTTTAGTAGCTCACCAAAAAGTTCAGTTTAATTGAACGTTTATCGAAGATGCTCACACATAAACATGTCTTGGCCCGTAGTTTAAGACGTATCTACTGATTTATTTTCAAAATTAAATACTCTAAATTTGACTGCAGATTAATTTATCAAGTGTACATCAAGGCCTCAATATCAAAAATTAAACACACATCCAAAAATCAAATTTAAACTTACACAGGCTTTACCCTTCATATCGCGGCATAGACCGCGATATGGAGGGTAAAGCCTATTTTAGTGGGTCACATAAAAGGTCATATTAATTTTATGGAATAGTTTTATACATTAATCTGTCTTAGCCCCTAGTTTAAGCTACATCTACTGATTTATTTAAAAAAATTAAATTTTCAAAATTTCACTGCAGATTAATTTATAAAGTAAGCATCAAGGCCTTAACATAAAATATTCGAAAATAAACTTCAAACTGACACAGGCTTTACCCTCTATACCGCGGCATAGACCGCGATTCGTAGGGTTCAGCCTGTTTCAGTGGTTTACCTAAAAGTTTAGTTGAATTCAAATTTTCTCGAACATGTTCACACATAAATATATCTTGGACTGTAGTTTAAGACGCATTTACTGATTTATTTTTTGAATTAAATATTCAGAAATTGACTGCAGAATCATTTCGCAAGTTAACATAAAAATCAAACATTCAAAAATCAACATCAAACTTATACAGGCTTTACCGTCCATATCGAGGCATAGCCCGCAATATGGAGTGTAAAGCCTGTTTTAGTGGGTCATATAAAAGTTCAGTTTGAGTTAATATTCATGGAATATGTTTACACATACATCTGTCTTGGGTCATAGTTTAGGTCGCATTTAATCATTTAAAAAAATCAAATATTCTAAATTTGACAGCAGATTAATTTATAAAGTGAACATCAAGGTTTCAATATAAAAAATGAAACTTAAAACATTCAAAAATCAATATCAAACTGACACAGGCTTTACCGTCCATATGGCGGCATAGACCGCAATATGGAGGGTAAAGCCATTTTCAGTGGGGCACATAAAAATACAGTTTATAATTATGTTTATCAAATATGATCAGACATAAATATGTTTTGGCCTGTAGTTTAAGACGTATCTGCTAAATTGTTTAAAAAATTTAATATTCTGAATTTGACTGCAGATCAATTTCTCAAGTAAACATAAGAAATCAAACATGAAACATTAAAAAATAAACATCATTACACAGACTTTACTGTCCATATCGTGATATAGACCGCAATATGGAGGGTAAAGCTTGTTTCAGTGGGTCACATAAAAGTACAATTTATATTATTGTCATCGAATACGTTTACGCACTAATCTGTTTTAACTCGTAGTTTAGGATGCATTTACTGATTTCTTTTTAAAATTGAATGTTATAAATCTGACTGCAGATTAATTTATCAATTAAACATAAAGGCTTCAACATCCAAAATTAAACATAAATATTAAAAAATCAACACCAAACTTATATAAGCTTTACCCTCCATATCTCGGCATGGACCGCGATATTTAAGGTAAAGTCTGTTTCAGTGGGTCACACAAAAGTTCACTTTAAGTAAATTTTTATGAAATATGTTTACACACAAATCTGTATCAGCCTCTTGATTTAAGACACATTTACTGATTTATTTAAAAAATTAAATATTCTAAATTTGACTGCAGATTAATTCATAAAGTAAACATCAAGGCCGCAACATAAAATATTTAAAAAAAAACTTCAAACTTACACAGGCTTTACCCTACATACCGCGGCATAGAACGCGATTTGTAGGGTCAAGTCTGTTTCAGTTTCCTCACATAAAGTTCAGTTTATTTTAAATTTCATCGAAGATTTTTGCACATGAATAGGCCTTGGCCTGTAGTTTAAGACTTATCCACTGATTTATTTTTCAAATTAAATATTTCGAAAATGACTGCAGATTAATTTCGCCAGTAAACATAAAAAATCAAACATGAAACATTCCAAAATCAACATCAAACTTACATAGACATTACCGTCTATATCGCGGCATAGACCGCAATATGGAGGGTAAAGCCTGTTTCAGTGGGTCACATGAAAGTTCAGTTTAAGTAAATGTTTATCGAATATTTTCACACATAAATCTGTCTTGGGTCATATTTTAGGACGCATCTACTGATTTATTTTTACAAATTAATATTATAAATTTACTGTAAATTAATTAATCAAGTTAATACCAAGGCTTCTACATCAAAAATCGAACATGAAACATTTCAGAATAAACATCAAACTTACACATACTTCCCTGTCCATATCGCGGCATAGACCGCAATATGGAGGGTAAAGCCTGTTTC
>CAKNYM010052614.1:124085-139116 GCA_932195095.1 Andricus curvator | reverse complement strand
ATATCGCGGCATAGACCGCAATATGGAGGGTAAAGCCTGTTTCAGTGCGTCACATAAAAGTACAGTTTAAATTAATATTTATCGAATATGTTTACACACGAATCTGTTTGAGCTCGTAGTTTAGGATGCATCTACTGATTTTTTTGTTAAATTAAATGTTCTAAATTTGACTGTAAATTAATTTATCAAGTTAAGTTTTTGTCTGACTGAAGGACGTGGGTTTTAGAATCCAGTTTCCTGTAAGCCCTTGCACTCGTATTTTAGAACTTGCTAAAGTAATTAAGTCAATTTCGAGTTTCTAGGCAATGCATTTCACCTGAATGTCCTTGCAGTTGAGAATCCGCTTAACATTGCGTATTACGACCGAGGAAAACTTGTTCACCCGTTCTCCTATACTCTGGAACATCACGAGGCCCAATGGTATTCCGACAATCGCGTAAAACATTGTAAAGAGCTTCCCGCTTATAGTATTTGGCGTCGAGTGTCCGTAACCTGAAAAAAATAAATCTTTTTTAACGAGTTTCTTAAGCTTAAGTAACAAGCTTCTTATTACCTTTTTTATCAGAAAAACTATTAAAAGCCTTCATTAAATATTATCTGATGACCCTCTTCGAGGGTTTTGTTTTTCAAATAACATAAGGTGGATTTCACGCTTAACTCACACAAACCAGACCTTTAGATTGTCCAGTTTTTTAAAACTCTGGCTACTTATTTTGTTGGTGGAGAAAATATAGATTGCCAAAGATTTCACTTGAAAATAATTTTTTTTGAAAGTTACTGTACTCATTCTTCTTTTTAGAAATGTTTGAGTCTCCGCAAGACGAATTGCACTTGCGAAATTCAAGAAAATTCTTTAAACTGGTTAGTATTTTTTGAAATCTTTAAACTATTTGAAAATCTCTTTAAATTTTTGAATACTGGGAAATCCTTTAATTATCGTGAAATTCTCTAGAACTTCTAGAAATACTATGATTTGTTTAGACATTTTTTCTATCTATTGAAAGTCCTTGAAAATCCGTTGAAATCAAATAAAAATTATTTGTAATTTTGTAAAGTCCCTTGGAAACATTACAAAATGCCCCAAAAACTTTCAAATCCTACGAAATATTTTGAAATCCTTATAGAGTTTAGACAATTATTTGGAATCCTATCCAATTTTTTTTCTTATAATTTATTGTAATCTTCAAAATAATATTAAATCCCTTAATTAATTCTTGGAAAATTCCTTGAACTGTCTCAAAATCTATAAAGCCTTTTTAAATTCCTTAAAACGTTGAAAGCTTTACAAATTCTCTAAAATAAATAAAATCTTCAGAAATCCCATATATGAAATCCTTTCAAATCTCCCGAAATTCAAGGAAATTTTTTTAAACCGAATGGAATTCTTGAAATTTTGTGAAACCCCCTGAAATATTTGAAAAATTATTTGAGTTTTTGATATACTACAAAATCCATTCATTCTTGTGAAATTTTTTGAAATTTGTAGAAATACTACAAAAGGTTTAATTTTCTTTTGATATTTATAGAAATACCTTAAAAATCCTTTCAAGGCCAATAAAAAGCTTTTGACATTTTGCGAAGTCATTTGGAATCGTTAAAAGGACCCTAGAGGAAAAAATATTGAAGGGGAAGTAGAGAAAGTGAGGGGAAAATGATAGTAGGGGGTCTAGAGGAAGTGAGGAGAATAATTGGAGGAGCAGTGAAGCGAAATATTTGAAGGGGAATTAAGGGAAGTCAGATGAAATGATGGAAGAGGGAGAAAGAGAAATAAGGGGACATAAATGGAGGGAAAGTGAGGGAAAATTATAAGAGGGGAAATAGTAAAAGTGAAGTGAAATTATGGGACAGGAAGTAGAAGAAGTGAGGAGAAATGAGGGGAAATGATGATAGGGTAAGTAGGAGTGAGAAAAAAATGAAGGTGAAGTGAGGTTAGTGAGGAGAAATGAGGGAAGGGGAAATAGAGAAAGCAAAGTGAAATTATGGGAGGGAAGGTACGAGAAGTGAGGAGAAATTAGGCAAGAGAAGGTAGGATAAGTACGGAAAATAAGAAGTGAGTAACTAGAGAAAATGAGAGGAGGGAAAATAGGAAAAGTATCGGAAAGTGAGGGGAAATGATGAGAGGGAAAGTAAGAAGGGATAAAGGGGGGATATATGAAGTAAGGCTGAAGGGGAAAGAAGAAATAGAGAAAGTAAGAGTAAATTAGGGGAAGAAAAGTACGGGCAATAAGGGAAAAGTAGGGGAAGTAGGGGAAATGAGAAGAGGTTAAGTAGAAAAAGTAGGCTAAAAGAGGGAAAATGAGGAAAGGGTAATTATAGTCAGTAGAATAAATGCGTTGAGAGAAAGTAGGAACATTAAGGGGGAATGAGGTGAGGTTAAGTAGAGGAAGTGAGGAAAATTAGGTGTTGGGAAGTATGGAAAATGAGAGGAGGGTAAGTGAGGTAATATAAAGAAAGAAGAAGTTGTCGGAAAATATGATAGAGGAAATAGTGAAAGTGAGGGGAATTATGGGAGGTTCAGTAGGGCAGTAGGGGAAATGAGAGGGCAGTAAGTTGGGAAAGTAGGCGAAACGATAGAAAACAAGGAAAGCGTAATTAGTGTTAGTAGGAGAAATGCGTGTAGGAGAAAGTAGGGGTATTAAGAGGAAATTAGGAGAGATTGAGTAGAAGAAATGAGAGAAAGGAAAGTAGGGCATGTATGGGAGGGACAGTAGGGGAAGTAGAGAAAGTGAGGGGAGGGTAAGTAGGGTAAATGGAAGTCGTACGCGAAATGGGATGAGATGAGGGGTGGGTATTTAGGGTAAGTATTAGAAATGCAAGTAGAAGAAGTAGGGGTATTAAGGAGAAATGATGGGAGTTTAAGTAGGGAAAGTGAGGGAAATGAGGTGTGGAGAAGTAGAGGAAATGATTGGAAAGAAAGTTTATGAAGTAAGGAGAATCAGGGGAGAAGAAATAGAGGAAGTGAGGGGAAATTAGGTAAGGGCTTTTGGGAAAGTGAAGGGAAATTAAGGGAGATGAAGCAGAGTAAGTAGAGCAAGTGAGAGGATGGTAAGTAGAGGAAATCAGAGAAAATGTTTTGAAGGTAAGCGAATGAAGTAGGCGAAATAATATGAAATAAGGAGAGGGTAATGAGGCTAATAAGGAGAAATTTTGGTAGGAGAAGTAGGGGTATGGATGGAAAATAAGAGGAGGATAAGTAGGAGAAGTGAGGAAAATGAGAGGAGGGAAATAGGGTAGAAGGGTGCAGGTGAAGTGAGAGGAAATGATGCGAGGGTTAGTAGGGGAAGTGAGGGGAAGTATGTGGGAAGTACTGGGAAGCGAAAGTAGATTAGGAAGAAGTTTGGAAAGAGAGACAGTTTCGTAGTCCTAGGCAGAAACTAAGATGTAAGGGAAAATTATGAGAGGGAAGTAGGAGAAGTGAGAGAAATTGAAGGAGCGGAAGTGAGGAGTGAGCGAGACAAGGGACAGTGGCGGTACGTGAGGGGAGGTGAAGTAGGAAAAGTGAGGGGAAGATATGGTAGGAAAAATAAAGAGGGGGTGAGTGAGGGAAAATGATAGTAGGGGGAGTAGAGGAAGTGAGGAGAAATGATTGGAGGGGAAGTAGGAAAAGTAAGGAAAATGTTTGGAGGGGAATTACGGGAAGTGAGGTGAAATGATGGTAGAGAAAAAAGAAAAGTGAAGGAAAATAAATTAAGGGTAAGTAGAGGAAGTGAGAGGATGGTGAGTGGGGAAAATAAGGGAAAGAGAAGTAGGGGTATGGAGGGGAAATTAGAGGAGGGTGAGTAGAAGAAGTGAGGAAAATAAGAGGAGGAGAATTAGGGTGGAGGGGTGCAGGTGAAGTGAGAAGAAATGATGGGAGGGTCAGTAGGTGAAGTGAGGGGAAGAAAAGAAAACTGGAGGGAGGGGAAGTTGAAGAAATGAGGGGAGGAGGATTGAGGAGAGGGTCAATATGAGAAGTGAGGGGACTAGAAGAAGGGATTAGGGAAAGTTAGGAGAAGTGTGTGGAAAGTAATGGGAGAGGGTAAGTAGATGAGGATATTATTCATTTTCTCTCTTGTGTAAAATTATCGTTTTTCCGAATTTTTACTTCTCTCTGCGTTACTGCAGATTTCTTGAAAACTCAATTTACTACTCTAACTTAGCGTGGAAGGAGGAACGAGTTCATTGGACTGGGTTCGGAGGTGAATGAAACACATAAATCTCGAGTTATTGCCGGAAGTTCCGGGATACGATTCGAAAAATGTTGAATTCGGCCAGCTCTTGGGACGAAAGCCAACTGAGGCGTTTTCAACTGTTTTTGACCAGATAACAAGACTCCCTGAAAAAAGGTTTTCCTACCTTATGTTAGCATTGTGTCAATAATTCCAGAAAATAATAACTTTTTACGATTTACAGGGAAAAATTGTTTGAAGAAATTAAAACTGTTTAAATAATTATGTTAAACAAGAAATATTACTCTGGTCTATTTTTCTATTTTCTATTATTCAAATAACCTGAGGTTGAGGTTGAAATGAATGGTTAAAAATGAATATTTTGGCTTAATTTATATAAATTCAATCGTCAATTACAGTAAAACAGAAATTTGAATGAAAAAAAACTGTAAAAAAATGCCGGCAGCAGGAATCGAACCCGGACTCTTTAGTTACAATCCCGAATTTTAATGAAACTTACCGATAGTGGTGAGCACCGTGGTTGCATAGTAAAACGCTCCGGCGAATTTCCACTGCTTACCAGCCTTGTGTGGTTCATATTTTAATACCACGGTTTCCATTATCTTGTAGTCTTCCGTGCTTATGTTGTATTTATTTATGACCATTCTTTCAATTGCTGAAAATTAAAAAAATTTAAAAATATGCTACGTAACGTTCTTTTATAATTATTTAAGGTTTTAAAAGTAAAAAACCAATCTTCAATTTTAATTTCTTTAAATATTAACTTTGAGCCGCCCCCCCTCCCCCCGAAGAGTAACGGAGCCCAAAGTTTTCTCAAAAGTTAAATTAAATTTTAATCAAAATAGTTTAATTTTCAACCAAAAAATATTTTCAACCACAAGAGAATTTTTAATCATATAGTTAAATGTTCAATCGAAAAAGACGAGATTTTTACAAAATAGTTGAAGTTTTAACCAAATAATTGATTTTTCAACCAAAAAATTAATTTTTCATCCAAAAAATTAATTTTCAATCCAAAAGGGCAAATGTTTAACAAAAAGTTGGATTTTCTCAACAAATTAAAATTTAACCAAAAACAGTTGAATTTTCAACCCAAAAAAAGTTAATTTTTAATATAATCGTTAAATTTTAAAAAAAGGTGAATTTTCGACAAAGAAAATTAATGATGTTTATTTTCAATTAAATCGTTTAATTTTTCATAAAAGAGTTGAATTTTCACTTGATAAAGACGAAATTAAAAATATTAATCTTCAAAAAACAAGTTTAATTTTCCAACCAAAAAGACGAATTTTCAAAAAAATATATGGATTTTCTACCAAATGGTACATTGTCAACTTATAAAGGATAAATTTTTAAATTTCAGTTAAATTTTCAGATAAAAAATTTATTTTTAACCAAAAAATAAAAAAGAATTTTCAAGAAGAAACTTGAAAATTCAACCAAAAAAGATTAATTCTGAACAGAATTGTTTCATTTTCAACAAAAAATGTGAATATTGTAAAAAGAAAATAAAGTTTCTACCAAGAAAACGAATTTTAAATAAAATACAAAATTTCAAACGAAATTATTGAACTGTAAAGCCAAAAAGAAGAATTAACTACGAAACAGTTAAATTTTCAACCTAAAAATCTGAGTTTTCAACAAAAAAGTTAATTTTGTACCAAATGGTTAAATTTTTATAAGAATTCTTTAATTTTTAACAAAATAGGTAAATCATTGTTCACATTAATTTGCAACCGGAAATAAAAATTTGAACCAAAAGAATGGATTTTCAACCAAATATTTTAATTTTCAATCACGCAGCTGAATTATCAACTAGAAAAGATCAATTTTCAATTAAATATATAAATTTTCAACAACAATGGAATAGTTGAAAAAATTAATTGTCACAACAAAAATGTCAACAAAATAGTTGAAGTTTCAACCAAAGAGATGAATTCTCAAATAAAATTATAAATCTTCCACAAAACAAAAATAAATTTTCAAACCAAAAAATTCAACATTCCACCCAGAAGATGATTTTTGAAGCAAGAAGATTAATTTTCTAAAAATGCAATAGTTAAATTTTCAACCAAAGACGTAAATTATTAACCAAAACAATTAATTTTCAACAACTTATTTCAACTTTGAACGGGAAGTTGAATTTTTGAAAGAAAGATTACTTTTTAAGAAAATAGTTGCTTCTTCAACAAAATAATTAAATTTTCAATTAAATTGTACAATTTTTAACCAGAAATATAATAGGAAACTTTCTAACTAGAAAAATTTTCCCTTTTTTCAAATTTTACTCATAAAACTTTTTCTTTAGATATCAAAATGATACCTTATTTTTGGCAGGATTGAAAAAAAAACATTAAGGGATTTTCAAAATCGTTTTTTGTAAATAAATTGTTTATTTGTTTTAAATAATCGCTCTTTGTGTATTTTTTCCTTCAACACGCACATATTGTGCTATTTTTATTTAAATTAATCCTTCAAATTTTTGACAAAATTTTCAAAAAATGTAGCCTATTTTCATAAACCGGCTTGAAGGACCCCTAAATACTTTTTTTTTTAAATCTGCCAAAACTTGGCATGCCGAAGTAAAAATATACATACAGCAATTATTTAAATCAAACAAACATTTTATTTAGAAAAAAACGACTTTGGGACCCTTAAATATATTTTTTTAATTCTGCAAAAAATTAGGGTTTTTTCACACTAAAAAGAATACTTTTTATGTGAACCAGTTTAGAAAAAAAATCGAGCTTTTTTCGGATCACCCTATTGAGCTACTTTTGAGAAAATAATTATTCTTAACATATTTTAAGTGTGAAAAACAGATACAAAATTTGTTTTTGTTACCTAAACAGAAAAATTAAAATTGAATCTAAATATAAAATTGATTATAATACAGGTATGTAGGAAAAAGATCTAATCGACCGTAACATTTTTATATCAGCAGATTTAAAATCAATTTTGCAACAGAATGTTTTTCCGCAGGGGAAATCAAATGGAAAAGCTTTCAGGAAAATCTCGAGAGAACAAAGTTGCAAGTCACACGAAAAGGCATGATATCAATCTTTTTGTCTTTGTACTCTTTTTTCTGAAATATCTTATCAAATATAAATTTGTTTTCGCTTTGAAAATAAATAATTAAATATTTCCTTTTTCTTAGAAACAAATTTTTCTTGAATTTCTATTATTTATTACTTTGGCAAAAAATTATTGATTAAAATAATTCAGTGAACCAGATTTTTTCCCGGCATTGATAGAAATCTTTAGGACCCTTGTAAATTTTCTTTAAAAATTAATTATTAAAAAAAAGAAATCTAAAAGTTTCTCAGAAATTTTTGTATGCTCTTGAAAACTTTCAAAATTCTTAAAATCTTCTCCATTTTTTTTGAAATCTTCAAAAATCTACATTTTGTTCTAAATTGTATGAAATTTTCTCAATTTGTAAACTATTTTTGAATATTTTCTAAACTTTTAAACATTCTAATTTTTTTTTTAAATTATTCAAATTTTCCATGAATTTTAAAAACAATTTTGTAAAATTAAAACAATCGCCCTAAAATCTTTTAGAATCTTTTTTGATAATTTTGAAAATCTTTTCAATTATTCTCCTGAAGTTAATTTTTTTTAAATAATAAATGATTAAAATTTTTCCCAGTAATCTTAGGAAATGATTTTTACTTTCTTGTAACATTTCAAAATTCTTAAAAAGTTTCTAATCTCTTGAGAAATCCCAAGAAACTACATCTAGTTCCAAATTTGTTGAAATTTTGTCAAATTTTTAAATATTTTTTAATCTTTTGAAAAATTCTGAATTTTCTAAATATCTTTTAAAATTATTTGAATTTTTCCTAATTTTTTTCTTCAATTTTGTGAAACTAAAACAATTGTTTAAAAATCTTCAAGATTTGTTTTGGCATTTTTATAAATCTTTGAGAATCTTTTTGTAAATTTTCGTAAAACTTAATTTTTCGAAATGAAAAATCATCTAAAAGTTGCTACATTCTCTGCTAAATTTGTTGAAAATTGTTTAATTTTAAATCATTTCTGAAACCTGGTAAAAGCTTCTAAATATTTTCTAAAATGATTTGAATTTCTCCTAAATTTTTTTAAAAATTTGCAATTTTGGAAATCTTCTTAAATATTCTCCTGAAATTAATTTTCCAAAGAAAAAATAATTTTAAATTTTCCAAGGAATTTCCAGGCATTTTCTCACTCTCTTAAAACCTTTAAAAAATTTTAAAAAGCTTCTAATCTTTTTCGAAATCTCAAAAAATCTGAATGTTGTTCTAAAGTTTTTGAAATATTTTCAAATATAAAATTATTTTTGAATCTTTCAAAACTTCTAAATTTTCTAAATACTCATCCAAATTATTTGAATTTTTCTTATTTTTTTTTTGAAATTTTGCAACATTAAAGCAATGCTTTGAAAATATTTAAATTATTTGTAAATTTTCTGCAAAAAATTAGTTTTTCAAAATAAAAAATCATCTAATAGTTTCCTAGGAATCTTATGAACATTTTTGCATTCTCTTGCAACGTTTCAAAATTCTTGAGAATATTTAAAAAAATTTAATTATTTTTTAACCTTCACAAATCTTCTAAGCCTTCTTAATATCTTTTGAAATTATTCAAATAAAACATTTTTTCTAAATTTGGAAAAATTGAAACAATTGTCCTGAAATTTTGAAGATTTTTTTCGGGTTTTTTAGAAATCTTTGTAAATTTTCTTTAAAAATCAATTTTTCAAAACAAAAAATCCTCTAAATTCTAAATTTTCTAAATTTTCAAAAATGTTTTAAAATTGTTAATTTTTTTCAATTTGGTCATTCCTTGTAAATATTTTTTAGGATGATTTGAATTGTTCCCAAAAATGTTTTTAAAATTCTGCAATATTGAAAAAATTTCTTTAAGATATTCTAGAATCATTTTCGACAATTTTGGAAATTTTATGAAATCTTGCGAAATTGCGCGATTTTTCTTTAAAATCTTCAAAATTCTTTTTTTTTAATTTATGGAAATCATTAAAAATCTTTTACAATCGGTTGCAATCTTCTTTTGAAATTCATTTTTCAAAACAAAAGATCATTTGAAAATTTCCCAAGGAATATGAAGAAAATTTTTTTATTCTGTTTAAACAGTTTTAAATTCTTAAAAAGCTTTTTTTTTTTTCAAACTCTTCAAAAACCTATGTTACTTTAAAAATCTCTTGAAAGTTGCTCATGGTTGAATTAATTTTGAATCTTTTTAAAACTTCTAAACTTTTCAAATTGGTTTTGGAAATAATACAAAATTTTCCTTAATTTTTTAAAAATCCTAAAGCGTTATAAAAGTCTCTTTAAATCTCCCAGATTTTTTTTCAAAAATGTTGGAAATCTTTTGAAAGGTTTTTAAATCTTTTTAAATGTTAGCTTCAAATTAATTTTTAAAAAATCATTTGAAATTTTCCTAGGATTCTTAAGAAAACAGTTTTTTGGAAATCTTTAAAAATTTGCATTTTGTTTAAAATGTTTTAAAATCTTTGCAAGCTTTAAATTACTATTCAACCTTTTTAAAACATTTAAGTATTTCTCAAACTCACTCGAATTTTTGCTAAAACTTTGTAATTTTGCAAAATTAAGGAAATTCTTAAAAAGCTTCTATTTTTTCGAAATCTTTCAAAATTACATTTTGCTTTGAATTTCATGACAGGTTGTCATGATTTAAATAATTTTCGAATCTCTTAAAAAATTCAGAATTTTCTAAACAACTTTCGAAATAATTCAAAGTTTTCCTGCATTTTTGAAAAATTTATTTATTTCTCGAAATAAAAAATCATTTTAAAGTCTCCTAGGAATGATACGAAATTTTTTTCATTCTTTTGAAACCTTTCAAATTTTTAAATAGCTTCTAAAATTTTTGTTCAAAATCTTCAAAAATCTACATTTTTTTTAAAATTGCTTAAAATCTTCGCAAGTTTTAAATTATTTTTTAACCTTTTCAAAATTTCTAGATATCTTTTCATCTTACTCGAATTTTTTATAAAATTTTGTAATCTGGCAAAATTAATTTCTTTTCTCAAAACTGAAGCTTTTATTACTGAAGAATCATTTACGATTAAAATTTTTTTTTTTAGAAATGAATGTTCAGAATAAAAATTTCTCATTTGGAAATTGTGATTTACAAAAGTCCAAAAAATTCCTAATTTTGTGTAGTAAACAAAACTTTTAAATATTATAATATGTTTAAAAGAATAGAATTAGAATATATTGCAGCCATTTAGGTTTTCTAAAACAATGTATGCGATATCGGGGCGTAGTGGGACACGTGGGGTGAAGTGAGACACCAGTTTTTCATCCAAAAAAAGCAATATGAAGTCATAAGGAGGAAAATTTAGGATGGCCCACTTTACCCCACATTGTCCCGCTTTACCCCAGTGTCCCACTTTACCCAGCAGTGGCCCATTTAGCCCCATTTTACAGTAAATGAAGAAATTTACCATCCAAAGCTTCTTTGCGTCTTTTCTCTGTCTCGGACTCGAGGACGTCGAAGATTGCAGCGCCAACGAGGAGGTAGGTGAACGTACAGACGATCAACGATAGGGTCCGGACGTTTTGCTTCTTCATTATCTAGTGAGCCACATGCTCACTAGCAGGGCCTCAGCCCTAACTACTTGCATCGCTTAGTGGGCTACAAAAAAGGGTGCAGGGCCCATGATGCCTTCTTTTTTTGCACCCTTTTGACGGACGACAAGGCAGTATCTCTTTCACCCTTACACTCATATACACACCCTCACACCCTGAAAATCTTGCACCCTTGTACCCTTGCAGTCACACACGCACTCCGTCCAATCGCTACAGCCCCGGCTCACGAATTCTTCTCTTCAAAGTGTCATGTGTGCGAGCTCTTCCGGGGTGCCGCTTTCTTTCATCTAAAACAATAATAACAATAATAATTATTAAATATTTATTCATTAAGATTTCTCCTCTCTCCTCTCCTATTCTCTCCCACTTCTATTCTATTATCTCCTCTTCTATTCACTCCTCTCCTATCCTCTTCTCTCCTATCCTCTTCTATCCTATCCTCTTTTATCCTCTCCCCTCCTCACCTCTCCTCTCATCACCACTCCTCTCCTCTCATCTCCCTCTCTCATCTTCTCTTCTCTCCCCCTTCTATTCTATCCTCTCCTCTTCTCTTATCTCCAACCCTATTCTATCCTCTCCAACTCTATTCTATCCTCTCCAACTCTATTCTATCATCTCCTCTTCTATCCACTCCTCTCCTCTTCTCTCCTTACCCCCTTCTATTCTTTCCTCTCCTCTTCTATCCACTCCTTTCCTCTTCTCTCCTTCCCCCCATCCTATCCTCTCCTCTTCTATCCAATCCACTTCTTTCCTCTCCCCTCCTCTTATATCCTCTCCTCTTATCTTTTCTTCCCCCCTTGTATTCTATCATCTCCTGTACTATCCTTCTATTCTATCCTCTCCTCGTCTATCCACTCCTTTTCTCTCTTTCTCCCCATTCTATCCTCTCCTCTTCTATCCACTTCATTCCTCTCCTCTTCCCTGTTCTTCTATCCTCTCCTCTTCCCTCTTCTTCTATCCTCTCCCCTCCTCTTTTTTTCTCTTTCCCTCTATATTCTATCCTCTCCTGTACGATCCACTCCACTCCACTCCACTCCACTCCACTCCTCTCCTCTCCTCTCTCCAGTCCTATCCGATCCAGTTCTGTCTTATCATCCCCTCCTCATCACTACCTTCCCCTACTTATCTACCTCTGCTTCTCGACCCTCTCCTGCCCGCCACCTTCTCTCAATTCCTCTACTCCTTCTCTCACTTCCCCATGATTACCTTCAACTACTTCTCCTCCCTACTCTCTCCACCTTACTTACTTTCTCCCGCTTCCCCTCTCTACACCCTCACTTGAACACCTCCCCTAATTCCTAATTCCCCTCTCCTTACTATAAGGGTTTCTGCCTGGTGCTACGAAACCCTAAAAAAAACAGAAACATTGACAAATGATAGACGCAAAATCGCTTGATAAATATAGAAAATCACTAAAAAATCTCTTACTATTGATTATGACAATATAGTTGTTAGTAACAAATTATTGTTTCATAATTAACTATAGCTATACCGCGATGTGGAGGGTAAATCATTGATCTTTAAACATCTTAGACCGCGATATGGAGGGTAAATGATAGATGGCTTACATCTTACACCACGGTATGAAGTGTAAATTCTGGGTCACAGCTTTGATATGTAAACGGCTTAGACCGCAATATAGAGGGTAAATACTATTGATTGGATGATCGACCATATCGATGTATCCTCTCATCGATATCGATGTATGATATATATTGGATAGTGAAGTTTATAAACAAATATAACAGACCGTAATATGGATGGTAAATACTATGCCATGAACTTTATGAACAAATATCATAGACCACAATATGGATGGTAAATACTATGTCATAAAGTTTATGCACAAATATCATAGACCGCAATATGGAGGGTAAAGCCTTGATGTGCAAAAATTTTACATCGTGGTCATAGCGTTGATGTCTAAACATCTTAGACATAGGTCATAAGTCAGAGCTTTGATGTGCAAATATCTTAGAGTTCGGTATGAAGTGTAAATATATTGTCAGAACATCGATGTGTTCAAATTTCAGCGTTGATGTTGAACATCTAAGAATTTAATGAGGAGTTAAATCCTGTGTCATGTAGTTGATGAGTAAACATTTCAGAAAGTGATACGAAGAGTATATACTTGATGTTCGAACATCTTAAACCGCGGTATGGAAGGTAAAGCCTTATCATAGACGTTGATGTATAAAAATCTTAAAACTTGGTATGAAGGGTAAAGTCTGCGTCATAGCACTGATGTGTAAACATCTTAGACCGCGATATGAAGAGTAAATACTTGATGTTCAAACATCTTAAACCGCGATATGAAGGGCAAATCATTGATGCCTAAACATCTTGGACCGCGATCTGGAGGGTAAAGGATAGATGGAATGAATCTTACACCACGGTATGAAGTGTAAAGCCTGTATCACAGCTTTGATGTGTAAAAGTTTTGGACCGCAATATGGAGGGTAAATACTATGGCATGAAGTTTATAAAAAAATATCATAGACCGTAGTATGGATGGTAAATACTATGCCATGAACTTCATGAACAAATATCACAGACCACAATATGGATGGTAAATACTATGTCATGAAGATTATGAACCAATATCATAGACCGCAATATGGAGGGTAAAGCCTTGATGTGCCAACATTTTACATCGTGGTATGTGGAGTAAATCATGTGTCAGAGCGATTATGTGTAAACATATTAGACCGCAGTATGAAGGGTAAAGACCGTCAGATAGTTGATGTGTGAAAATCTTAGACCGCGATATAGAGGGAAAGTCCTGCATGCTGTATCGTCCATGAGTTAACAGTATGAAGGGTGAATCATGCGTCATAGCGTTGATGTCTGAACTTCTTAGACCGTAGTATAAAGGGTAAAGTGAGTCCAAGATCGTTGATGTATAAACATCTTAGACCGCGGTATGAAGGGAAAATCATGAGTCAGAACTTTGATGTGTACACATTTCAGACGTTGGTATGAAGTGTAAATATATTGTCAGAGCGTCGATGTGTTTCAATTTCAGATCACAATATGAAGGGTAAAGCCCGTGTTTCAGCGTGGATGTTAAAAATTGTCAAATGTAATGAGGAGCTAAATCCTGTGTCATGGCATTGATGAGTAAACATCTCAGAAAGTGATATGGAGCGTATATACTTGATGTTCAAACATCTTAGACCGCGGTATGAGAGGTAAAGCCTTGTCATAGACGTTGATGTATAAAAATCTCAAAACGTGGTATGAAGGATAAAGCCTGTGTCATAGCGCTGATGTGTGAACATATTAGACCGCGATATGAAGAGTAAATACTTGATGTTCAAACATCTTAGACCGCGGTATGAGAGGTAAAGCCTTATCATAGACGTTGATTTATACAATTCTTGAAACGTGGTATGAAGGGTAAATCCTGTGTTTCAGCGTTGATGTTAAACATTTCAGAATGTAATGAGGAAGGTGAATCCTGAGTCATGAACTTCATGACTAAACATCTTAGAAAGTGATATGTAGGTTAAGGCACTGATGTGTAAACATTTTACGTCGCGGTATGTGGAGTAAATCATGCCTCAGGGCATTAATTTGTGAACATCTTAGACCACGATATGGAGGGAAAATCCTGTGTCATGGCGTTAATGTATAAACATCTTAGACCGCGATATGAAGAGTATATACTTGATGTTCAAACATCTTGGACCACGGTATGAGAGGTAAAGCCTTATCATAGACGTTGATGTATAAAAATCTTAATACGTGGTATGAAGGGTAAAGCCTGTGTCATAGCGCTGATGTGTAAACATCTTAGACCGCGATATGAATAGTAAATACTTGATGTTCAAAAATCTAAGATCGCGGTGTAAAAGGTAAAACCTCATCATAACGTTGATGTATAAAAATCTTTAAACGTGGTATGAAGGGTAAATCCTTTGTTTCAGCGTTGATGTTAAACATCTCAGAATTTGATGAGGAGGGTAAGTCCTGTGTCATGGCGTTGATGAATAAACATCTTAGAAAGTGATATGGAGGATAAGGCACTGATGTATACACATTTTACGTCGCCACGATATGGAGGGAAAATCCTGTGTAATGGCGATAATGTATAAACACCTTAGACCGCGGTATGAAGAGTAAATACTTGATGTTAAAACATCTTAGACCACGGTATGAAAGGTAAAGCCTCAGCATAACGTTGATGTATAAAAATCTTTGAACGTGGTATGAAGGGTAAATCCTGTGTTACAGCGTTGGTGT
>CAKNYM010052614.1:98958-110547 GCA_932195095.1 Andricus curvator | reverse complement strand
CTTAATTTAAAATTATCTCATTGCAATATTCTAAATATTTGTCATCCTAGTTCGAAAAAGAACAATTTTTTGGCTGCAAACCATGTAAATACCTGTAGATTCTTGTAGTTGTAATTTTTTGTAAATTGGACATATTTTATTGTCTTCCTCAATTGATTTTCTTCCGTAAATTAAAATTATTTAATGGATGGAAATATTACAACGTAAACATGAAGAAGAGGAGAAAGCTCTAGGAAATTCTTGCGGTTCTTAAAGATTCCCCGCCGCTTAATTCGCTCTTTATCGAGCGAGGATTATTTTTTTCTTGTCGGGCAAAAAAGTCGACCGGAATAGACGAGGGCGAAAAAGAAGGAAAAATTGCAGACTCACGAGAATCCTACCATGAAGAAAAATTTCTCGATTAAGTTCAACTGAGCAGCAGATACGAATTGCAATAAGATTTGGAATTTTTTACTTGCAAAAAATTTTTCTCACTTAAAATAAACGAGATAAAACGAAAAAAAATTTAATACGTAAATTGAGAAAATAGACTATTAGTTTAAAAATCTTTATTTTACATTTAGTTATTTTAGTTTTGCAATTATTTTATTTAACTTCAGATAAAAATAATTCACTTTGCAGATCCAAAATTAATTTTCACTCTCATAATTCATTTTTATATTTTTAAAAGTGTTTCTTCAGATTCACCTGGTTACAACTTCCACTTCCGGAAAATTTAAAATATCCTAAAACCAATAGAAAATATTTTAAAATAGGCTGAATTTTCAATAAAATACATCAATTTTCAACAAATAGTTCAATTTTCAATTGAAAATATCCATTTCTAACCAAATAAATGAATTTTGAACAACAACAAAAATAAATTTTTAACCAAAAATAGAACATTTTTTGATGTTATGTTTTTGTCCAGATAAAATGTATTAAATAATTTAATGTTAATTGTTTTTTGTCTACAGGTCTAAAATAAATATTTTTCGAATATTGATTTTTGTTTGTAAATTGTGAAAAAATTGCTCTCCTCTGCTGGGATCCGAACCCAGGTCTTTCAGATTGCCGGTCTGATGCTCTTACCCACTAAGCTATGGAGAGGCAAGAACAATTTTAGAAAAATAAATAAATAATTTTTTATAATTAAATTAATTGAAACGAAATTATTCTCGTCTCTTCGTAGCTCAGTGGGTAATAGAATCAGACCGGCAATCTGAAAGACCGGGGGTCGGATCCCAGCGGAGCTTGAGATACATTTTTTCACAATTAGGAAATAAAAATCAATATTAAAAAAATATTAATTTCAGGCCAGTAGACAAAAAAAATTATCATACAATTATTTAAAAAATGAAATAGTTGAATATACAGTTCAAAAATTAATTTCGAACAAAATAGTCACATTTTTAACTAAAATGATGAATTATCAATTAAAAAAAAGGAATTTGTAACAAAGAAATTCAATTTTCAACCAAGTCGTTAAATTTGCAAATTTAAAAAAATAAATTTTGAAACAAAAAGACAGTTGAATTCTCAACCAGAAAAGATACATTTTCAACAAAAAATGAAATAATTAAATTTTCAGTTGAAAACTAATCTTCAAATGAAAAATTTTTAACAGAGAAGTTCAACTTTTAATCAAGTAGTCGAATTTTGAGACAAAAATATGAATTTTCAACTAAAAATAAAATCGATAAATTTGTAGATATAAATATTAATTTTATCAGTAAAAAACTAATATTCAGCCGAGAAAATCTAATTTTCAGTCAAATAGTTAAATTTTCAACCAGAGATGAATTTTCAATTAAAATGATGAATAAGTAACAAAATAAATTGATTTTTAACAGAGGATTAGTTAAATTTTAAGTTAATAAATTAATTAAAAAAAATGAATTTTCAACCAAATAGTTTAATTTTTCACTATTTCAGAACAACATGATAAATTTTTTATTAATGTGTTAATTATTGAATAAAATTTATCTGTAATATTTAAAAAATGAACAAATTAAATTTTTTATTTACAAAAAATATTGGTGAAGTCAACTAATTGTTTTAAAATTTAACAAAATTATTACCATAAATAAATTTACTAGAATAATAATCGTAGTTTGAAACGACCTAGTTTAACCATATAAAAAAAGGTCATTTTCCTTTAAGATTTTTGGCTTTAAAACCAAATGTTTCTCATTTTGAAAATTTGTTAAAAATTTAGAAAAAATAATTCTATTGCTAAAAATTGTATTATTATAATTTATCTTTATATAGCAAAGATAATTTTTCCAACCAAACTCCATAATTTTCAACCAGAAAAAAATAAATTTCTAACAAAAAATAGAATAATTAAATTTTCATTAAAAAAACTAATCTGTGACAAAAAAATGAATTTTGAAAAAAATAGTTAAATTTTCAACCAAACAGCTGATTTCTCACTAAAAAAGATACATTTTCAAACCAACAGTTGAATTATCAACCAAAAAAGAAATTTTCAACCAAAAATGGAATAACTAAATTTTTGGTTAAGAAAAATTAGTTTTCTACTAAAAAAACACAATTTTAAATAATATAGTTAATTTTTTAACCAAATAGTTGGATTTTCAACCAGATAAGATAGATTCTCAACCAAAAATATAATAATTAAATTTTCAGTCAAAAATTAATGTTCAGCCAAGAAAATCTCATTTTTAGCCAAATAGTTTAAAAATTTAAATAGTTTGAATTTTATAGTGAAATTTGAAATTTAAATTAGATTTAAATTTTAAATTCAAATAGTAATTTAAATAGCTTTTAAAATTACGATCATTTTTCAATAAAGTAATCGAATTTTGAACTAAAATTAAATAAATAAATTTGTAGTTAAAATAATTTATTTAAAAAAAAAAATAATAATTTTCAACCAAATAGTTCAATTTTTCACTAAAATGATGAATCCTTCACCAAAAAATTTAATTTGTAACAAATTAAGGTTAATTATCTTTGTATGACAAAGATACATTATCCAAGAAAACTGTATAATTTTCAGCCAGAGAAAGTAAATTTTCAACAAAAAATTTTCCGAATTCCTTTTTGACAATTTTGGAAATATTTTGAAATATTTTTAAATATTTCCTTAAAATTAATTTTTCAAAATAAAAAGTCATTTTAAATATTCCTAGGAAACTTGAGAATTTTTTTTCAATTCTTTAAAGTCTTCTCAAAATTTCAATTATTTTTGAATCATTTTAAAACTTCTAAATCTTATAAATATCTTTGAAAATGATCAAAATTTTAACTAAATTTTTTTCACTCTTCAAAATAAAAAAATGGCCTCAAAATGTTTCAAATTTATTTTTGAAATTTTTTAAAAGTATTTTGAGATATTTCTAAATATTTTATTTCAAGTAATTTTTCAAAAGAAAAATCATTAAAAAATTTACCAGGAATCCTAAAAAAATGGGTGTTTAATTGTTATTTTGTGTCTATTATTTTTCTTTGAAATATCTCGTAAACGTACTCAAATTTTTTATAAAATTTTGAAATCGTGCAATTTTTTTAAAAATTCTATGAATGTAAAATGAGCCGTACCATTAATGTTCTCTAGAGACAAAGAAGATTTCCGATGAGAAAAAAAAACGAAAAAAAATTTCTGCGTCAGAAAATTAATATTCCTCCGCCCTTCATCTCGTTAAGCCCTTAATGGTGTCTTTCACATTTTATCGTATTGCGAGCTGCAGAATTTTATAAGAATAGTTGAATTTTCGAATAATAAAGATAAATTTACAATCAAAAATGGAGTAGTTAAATTTTCAGTTAGAAAATTAATTCTCAGTCAAAAAACGAATTTTCAATACAAATGAAGAATTTTCAACCAAATAGTTGAAGGTTCAACTAAAAAAGATCAATTTTAATTCGAAAATGGATAAGTTACATTTTTAATTTTAAAAATCAATTTTTCAGCCACAAAAAACAGAGTTTTTAATAAAATAGTTAAATTTTCAACCAATTTCACCAAAATACATGAATATTCAACTAAGAGAGACAAATTATCACCAAAAATAAACTAGTCAAGTTTTCAGTTAAAAAAATTAATTATAGACCAAGAAAACGAATTTTCAAGAAAAAAGATTAATTTTCAACGAAACATTTCTCAACTAAATCAGTTCAACTTTCAATCAAGCATTTAAATTTTGATCTAAAAAAGATACATTTTCAACTGAAAATGAATGACTAACATTTTCAGTTTAAAAAAATTAATTTTTAACAATATAGTTAGTTACATTTTCAACCAAAGAAGTCGATTTTTCACAAAATAGTTGAATTTACATTCCAAAAAGAAGAGCTTTCAATGAAAAAGATTAATATTCTACCCAAGAAGACTTATTTTCAACAAAATACATTAATTTACATTTTACATTAATTTGCAAACTAAAAAAAAATCAATTTTGATCAAAAATGGAATAGTTATATTTTCAATTATTATAATTAATTTTCAACAAAAAACAAGAAAGTACAAGTCAAAACGATGAGAATGCTGAAAGTATTGTTTGTGAAAATTTATATTCTTTATTTAAATTTGTACATTTCTACAATAAACTACCAGTATATAATTAACATAATTTTATGTACAGTTTCCCAATATTTAAATATTTTCTGAAATATTTTGTTGTAAAGATTTGTAATTTTCTAAAATAATTTACGTAAAATTCAGTGTTTTTACTAATCTTCTTGTTTGAAAAATGATTATTTCGGTTAAAGATTCCTTCTTTACTTGAATATTAATATTTACGGTTCAAAAATTCACTTTTTTGTTCGCAAATTTGTTTTCCTTGGTTGAAAATTAACTTTTTGAACTTCAAACGTAACTATTTTATTTCTGGTTAAAAACGTACCTTTTCAAGTTAAAAATGTAACTATTCAATTAAAAATTGCTTAATTTTATTAAAAATTCGAATTTTTTGATAAAAAATTATTTTTTTTTTGCTTGAAAATTTCTTTCTTTCATTGAAAATCTAACTATTTTGTTGAAAATTCGTTTTTTTTTTGTGAAATTTAATTTTCTTAACTCTTAATATGAATATCCAATCTTGGGTTGAAAATTTATATTTTTTAGTTGGGAATTCATATATTTTGTTAAAAATTTGCCTTTTTTGGTAGAAAATTAATCTTCTTGGTTGAAAATTAATTTTTTTTTTGGTTAAAGATTCCTTATTTTAGTTGAAAATTATTATCTGTAGTTTCAAATACATCGTTTTGGTCTAAAATTCAACTATTTGTTTAAAATTATAATTTTTGATTGAAAATTTATCATTACAATAGAAAATTATATTATTTTTTTTGGTAAAAATTTAACTTTTTTGTTGAAAACTCGTCTTTTGTGGTAGAGTAATATTAATCTTCTTGGTGAAAATTTCATCCTTTTAGTTGATAATTAATTTCCCTGATTGAAAATTTAAATATTTTGTTCAAAATTCGTTTTATTCATGGTAAACATAAATTTTTTATCTCTAAATATGACTATTCAATTTTCCGTTCAAAATTGATCTTTTTGTTCGAAAATTCAACTATTTGGTTCAAATTTCATTTTTGTTATTGAAGATTCATCGCTATATAGTTCAAAATTCATTTTTTTGGTTGAAAATTTAACTATTTTGTTGAAAATTTGTTTTTTATGGTTAAAATGTATTTTTTTAACTGTAAATATAACTATTTCATTTTAGGTTGAAAAATTTTTTATTACTTGAAAATTCTACTATTTTGGTAGAAAATTAATCTTCTTGGTTGAAAATTCACTTATTTCACGGAAGATTCCTCATTATGGATGAAAATTAATATTTGTGGTTGCAAATTCATCTTTTTGTTCGAAAATTCAACTATTTGGTTCAAAATTAATTTTTTTATTGAAGATTCATCTTTTTGGTTAAAAATTAAGTTCTTTTGTTGAAAATTTAACTATTTTCTTTGAGAATTTATCTTTTTTGGTTAAAATTTTTTTTTTTTTTGGTCGAAATTTTAACCATGTGGTTCAAAATTAATTTTTTATTTAATTGAAGTTTCATCATTATAGCTGACAATTTATTTCTTTGGTTAAAAATCTTATTACTTGAAAATTAATTATTTTGGTTAAAGATTCCTCATTTTGGATGAAAATTAATATTTGTGGTTGCAAATTCATTTTTTTTATTGAAGATTCATCTTTTTGGTTAAAAATTAATCTTTCTAGTCGAAAATTCAACCATGTGGTTGATTCCATAAGAACTCGAATAATTTTATTATTTTAAGTTTAAAAATTTTAATTTTTAGATTTAATTTAATCTCTGAGATAAAGTTTATTTATCGTAATAATAAATTAAAATAGCTTTTAAATTTTCCTTTCCCCCTATCCTTAAAAACTAAAAGAAGTAGGAAAATTACTTTCATTTTTCTGAGATCTGAAGTCTAATAAATATTTATAAGCTTCTTATAAGCTTTAGCGTCTGGGAAATTAAAATTCCTCTTGCCTTTCTCACTTCCTTTTAAAGGTATAAACAATGTTCTCTCAGTTAATACTGGTGAATAATAAATTTAACTTCTTTTATAATCGTGCATTTACTGAAATTCAATTACTACTCACTCTGCTTTTTTGTATAGAAAATGCGCGATATTGCCTTCGAGTATTTTATTCCTTGCTTCTATGCTTTAAAGAATAAATTGCTTTTATCTAAATTGCCCCAGCAGGATTTTTTTTGTTAAAAATCTTTCTTCTTTATAATTTATTATTCAAGGAATCTGTAGTATCATTTGAGAATAACAGAAATTGTTAACGTCTTTTCAGACTAGATGGAAATATGAATTGAAAATTATTTCAATTAATTGTTTTCTGAAAAAAATCCTCTCCTTTCGCCCCGCTGGGAATTGAACCACAGAGGATCTTTTTTCAGAAGACAATTAATGAAAATTATTTTCAATTCATATTTCCATCTAGTCTGAAAAGACGTTAAAAATTTATGTTATTATCTAATTAATGATAATAAAGATTCCTTGAAAAATTTGATTTGTACCATCTAGCATAATAATGCGTGTATTTTCTGAAAAAGTTTCTTCTCTCGATCTCTCTAGTAGCTTAATGGGAAAGCACCTGACCGGAAATCAGTAGTTCTGTGGTTCGATTCCCAGCGGAATGAAAGGACAGGATCTTTTTTCAGAAAACAATTAATTAAAATAGTTTTTAATTGATATTTCCATCTAGTCTGAAAAGACGTTAAAATTTTTTGTTATTATCTCATGATAATACAGATTCCTTGAAAAATTCGATTTATACTATCTAGCATAATAATGCGTGTATTTTCTGAAAAAGGTTTCTTCTCTCGATCTCTCTAGTAGCTTAATGGGAAAGCACCCGACCCGCAATCGGAAGTTCTGTGGTTCGATTCCCAGCGGAGTGAAAGGAGTGTATCTTTTTTCAGAAAACGATTAAAATAATTTAATATTTACCATTTGTTAGTATTTATATTTTTTTGTATTGTATGTTTCGTTATTTTTTGGTTACGCTAAGAGAAGGTCAAAGAAACTTTTTTTCTAACGAATATTGAATTCAAGAGAATTTCAAAAGAATTCAAAGATGTAAGTAGAATTAAAGAAATTCAAGAGAATTCTAGAGAAACTCGAAAAATTTAAAGAAAATCAAATCATACTTCTCTCAAAAAAGTAACCAAAAAGTAACAATAATGTGGCGAAGAAGTAACAAAAAAGAAAGATTTTTTACTAAAAAAACATGAAGTTTCCACCAAAATTACGAATCTTTAACTTAAAACTTTAATTTTCTGACTAAAAAAGATGAATTGTTAACGAAAAATGTAATAATTGATATAATACCCAAAAAGTTTTTTAATTTAATATAAAAAGCAATAGAATTGATTAAAAAAAGACGATTTTTCCAACAAATTAGGTTATTTTTCAACCAATTTGTTTTTGAAATCTTTTAAATTTTTATAAAATATTTGGAATCTTTCTAAAATCTTTGCGAAATCTTTACGAAATCTTTGTAATGTTTGACATTTTTTGTGAAATCTTTGCGAAATCTTCTGAAATTTTTGTGAATCTTTTAAATCTTTCGGAAATATTTGTGAAATCTTTGGAAAATCTCCTACAATATTTAAAAATTTTCTGAAATTTTGGTGAAATCTGCGAATTTTTCTGAAGTTTTGGTAAAAACTTTTAAATCTTTGTGAAATCTTTAAAATTTTTCTAAAATCTTTACGAAATCTTCTAAAATCTTTGTAATGTTTGAAATTTTCGTGGAAGCTTTGAAAAATCTTCTGAAATTTTTGTGAACCTTTTAAATCATTCTGAAATATTTGTGAAATCTTTTCTGAAATCTTTTTCAAGCTTTGAAATGTTTGAGAAATATTTGTGAATCTTTTGAAATTTTTTGAAGTTTTTGCGTTATCTTTGAAATCTTTGTGAAATTTTCTGAAATATTTTGAAACTTTTATAGAATTTTTGGAATCTTTTATGCAATTTTCTGAAATTTTGGTGAAATATGCGAATTTTTCTCAAATTTTCTGAAGTTTTTGTGAAAACTTTCAAATCTTTAAAATTTGTCTAAAATCTTTGAAATCTTTCTAAAAGCTTTGTGAAATATTCTGAAATTTTTGTGAACCTTTTAAATCTTTCTGAAATATTTGTGAAATCTTTTTTTAACTTTTAAACGTTTGAAATCTTTGAGAAATATTTGTGAAACCTTTCTAAAAACTTTGAAATTTTGTTGAATCCTTTGAAATTTTGTTTAGAAATGTTTTTAATATTTTGAAATATTTGTTAAATCTTTCCAAAATCTTTGCGAAATCTTCTAAAATCTTTGTAATGTTTGAAATTTTTGTGGAATCTTTGAAAAATCTTCTGAAATTTTCTGAAATGTTTGAAAATTTTTGAAATATTTGTGAAACCTTTCTAAAATCTTTGAAATTTGTTTAAATCCCTTGAAATTTATTTTAGAAATGTTTTAAACATTTTGAAATATTTGGGAAATCTTTCCAAAATCTTTGCGAAATCTTCTAAAATTTTTGTAATGTTAGAAATTTTTTGTGGAATCTTTGCGAAATCTTCTAAAATTTGTGTAATGTTAGAAATTTTTTGTGGAATCTTTGCGAAATCTTCTGAAATTTTTGTGAATCTTTTAAATCTTTCTGAAATATTTGTGAAATATTTCTGGATTCTTTTACAATTTTAAAAATTTTTCTGAAATCTTTTTTCAGCTTTGAAATGTTTGAAATCTTTGAGAAATATTCTAAAATATTTTGAAACTTTTATAGAATTTTTGGAAATTTTCATGCAATTTTCTGAAATTTTGGTGAAATCTGCGAATTTTTCGGACATTTTTTGAAGTTTTTGTGAAAACTTTTAAATCTTTGTGAAATCTTTAAAATTTTTCTGAAATCTTTGAAATCTTTCTAAAATCTTTGCGAAATCTTCTAAAATTTTTGTAATGTTTGGAATTTTTGTGAAATCTTTAAAAAATCTTCTGATATTTTCGGAAATGTTTTTAAATTTTTGAAATATTTCTGAAATCTTTCTAAAATCTTTGAAATTTTTTTGAAACATTTGAAATTTTTCTGAAATTTTTTTTAGAAATGTTTTAAACATTTTGAAATATTTGTGAAATCTTTCCAAAATCTTTGCGAAATCTTCTGAAATCTTTCAAAACAAAGTTTTTGTGAAATATTTGAAATCTTTCTGAAATCTTTCTAAAATGTTTGAAATTTTTCTGAATTTGTTTTAATTTTTCTGAATCTCTTGAAATGTTTGAAATCGTTCAGAAATTTTTTTGAAGTTTTCATGAAATTCTTTGAAAATTGCGAAATTTTCTGAAATATTTTAAAATTTATGTGGAATTTTTACGAAATTTTCTGAAATTGAATGAATCTATCAAAAAGCTTTTTCTCGATTAAAAGGTAAAGGTTGGAAAACCCAATTTTTTAAAATAAAAGGTTTGTTAAAAATGAATATTTTGGCTTGACTTAAATAAATTTAATGATTAATTGCAAAACCAAAAAATTTAAACAAAAAAATGGGGAAGTAAGAGCAGTAGGGAAAGTGAGAAGAAGTTAGGGGATGGGAAGTAGGAAAAGTTAGGGATTGGGTTGTGAGAAGAAGTGGGGGATTGGCAGTGAGTGGATGGAAAATAGGGTAAGTGAGGGGAAGTGAGAAGAGGGAAAGCTTGGGAAGGGGACGTCAGGGGAAGTGAGGAGACTGCAAGTAGTAGAAGTAATGTAAGAGGAAGGGGAAGTGAGATGGAGTTATTAGATGGGTAGTAGGGAAAGTGAGAGGAAGGGTTGTGATCGAAGGTCAGGGGAAGTAGGTGAGTAGGGTGAGGGAAGTAGGAGAAGTCAAAATAAGTTAGCGGATGGGAAGTATGGAACGTTAGGGGTTGGGACGTGAGAGGAAGAGTGGGGACTGCAAGTAGTAGAAGTACCGTAAGAGAATAAGGAGAATTGAAAGGAAGTTAAAGGATAGGTATTAGTGAACGTGAGGGGAGGAGTCCTGATGTCAAGTCAGGGGAAATAGGAGAAATTGGGTGAGAGGCAAGGTGAAAGGGAGTTATCGGATTGGAAGTAGGGAACCTTAAGGGTTGGAGCATGACAGGAAGTGTGGGGACTGCAGGTCGTGATGGCAAGTCAGCGGAAGTAGGAGAAGTAGGGTGATAGAAGCTAGGTAAAGTCAGGGATTGGGTTGTGAGAGGAAATAAGGGGTGTAAGGGGAGGGGAAATAGAGGAAGTGATGAGAGTGAGAAGAGTGAGAAGAGGGGAAGTGTAGAAAGTCTGGGAAGGGTACGTGAGGGGAAGTAAGGGGACTGCAAGTAGTAGAAGTACTGTAAGAGAAGAAGGGAAAGTGAGAGGAAGTTAGCAGATGGGTGTGATGGGAGGGACCTCTACTAAAAATTTATTTATATTGGATTCAACTTTTATGAATTAAAATCAGTCGAAAAGAGGAAAGAGCAAAAGCTGTATTTGAGAATTACAAAATACGTACAAGGTTTGATACGATGCGGCGAGAGACAAAGTTGCTGTCTAGAATAAAGGCTTCCCAACCCCTTCATTTTCAGGACCATCGTTGGCTCATTATTTCGAGATAACAAGCAGCCATTTTCACCATTGTTGAACCCTTTGCAATAGTACGTCGGTGTTAATAGCAGTTGCTTATTACCTTGCCCTCGGCACCATTCAATAATATCGGTTATTATTTACTTGATTGTTTCGGCTCTAAGGAGTCGCTGTTCCCGACGGAAACTTATTAACCTCTCGAAATTAACTCTAACAATCACCTGCAACGACGGGAAATCATTTTGCGGAGATTTAATTGAGATTTTTTACTCTTTAGGGAGAGTGGGGCATGGTGCCGATGTAGGGCACGGCGAATATTACTATAAAACAACTTTCTTTGTTTCAAAAAATAGTGATGTGATGCAATTTCTGTTTTAAAATACGTGGCAGAATATAAATTATGAAAAATTTCAATCATAATTTCTCTATCCTCTATCCTCTATCCTCTATCCTCAATTTTCTACCTTCTATCCTTTATCCTCTAGCTTCTATCTTCTATCTTATATCCTCTATCCTCTATCCTCTATCCTCTATCCTCTATCCTCTATCC
>CAKNYM010052614.1:76846-98700 GCA_932195095.1 Andricus curvator | reverse complement strand
AAGCGGAAGTAGGAGAAGTAAAGGAAGTGCGAGAAGTGAGGGAAAGGAAAGTAGGAGAAGTAGAGTAAGAGAAATAGGAGCACTGAGGGGAGTAACGGGATAGGAGTAAGGAGTGAGAAGTAGAAAAAGTGAAGGGAAGTAAGGCGCGGGAAAGAAGGACAAGTAGGACAAAAGTTAGGGGATGAGAGGTAGGTAACGTTAGGGGATAGAAAGTAGGGAATGTGAGGGGAGGAATCGTGATGTAAAGTCAAGGGAAGTGAGGGAAAGTAGAAGAAGTAAGATAAGAGGAGTAGGAGAAGCGAGAGGAAGTTAGGAAATGGGGAGGAAACGTTAGGAGTTGGTATGTGGAAGAATTTGAGAGGCGTTAGAGATGCAAGTGATGACAGGCAAGTAGGGGAAATGAGGGGAAGTGAAGGGAGGAAAAAACGAGAATTAGGATAAGAAAAGTAGGGGAACTGAGAAAAAGTTAGCGAATGGAAAGTAATTAAAGTGAGAGGTTGAGACGGGGGTGGAAGTAAAAAAAGTGAAAGGAAGTGAAGAGAAGAGAGGTGGGGAAAGAAGAATAAGGATAAGAAAACGTGGGAAAGTAAGACGAAGTTGGGGGTAGAAAGTAGGAAATGTGAAAAGAGGTAAGGAGATGGGAAGTGTGAAAAGTTAGGGCTTTATATATAAGAAGGAGTGACGGGAGTGAGGGGAGGATAGGACGGTAGGAAATGTAGGCAGAGAGAGGGTAGGAGAAGAATTGGAACTGAAAAGAATTCAGGTGATACGATTTAGGGAAAGTGAGCGACGGGGTGTGAAATATGGGAAGTGAGGAGAATCGTGAGTAGGGAAAGTAGAAGAATGAGGGTAAGAGAAGTAGGGAAAGTGAGAAAAATTTAGGTGATGGGAAGCAGGGAAAGTGAGGGGAGGAAAAGTGGGAGAAATAGGGAATCGGAAAGAAAGTTAGAGGATGAGAGGTAAGGTAATTAAGGGTATGGGACATGAGGAGAAGTACATAGATAGAGTGAGGGGAAGTCAATGACGGGGAAGAGAGGGGAATGATAAAAGGGATGGATGGGAAATGAGAGGAGGGGTAACAGGGAAAGTATAGAAAGGGGAAATAGCGGAGGTTGAAGTAGAGGGATGGATGGGAAGTAAAGGAGAAAGTAAGAGGATGATCAGTATTGGAAGTAACAGGAATGAAAGGAGGAAGTAGGTAAAAGAAGTAAAAATAAAAAGATTTGCCTTAAAATCTTCAAGATTGTTTTTCGACATATTTTGAAATCTTCAAAACTTAAAACTAAAGTTTTAAAATAGAAATAAAATAATAATAGTTTCAAAAACCATTTAAAAAGATACCTTTAATACACCTTGCGTCGACTAAATTCAGTTACTTTGCGAAAAGTTGTTTCCGTCGCGAGAACTCAAGCGAGCAAGAACATGTTAATAAACTCTATTACAGCAGAAAATATTTTTCCCATCACAGCAGTTTACGCTGATGAGGAAATTCCATTTTTCCCTCTAATGCACCGAGTAATAAGAGGGGAAGAATTTTTTCCTTACATGATTCGAGGCGATAAGATACTTTTTCGATAATCCTACCGGAAATCGTTATAAAGCTAGTAAAAATCTTCTACTTCCGGTAAAATGGTTCGACAATTTCCGAAAGCATTTGTGCAAATGATCCTCACTTGAGAGACGCTTCAGCACACTGGAGCTGTAAACTATCAAGTGCACTTCCGGCGAATAATATCTTTGCTTCCGGTGAAATTTATGCCCAAAGTGGCCAGCCGCTGGCGCTACATGTACCCAGTTACATAATGGCATCATATATAACCAAGGGAGATAATGATGCTATTTGCACTTTATGCCTAGGACATAAACCTAAAGACCCTAATTCAGAATCGACAGGATTATATTGAAATCCCCTCAGGGAATTCCTACTTGCATCTTCTGAAAACTGGTTCTGAGGATAAATAAATAATCTTAGGCAAAAATTAATGAATTTTTAATGTGTCATCCTAGACCGCGATATGGATGGTAATGTGATATAGAGGGTAAAGCGATTTTTCCTCCATATAGCTTTACCATCCATATAATCGTTCAAAAACTAGTAAAAATAGAGGAAATGAGGTGGTTTTCACGAAAATAGAAAAATGATAGGGGAATAAATTCTTTTCAATAAAATTAATGTTTAGATAATTAACAAAATGTGTAGACCTTTGTGATGGTGTTTACCGAGTTTCATTTGGACAAATAAAATGAATTTTTAAGGTGTAAACATCTTAGAACGCGATATGGATGATAAAGTGTTATGGAGGGTAAAACGGTTTACCCTCCATATAGCTTTACCATTCATATCATCGTTCAAAAAATAGTAAAAATAGAGAAAATGAGGTGGTTTTCCACGAAAATAGAAAAATGATAGGGGAATAAACTCTTGTCAATAAAATTAATGTTTAGATAATTAACAAAATGTGTAGACCTTTGTGATGGTGTTTACCGAGTTTCATTTGGACGAATAAAGTGAATTTTTAAGGTGTAAACATCTTAGATCGCGATATGGATGGTAAAAAGTGTTATGGAGGGTAAAGCGATTTACCCTCCATATCGCTTTATCATCCATATCATCGTTCAAAAACTAGTAAAAATAGAGGTAGTGAGGTGATTTTTCGCGAAAATAGGAAAATAAGAGAGGAATAAATTCTTTTCAATAAAATTAATGTTTAGATAATTAAAAAAATGTGTAGACCTTTGTGATGGTGTTTACCGAGTTTCATTTGGACAAATAAAATGAATTTTTAAGGTGTAAACGTCTTAGAACGCGATATGGATGGTAAAGTGTTATGGAGGGTAAAGCGGTTTACCCTCCATATAGCTTTACCATCCATATCATCGTTCAAATACTAGTAAAAATAAAGGAAATAAAGTGGTTTTCCACGAAAATGGAAAAATGATAGGGGAATAAATTCTTTTCAATAAAATTAATGTTTAGATAATTAACCACATGTGCAGACCTTTGTGATGGTGGTTACCAAGTTTCATTTGGACAAATAAAACTAATTTTTAATGTGTGAATATCTTAGATCGCGATATGGATGGTAAAATGTTATGAAGGGTAGAACGTTTTTTTTTCAAAAATTAGTAAAAATAGGGGAAATAGGGCGATTTTTCACTGAAAAAGGGAAATAATAGAAGAATAAATTCTTTTTATTAAAATTAATGTATAGATACCATATTGAATTCAATATAGAACGCTTAAGATTTCAAGTCGAAATATATTACATTTTAAAGAAAATAGTTGAATTTTCAAACAAAAAAAATTAATTTTTTATCAAAAGTGTTCAATTTTCGACCCCAAAATATGAATTTTCACAAAAAGGTCATTTTCAATCAAATAGTCAAAATTTGAACTGAAAACGAGCAAATTTCAACCAAAAATGGAATAGTTAAATTTACAGTTAAAAAAATAATTATAAAATAAACAGTTTCAAACAAAATAGTACATTCTTTAACCATTTCCGATGAAAAATTGAATACTTGAATTTTTAACTGAGAACGATCAATTTTCAACCTAAATGGATTAGTTGAATTTTCAGTTAAAAAAAAATAATTTTCGAAAAAAAAACGAATTTTCCAGAAAATAGTTAAGACTTAAACAAATAAAATAAATGATAAACAAATTAGTTCAAACTTATACTAAGTAGTTGAATTCTGACAAAAAAAAATTATTATCAACCAAACAGTTACGTTTACAACCAAAAAGTTCAATTTCAAAACAAATTGGACGATTTTTTGATCAAATTTTCGAATTTTCAACTTAAAAAATTAAATCATAACCGAAAGCAGTTGGAAAAATATTTGAATTTTTACCAAAAAAGTTAAATTTTCAACTAAAATGACGAATCTTCGAAAAAAATCAATTTTGAACAAAAAATTTAATTTTTAACCAAATAACGAAATTTTTGGCAAAAAAAAAATCATCAACTGATCAGGGACATTAACAATCAAAAAGTAGAAATTTCAAACAAATGGGACAAATTTTCAACAAAATAGTTGGATTTTAAATGAAATACTTGAATTTTCAACTAAAATGATAAAACTTTAATGGAAAAAAAATGAATTTTCACAAAGAAGTTGAACTTTCAACGAAGTAATTGAATTTTCAATCAAAAAAGGTTTTAATTTTGAATCGAAAACAGTCAAATTAAACCAAAAAGGTTAATTCTCAACAAAAAATTTAACAGTTGATAGTTCAACCAAAAAATATTTTAATTTTATATAAATTAATTTTCAATCAAATACTTGAATTATCTACCAAAATTGTTGAATTTTCAATACAAAAAGACGAATTTCCGACGAATCAGTTGAATTTTTAACAAACAAAAATGAGTTTTTCACAAAACTGTTGAATTTTTAACCAGGATGTTTAATTCCCTACTAAAAAGAGGAATTTGCAACAAAGCACATGAATTTTCGTACCAATTAGTTGATTTTTCCATTAAAAAAGATAAATTTTCAATCAAAAATGAAATAGTTTAATTTTCAGTTTCAAAAATTAACTTTTAACTGAAGAAAATAACAAATTTTCAACCAAATAGTTCAGTTTTTAACCGAAAAGATAAATTTTTTACTAAGAAATATTTTTCAGGCAAGAGAGAAATAAATGTTATGTCAACCAAACCAAATATAGAATCCTCATCCAAAGCAGATTAGTTTTTTTTTTAAACCAAAAAAATCGAATTCTATAGAAAATAGTTAAACTTTCAACCCAAAAGTACGAATTTCCAACAAATTAGTTGAATTTTTAATTCAGATGGTCGAATTTTGAAGTAGAAACGATCAACTTTTAACCAGAAATGAAATAGTTACATTTTGAGTTAAAAAAATTGATTTGTAACCAAAACAAACCGGATTTTTTTAACAAATAAGTTAAATTCTTAAACAAAGGGATGGATCTTCAACTAATAAATTAAATTTTTAACAAAGTATTTCACCTTAAGCCAAATAATTGAATTTTCAATAAAGAATATTTATTTTTTGCACAAAAAGACGAATTTAATATAATAATAATTTTATAATAATTATTATATAATGGCTGTGTGACGTAGTTTCTGAACAGCCCCTAATTTCAATCAATTACTTTCGGGAGAGAGAATTCAATATTAATCCCACAAAGCTACTATTAAAATTAAAATTAATTTGTGCTATTCATATTAAATTCGTGCAGCAGATTATTTCGCTCTGTAGCTTTTCTGCTGTTTAAATTCAATTTCCTGGTTTCTGCAAATTAATAAATTTGATGATTTTAATTAGCGTCAATCTTTTATACAAATTATCAGCTTCGTATTTAATTTGAATATTCGTTTGGCACTTTTATAGCTGAAAAATGATGAATACAAAAAAATCTTTTATACTTCCTTTTAAAATTGTCGGTACGACCAGCGAGTACTATTAAAAAACGCTCCTCACTACTTGTTAATTTAATTTAATTCTAACAATTCACTTTACCAGATAATTTTTTTTTTCTAGAAAAAAGATTTCCACGGAAATAGAAAAAAAGTCGACTTTTTTTGCAATTTTCTTTAACCTAAATGTTTAACGAACAAAAAAATTTTTAAATCGGGCCACATAAATCTCTTCAAAACTAAATCTTTGATTTTCTCAAAAAAAAATTATTTCTGAAAAAAATTCAGGGAGACATATTTCTTGTAAGGAAGTTAATAAAAGGAGCTAATGTCCGAGGCAGTAAAAGAAGGCTATAACTTTCTTAATTGAAACTAGAATCAATCAAAAGTCTAATGGCAAATGAATTACCTACCATGAAAAAGTTGGATTGAAAAATCCAGCTGATCGCACTGATTAATTTAATCCAGCTTTTCTGCAAAGTTTACCGTAAAAAGAATATTTGCATTTTATCGGAAAAGAGTAGAAATTTTTTTATCTACTTCCAGTCATAAATCTATTCTCCTTTTTTTTGTCATACCGTTATTAAAAATATTTTTTTTACTATTTTTTTTCGAAGGAAAGAATAATTTTTAATTCAAAATTAAATTCTCAAATAACGATATGTCAACAGTTTTTAAACGCCGTAATTAGAGCATAAATTGGGTTTTAAGATTTTTGAAAATTTCGGTATATTGAAAAAGAATCTAGAAATTTTTTAAACAAAAATTTATTTGAGAGGATTTTAGCATTCTTTTCTTGAAAAACTTGACTCAAATTATAAGACGTTTAGAACTCTTAGAAATTTTGAAGAAATATACAAATATCTTATGAATTTTTGAAAATATTTTCAAGTTTTTAAAATATTTTAAATCTCTTCAAAACTTACAAAATTCCTAAATCTCTTTTAAACTGACTCGCGTCTTTCCTAAAATTGTTAAAAATCTGTAAAAAGAATTTAGAAATATCCAGAATTGTCCTAAATTTGCATTGAAGTTTATAAATAAACAATATAGAGTAAAACCTAGAACTGGGAAAAATTGGCTGACTTGAATTGACTTATACTACTGATCACACAATCTGGATAGCTTCAAATATCTTATGATAATTAAAGCGATTTATGTGTTACTCTAAACTAAATATTGAGTCATTAGAAATTATCGAACACAATAAACCATTCCAAAAACCTTCCAAAATATTTTTGAAAAGTCTAGAATATTCGAAAGCCTTCTACAACTTTGTGGAATACTCTAGAAAAGTGCTAAATTTTCCCGAATTTTTATGGAAGTTTTCAAATAAAGAATGTTGAATAAAACTTAAAACTTGGATGAATTGGCTGAATATAATTGACTTATACTACTTATTTCACTGCTTGCCTGACTTAAAATTACTTATACTACCTGATACGAAAATTTTGTAGTTCACTTGAAACTTTCCAAAATTATCAAAAAGCTTCTGTTTTTTTTAAATCTTAAAAAATGTACGTTTTGTTTTAACTTATTCAAAACCTTTTCAAATTTTAAATTATTTTTGATTTTTTTTAAACTTCTGAATATTTTTAAATATTGATTCTAATTTTTTCTGAATTTTTTTTCAAATCCTCAAAAATTAGAAAAACTGCTTTACAGTCTTCCAGGTTCTCCTTTGAAAATTCTGTAAATCTTCTTGAATATTCTTTTAGGATTCATCTTTCAAAATAAAAAACCATTGAAAATTTTTTCCAAGAATCTTAAGAAATATATATATTCTAAATATCTTTTAAAATTATTCGAATTTTTCCTAAAATTTTTTAGAAATCCTCCAAATTAAAAACAAATTCCTCACAAACTTCCAGATTCTTTTTTGACAATTTTGAAGATCTTTTGGAATGTTTTGAAATGTTTTAGAATATTACCTACAAATTAATTTAAAAAAATAATAAATCATTTAAAATTTTACCAGAAATCTTAAGAAAATCTTGTTACGCTCATGAAAATTGTTTAAATTCCTAACCAGCTCCTGTAATTTTGAAATTTAAAAAAATCTATATTTTGTTTCAACTTTTTAAAAATCTTTTCAAATTTTAAATTATTTTCGATTTTTTTCAACTTCTAATTATTCAAATTAAAAAAAAATCGCCAAAAATTAAAAAAGATTTCCTTACAATCTTCCAGATTCTTTTTCGATCATTCTGAAAATCTTTTAAAATTTTTTGAAATCTTTTTAAATATTCTCTCTATATTAATTTTTCAAAATAAAAAATCATTAAAAAGTTTGCCAGGAATATTGAGAAAATTATTGTGTTTTTATGGAACATTTCAAAATTCTTAAATAGCTTCTAATTTCTTTCGAATATATTTAAAAATCTACATTTTGTTTAAAATTTTTCGAAATCTATTGAAATTTCAAATTATTTTTGAATTCCCATAAGAAAAATCTTGACACTGAAGAATTCCCAAGAAATAAAATTTACGATTAGAAAATTCTCAAAATCTTTTTGAATATTCTTTCAAGATTAATTTAAAAAAATAAAAAACCATTGAAAATTTTTTCCAAGAATCTTAAGAAAATATTTGTATTCTCTTGAAACTTTTGAAACTTGTAAACAAGCTTCTTTTTTTGAAATCTTAGAAAGCTGAATTTTTTTCAAAATCTTTATAAATGTTTTCAAATTTGGAAATATTTTTGAACTTAAAAAAAATGTAATATCTTTTAAAATTATTCGAGTTTTTCCTCAAATTTTTTAAAAATCCTGAAAATTAAAAACTAATTCCTCACAAAAACTTCCAGATTCTTTTTCAGCAATTTTGAAGACATTTTAGAATGTTTTTACATGCTCTAAAATATTACCTACAAATTCATTTGAAAAATTAAAAAAATCATACAAAATTTTACAAGAAATCTTAAGAAAATCTTGTAACGCTCTTGAAATTTTTTGAAATTCCTGACCAGCTTCTTTAATTTTGAAATCTTAAAAAATCTACATTTTGTTTCAACTTTTCAAAAAACTTTCCAAATTTTAAATTATTTTCGATTTTTTTTACATTCTAATTATTCAAATTTACCAAAAATCCTCAAAAATTAAAAAAGATTTCCTTACAATCTTCCTGATTTTTTTTCGGTCATTCTGAAAATCTTTTAAAATTGTTTGAAATCTTTTTAAATATTCTCTCTATATTAATTTTTCAAAATAAAAAATCATTAAAAAGTTTGCCAGGAATATTAAGGAAATTATTCTGTTCTCGTGGAACTTTTCAAAATTCTTAGAAGGCTTCTAAATTATTTTGAAAATATTCAAAAATCTACATTTTGTTTAAAATTTTTCGAAATCTTTTCAAATTTCAAATTATTTTTGAATTCCCGTAAAACAATCTTGACACTGAAGAATTCCCGAAAAACAAAATTAACGATTAGAAAATTCTCGAAATTATTTTGGTTCCAGTGTTTTATAATTCGATAAATTTCCTGTTTCGGCAATTTCATTTCCAAAATGATCTATTATCGGGAATTTTCAAATTCAGTAATTATATAAACTGTGTGTAACTTCAATTATATAAACTGTCTTTTGCCTGAAGTTTTTTTAATTCTCTAAAATTAAAAAATTTGCTTTACAATCTTCGCGTTTTTTTCGAAGAAATTTATGTCATTTGAAATATTTTTAAATCTCTTTAAATATTCTCTTAAAATTAATTTTTCGAAATGAGTAAGTAAGTAGTAGTAAGTAGTAGTAAGTAAGTAAGTAATATAAGTCATTAAAAATCAGCCAATTCTTCATGGGTGAAAAATTTATAAAAATTAATCCAGGATTATTTAATAACGTTTAAATATATTTGAAAATCGTCATTTGTTTGTTCAAGTCAGACATAATACGTTACAAGTAGTAGTTATTATTTATTTCTGAACTTCGATATAAAAAATCAGAAGAATTCATAACTTTTTCAGAATATTCTAGAGATTGAGAGAAATCTCTTGAATATTCTAGATTCAAAAAAGTGAAAGGTTTTGAAATAATCTAAATTGTTCTGTAATGTTCTAATGTTCTAATATGTACATTAAAGTAGGACATAAGTCGTTTTAAGTAGTATAAGTCATTTCAAGAGAGCCAAAGTGTGTGATAAGTAGTATAAGTCAATTCAAGGCATCCAATTATTAGGAGTTAAAAATTTCTTCTATAAAATTCTAAACAAATTCCGGAAAATTCGGTAATTTTTTAGAATATTCTAGAAACTATTTTCTAGAATTAATCAAATAATTCTGAGAAGATTTTTTAAAAGAAAATTATAAAGGTTTTGGAATAATCTAGAGTCTTTAATAATGTTCCAATTTCCTAATGTGTAGTTTAAAGTCAGACATGAGTCGTTTCAAGTAGTATAAATCATTTTAAGTCATCCAGATTGTTTGTTAAGTAGTACAGGTCATTTGAAGTCAGACAATTTTTCAGAGTATTCAGTTTCATTCAACATTTCTTATTTATAAACTTCTATAAAAGTTCAGGAAAGTTCATGAATTTTCTAGAGTAAATTGAACTATTCTGTTCAAAATTCGTTTTATTTTTCTCAAAAATCAAATTTTTGATTGAAAAATAGAATTTTTCGTTAAAAGTTAATTATTTTGCTAAAAATATAACTATTTTATTGTAATATTAACTGTTTGGTTTAACATTCATATTTTTGTATAGAACATTCATCGCTTTGAATTGAAAATTCATCTTTTTTGGTAAAAAATTCATATTGAATTCAATATAATTCTATTAAAGTAGTATAAGTAATTTTAAGACAGACATGAAGTGGATAAGTAGTATAAATCAATTCAAGTCAGCCAGTTCTTAAAAGTTCAACATTTTTTTCTGAACTTCTTTATAAAAATCCAGAAAAATTCGACACTTTTGTAGAATATTCTAGAAAGTTAATGAATGTTCTTGAATATTCTGGAAAAAAATGGAAGGTTTTGTACTGATCTAGAGTGTTTTTTAATGTTCTTATATTCTAATGGTCTAATGCTCTAATCTGAAGTTTCAAATAAGACATAAGTTTATTCAAGTAGCATAAGTTATTTTGAGTCGTCCAGATAGTACGGTAAGTACGAGTAGTATAAGTCAATTCAAGCCAGCCAATTCTTCAGAGTTTAAAATTTATGAAGAATAATCAAAGATTATTTAGCAATGTTCAAAATGACATAGGTCATATGCAGTAGAATCAGACATTTAATGCCAGACACGTGGTGTTATAAGTAGTATAAGTCAATTCAAGACAGCCAATTCTTGAGAGTTCAAAATTTTATTCTATTTCGTCTCATTTCGCGAAATTTGACATTCATGCGATTCCTTTTCCTGGGAAAGCTATATTTTATAGGAAAAATCGAAGGAAATAGGAAAAAGTATATTTCTATGATCACAGCTGACTTTGCAAATTGTATCCGTAGTCTGAAGACGAAGGTCTGGAAAAGTGGGACAGAGCAGTAAGGTATGGATTTTAAATCGATTGTTCGATCCGGTATGGCACCGAGCCTTTTATCCATAAAAACGTCAGAAAAGTGATAAAGCTTGCGGACGGAGTTGGATTATTTATTAAATCCACGGCTTGATGTTACATTTCAGGACTCGCTTTCAAATCGAGCTATCAAGATCGGTGTACTTACTTTTCTTAACTGCAGCACCATTCGTCGCTTGAATTATCATCGCAGTTCTACTAGATATTACTCATATGCAATTTCACCTCTAGGCTACAATTATTTTATAATAAATAGTTTTTTGTCGATGGAATAACGGTTTTTGAGCTACTAGTCTAGACCAAAATGAAAACAGGCTTTGGTTGTGATAAAAATTCCTTTTTAGCTTCACTGGGATTCGGAACACTTGGACCTGGGTTCGAATCCCAGCGGAGCTAGAGGAAAATTTTTTCACAGGTAAAGACAATTTTTTGGAATGTTTGAAAAAAATGAAAAATTTTTATTTTACAACTATTTTTAGTTGAAAGTTAATTCTTTTTCATTGAAAAGTCTACTATTATATTTTGGATTTGTTTAGCCTTTTTAGTCTACTGGTCTTACATCAAAATTTTTAAAAATATCACTCAAAATATTGATTTTGTTGAAAATTCGTCTTTTTGGATAGAAAATTCGTCCCTCTAGATTAAAAATTCATTCTTTGGCAGAAAAGTTTTTGGTTTGAAATTCATTTTTCTGGATGAACAGTTGCATTTTTGACCAAACAAGATTAAATTTCTACGAAAAGATACGAATTTTGAAGCCAAGAAGACGAATTTTCAATCCAAAAATATTTTTCAGTCATGAAAGAACAAAATATAAATCAAATTGTTGAATATCCAAGCCAAAATGACAAATTTTCCACAAAACAATTAAATTTTCAAACAAGGAAATAAAGTTTTAACTAAAATGATGCATCTTCAACTAAAAAATAAATTTTTAACCAAATATTTTAAATTTCGATAAAATAGTTGAATTTTCTACCAAACTGTTTAATTTTCAAAACGCAAAATACGAATTTTCTACAAAAAAAAGAATTATTAACAAAAAAGTTAATTTTCAACCGAAAAAGATTACCTTTAATTCAGAAAGTGGCACTTTTGATAAGAAGGATAACATTTCTACAGAAAAAGATGAATTTTTGAACCAAAAAGACAAAGGTTCAACAAAATAATTTAATTTTTTAACTAAAAAAAAATTTTAGTCATAAAATAACAAAATTTTAATCAAATTATTGAATATCCAAGCCAACATGACAAATTTTAGACAAAACAGTTAAATTTTCGAACAAGGAAATAAAGTTTTAACTAAAATGATGTATCTTCAACTAAAAAAATAATTTTTTAACAAAATATTTCAAATTTCGACAAAATAATTAAATTTTTTACCAAACTGTTGCATTTTCAAACCGCAAAATACGAATTTTCTACAAAAAAAAAGAATTACTAACAAAAAAGTTAATTTTCAACGGAAAAAGATTACCTTTTAATCAGACCAAATTTTAATCAAATTATTGAATTTCCAAGCCAAAAAGACAAATTTTTAATAAAATATCAAAAAAAAATTTTCAAAGACATGAAGGTTTAACTCAAATGATGCAACTAAAACTTGAAAAATTATTTTTTAACAAAAAATTTTAACTTCGAATCAAATTTTTTTATTTTCTACTAAATTCTTGAATTTTCGAGCCGAAAAATACGAATTTTCTACAGAACAGTTGCATTTTCAAAACAAAAATGTGAATTATTAACAATTTAAAATTATTTTTAAAATCTACAGAATCAATGTTAACAAAAATAATCGTTCAAACAATTTATTATTATTGTTTATAATATTCTCTTAGAATAATGGTGGAAAATTGCATTTTTCCGAAAATTTTCCACTTTTTGTCCAATTTTAAATTAAAGTGAGGTGAATAATTTATTGACGTTAACAAAAATAATCGTTTAAACAATTTATTATTATTTTAAATAAAATTCAATTTGAATTAAGCTACAAAATTACATTTTTTTCAGAAATCTTCAACTATTAGTCTACTTTTCACTTTGAGGTAGTCAATAATTAATTCAATTAAGCAAAAATAATTATTTAAACAAATTATTATTGTTAACAACTATCTTTTTCAGATAAGTGCTAAAAAGCTGCGATTTTTTCTGAACTATTAAACTTTTTATCCACTTTTTACTTACTGAGATAATATAATAAATAAAAATTAGAGAGAATCATATTTTTAACAATCTATTTTTTTTTTTGTGAATATAATTCACTTGTAATTATTCCATTCTTTGTTTTTGTCTCTTGTGTCAGAAAGCTTTTTTTTTTAGAACTAATTTTCTTGAACCATGGGGTAAAGAGCAAAAATAATTCACTGACAAAAATACAATATTATCAAAAAAATTATTCTTGTTGAGGTTCACTTATTATTTGTTTAGAACTGAAAAGTCAAAGCAAAACTAAAGATTTAAAAAAAATCAACTCTCTAGCATTAGTCTACAAGAAGATAGTTATAAATAATAATAACTTGTGTAAATGACTAATTTTGCTAAATTGAATTAACTAATAAGTCACTCCAAGTGAAAACTAGACAAATTATTTAAAATTTCAGAAAAAATCGCAACTTTCTGGAATTTTTCAAACTGAATATTATTAAAAATAATAATAAATTTTGTAAAAAATTATGCTTGTTAACATTAATTAAGTATTTCCTTACTCAAATTGAAAATTGGACAAAAAATGAAACATTTTTCAACAAACCGCGACGTCCTAGCTCTATTTTAAGAGAAAATTGCTGAAAACAATCATAAATTGTTCAAACAATTCACGTAAACATTTAATTATCAGTATATTTTTACCCATTTTTCACACAGTATATTATACCCCATTTTTTCACTTATGGGTGTTTTTTGGGACCCTATAAAACATATTTATGGGGGTTTCAACTCGATCCAGTTAATATTGACGATTCTGAATAAAATTTTCCAAAGCATCTTCTTTTATTACCCCCCCCCCCTGTGGGGTATTTGTATTTATAGGATATTGGGTATAAATCGATAAACGTAACTTCAAGTTATAAGCGGTGAGATAAATCTTGAAAATTGATTTACACTAAGTACCGTACAAAGTGTTCCATAACCGATAGAGCTTCTGGAAATTCTTGTCTCTCTGGGGTTTAAGTTAGCGAGTTACTGATCTAGAGAGACATACCGTCCCCGAGCTTTCCGATTACGAAATTCTAACGAGAAATGTGGAACTTGGAAGGCTACAGAAACTTATAAAACTTTTAGTTTTGAAGTCATATTTTGCTAGATCTTTCCAGAACCTTCCAAAATTTGTTGGAAAATTCTAAAATATTCAAGAGAAATTTTTTGACTTAAATCGACCTATACTACTTATACTACCTTATACCTATACTACTTATGTCTGACTTTAAACTATATATTAAGGCATTAGAACATTACGGAAAACTCTGAAGAATCGGCTGAATATAATTGACTTATACTACTTATCTCAAATCCTATCTTGCTTTAAATGACTTGTACCACTTGAAACGACTCATGTCTGACTTCAAACAACAAACCGCCATTTTTAAATAGATTTGAATATTACTAAATAATCGTTAATTTATATTTATAAATTTGAAATTCTCAAGAATTGGCTGACTCGAATTGACTTATACTACTTAGAACACTATCTGGGCTACTCAAAATGACTTATGCTACTTGGATCAACTTATGACTTAGTTGAAACACCAGATTAGAACATCGGAATATTGAAACATTAAAAAACACTTTTACTACTTATACACTGTCTGTCTGTCTTAAAAATACTTATACTACTGTGATCCAATTATGTATTATATTGAATTCAATATGGAAATTTTAGTTGGAAAAATCTAAAATCTTCAAGAGAATTTTTTAACATTCCAGAATACTCTAGAAAAGACCAGACACTAAAAAAATGGCTGACTCAAATCGACCTATACTACTTACCACACAATACGGATTGCTAAAAAGACTTATACTATTTAAAAAGACTTATATCTGCCTTAAACTATATATTAAGGCATTATAACGTTACGGAAAACTCTAGACCATTCCAAACACTTCCAAACCCTTCCAAAATATTTTTGAAAAATCTAGAATATTCAAAAGCATTCTCTAATTTTCTAGCATACTCTAGAAAAGTGCAGAATTTTTTTTTCATTTTTATAGAAGTTTTTCAATGAAGAATGCTAACTAAAACTTGAAACTCTGAAGAATTGGCTGAATATAATTGACTTATACTACTTATCTCAAATCCTATCTTGCTTTAAATGACTTGTACCACTTGAATCGACTTATGTCTAACTTCAAACAACAAACCGCGATTTTTAAATAGATTTAAATATTACTAAATAATCATTAATTTATGTTTATAAATTAGAAACTTTCAATAATTGGCTGACCCGAATTTACCTATACTACTTAGAGCACTATCTGGGCTACTCAAAATGACTTATGCTACTTGGATCAACTTATGACTTAGTTGAAACACCATATTAGAACATCGGAATATTGAAACATTAAAAAACACTTTTACTACTTATACACTGTCTGTCTGTCTTAAAAATACTTATACTACTGTGATACAATTATGTATTATATTGAATTCAATATGAAACTCTTAGGATTTCAAGTCCAAATATTTACAATAGCCAAATCTTCAGGCTGAAATTTTTTTTCCAAAAAAGATGAATTTTCAATAAAAAAAAAAATGAAAAACAATCAGTTTTCTGGAATTGACTTATACTACTTAAAACGACTTATTTCCGACCTTAAACTACATATTAGGATATTACAACACTACGAAACACTCTAGATTATTTCGAAACTCTTTCAAATTTGTTTTGAAAATCTAGAATTTTCAAAAGACTTTTTAATTTTCCAGAATACTCCAAAACGGTCCAGAATCTTCCTGAATTTTTATAGAAATTTATAAATAAAAAATGTAGAATAATTCCTAAAACTCTAAATAAAATGGCTAGATTGAATTAACTTGTACTACTTACAAACCAATCTGAATGACTTAAGATGATTTATACTTCTTGGAAGGAACTTATGTCTGACATTAAACTACTAAAATTGGCTGACTCGAATTGACTTATACTACCTATAACACAATCTAAAATTTATTAAAAAGCATTTTTTTCGAAAACTGAGCACTTATCGGCGATTTTTAAAAAGATGTTAACTTTACTAAATAATACATAATTAATTTTTATAAATTTTGATCTCTAAAAATTTCTTCCTGATATATTAAAGCATTACGGAACACTCCAGATCATTCAAAAATCTTCAAGAATATTTCAGAAAAGTTTAGAATTTTCGTGAATTTGTTTAGCAGATGGTAAATAAATAATGTAGAACAAAACTTGAATCTCTGTAGACTTGTCTTACATGAATTGACTTATACTACTTATAACAACGTATGTCCGACTTAAAATTACTTATACTACTTGAAAAGGCTTACGTCTGAATTTAAACTACATATCAGGAACTACATTACGGAACACTCTAGATTCTTCTAAAGCCTTTAAAACTTTTTTTTTTAATCTAGTATATTCAAGAGAGTTCTCGAAGTTTCTAGAATACTCCAGAAAAATGCAGAACCTCCTGAATTTGTTTAGAAGTTTAAAAAATAAATTTTAAACTCTCAATAACTGGATGCCTTAAATTGACTTATACTACTTAGAACAGGCTGCGCCTAACTTAAAATGACTTACACTACTTGAAAAGACATGTCTGGCTCTAATCTACATATTAGGACATTCGAACATTAAGGAACACTCCAGATTATTCCAAGGCCTTTCAAATTTTTCTTGAAAAATTTAGAATATTGAACAGAATTCTCCAAGTTTCTAGAATATTCCAGAAAAATAAAGAATTTTCCTGAATTAGTTTAGAAGATTAGAAATTAAATTTTAAACTCTTAATAACTGGCTGCCTTAAATTAACCCTCTACTACTTACCACACCACATGTCTCACTCGAAATTACTTCTACTACTTGAAACAGATTTAAACGTTACTGAATAATATTTCATTAATTTTTAAGAATGTTATACTCTGAAGAAGGGGCTGATTTGTAATGACTTAAACTACTTAACACACCAACTGGCTGGCTTGAAATTACGTTAACTACTTGAAACGACATGTCTAACTTAAACGACAAATTGCGATGTAAAAAAATACTTTTTAAACCTCACTGAATAATTTTAATTATTATTTTAAAATTCGAATTCCAAAATAATCCTGGAATCCCATTAACCTTTGATAATATACCAACTGATGAAGGTTTTTTAATTAGAATTTTCTGAAAGTGAAGTGGTTTCTAAATCTTATTGGTTTAAAATTCATATTTTTGGTCAACAATTTAATTACTTGGTTGAAGATTGAACTGCTTCGTCAAAAATTTTTTTTTTTTCAATTTGCCTATTTTGTTTGGAGAAAATTAATATTCTTGGTTAAAAAAATCATCTTTTGGGTTGAATGTTGAACTCTCGCTGAAAATTCTTTTTTTTAGGATTCATAATTTTAGGTGAAAATTCATCTCCTTGGTTAAAAATTTAACTTTTTTGTTGAATTTTTTTTTTTCGTTGGGAATTAATTTTTGTGAATAAAAGCGTAAATATCCCTTATTTTGGTTGAAAATGGATATTTTCTATTGGAGAATTTCAACTATTTGGTAGAAAATTAGCTTCTTTTGTAAATCATATTTTTGAGTTGAAAATTCGTCTTTTTTAGTAGAAAATTAACTTTCTTTGGTAGAGAATTAATCTTTTTTGCTGAAAATTCAACCATTTGGTTAACAATTCATACTTTTTGTGTCACTTTTGTTTGAATTCAGCTGATTGAAAATTCATTTTTTTTGCTAATTAATTTTTCAAACTAAAAATTTGACGATTCTTTTTTGAATTATGATACTTTTTCAAATAAATCGTTTAATTTTTGAAGTTGAATCTTCAACTAAAACAGATTAATTTTCAACGAAAATGTTTAATTTTATTTAAAAATAATTAATTTTGAAGCAAATAGTGAAATTTGAGTAGAAAAAATCAAGTTTCAATTAAAAATATAAATTTTCTACCTTACATTTCCAGTTGAAAAAAATTAATTCTTAACCAAAAACAAAGAATTTTTTACAAAATAGTTAAATGCTCAATAAAAAATTGAACTGTCAACTAAAATTATGAGTCTTCAATAAAAAAATCAGTTTTGTACAAAAGAGTTCACGATTCAATCAAATAATTGAATTTTCAACCAAATAGTTCAATCTCAACTGAGAAATATAAATTTTCAACAAAAAATAGAATAGTTATATTTTTAGTAAAAAAAATTCTCACCAAATGAGATAAATTTCGAATCAAAAATATAATAGTAGACTTTTCAGCAAAAAAAAACAAACTTTTAACCAAAACAGCGTTTTTTGAAACAAAACGTCGAGAAGAAATGAACAATTTCCTGTCGATTTGGCCGCAAAATTCTGTAACATTTTTTTTGTGGGAAATGACAGCCCAAAAAATTTGTTCGAATCCACACAAAAATTAATCTTTCTTTTTTTTGAAAAAAATGATGCCATGAGTCTGTTTTATAGGGTCCCAAAAAACCCCATTAGTGAAAAATGGGTTTTGCGAGTTCTTGGCGCTAATTATGATATTTTTCGCAGTTTTTTAAATAAAATTCGTTCACATACATAAAATAGTACTTTATACTTAAAATGAGATGTTTTCATAAATTTTTTAAACAATTTATTATTTCTTTAGCAATTTTCTCTAAGAATAGAGTTAGAAAGTCGCAGCTTTTTTCAAAAATTTTCTACTTTTTATCAAATTTTCAATTAGTGCGAGATGAATAATTAATTATAGTTAACAATATTAATTGTTCAAAAAACGCATAATTGTTAATGATATTTAATTCGAATAATGCTAGAAAGTTGCGGTTTTTCTGAAATTTTCGACTATTTCTCTACTGTTCACTTGAGGTGAATTAATAATTAATTCAATTGGGTAAAAATAATTATTTAAACAAATTATCATTGTTTATAATTATCTTCTTCATTGATTCTAGATAGTGGCGGTTTTTTTCTGAAATTTATGAAAAAAAAGTTAGGAGGCGAAAAACGTTGCTTTTTGAACACCCTACAATACTTTATAACAACTTTTTGAATTTTTTGAAAAATCAAAAATTCAAATTTTGATCGCACGAAAAAATAATGAAAAATCAAACATTCCATTTTGCTGTCAAACTATGCAAGATACGACAAAAGATCAATAAGCCAAAATTGTGCAACTAAAACAGATCTACAAATTTGTTATTAATCATGTTTCGACAGGATGCGTAGTTTTTGTTTCATTCGTGAAAATAACATTGACAGTAAAAAAAAAAATAAATAGCGAAAAAAAATTAAAAATAAATTTAAACAATTAATTATTGTTTATAACTATCTTCTCTTAGATAAGTGCTAGAAACTTGTGGTTTTTTTCAAATTTTCAACTTTGCTTTGCCTCTTTAGTTATTATTATTTATTTTTTTGTGGATTCGAAGAAATTTCCGGGAAAATAACATAAAAATTCGAAAATAAAATTTCACAATGCATTTTTGGACCACCCTTAAATATACAGCGGATAATGGAAAGCAATCGCAGAGATCCAAAAAAATTAAAAGTTTAGAATTTAATTTCTCAACTTCTGAAAAAATTCAGGAAAATTCTGGATTTTTCTGGAGTATTTTAGAAACTTCGAGAATTCTCTTGAATATTCCATATTTTCCGAAATAAATTAAGAAGTAATGTTCAAATGTCCTAATATGTAGTTTAATGCCAGGCAAAAGTCGTTTCAAGTAGTATAAGTCAATTGAAGGCAACCATTTATTGAGAGTTTTAAATGTCTTTTATAAACTTTGAAACAAATTCTGGACTTTTCTAGCATATTCTGGAAACTTAGAGAATTCTCTTGAATATACTAGATTTAAAAAAAAAGTTTAAAAGGCTTTGGAATAATCTAGCGTGTTCCGTAATTTAGTTCCTTATATGTAGTTTAAATTCAGACATAAGCTTTCTTGAGTAGTATAAGTAATTTTAAGTCAGACATGAGTTATTCCAAGTAGTATAAGTCAATTCATATCAGTCCATTCTTCGCAGGTTTAAGTTTCATTCTACATTATTTATTTACCACCTGCTAAACAAATTCAGGGAAATTCTAGACTTTTCTGAAATATTCTTGAAGATTTTTGAATGATCTAGAGTGTTCCGTAAAATGTTTTAATATATTAGGACGAATTCTTTAGAGATCAAAATTTATAAAAATTAATTATGTATTATTTAGTAAAGTGAACATCTTTTTAAAAATCGCCGATAACAGCTCAGTTTTCGAAAAAAACGAAAAAAGTTCTGTTTAATAAATTTTAGATTGTGTTATAGGTAGTATAAGTCAATTCGAGTCAGCCAATTTTAGTAGTTTAAAGTCAGACATAAGTTTCTTTCAAGAAGTATAAATCATTTTAAGTCATTCAGATTGGGTTGTAAGTAGTACAAGTTAATCTAATCTAGGCATTTTATTCAGAGTTTTTATAAACTTCTATAGAAATTCAGGAAGATTCAGGACCGTTCTGGAGTATTCTGGAAAATTAAAAAGTGTCTTAAAAAAACTAGATTTTCAAAAAAAAATTGGAAGAGTTTTTAAGTAATCTACAGTGTTTCGTAGTGTTGTAATGTCCTAATATGTAGTCTAAGTTCGGAAATAAGTCGTTTTAAGTAGTATAAGTCAATTTGAGGAACCCGATTGTTTTTCTTTTTTTTTTTCTTGTTGAAAATTCATCTTTTTTGGTAGAAAATTTTTCAGCTTGAAGATTCTGCTATTGTAAATATTTGGACCTTAAAACTGAAGAGTTTCATAATGAATTCAATATAATACATAATTCGATCACAGTAGTATAAGTAATTGTAAGTCAGACAGGCATTGTATAAGTAGTAAAACTGTTTTTTCATGTTCCAATATTGTAAGTAGTATACGTCGATTCAAGTCAGCCATTTTTTTAGCGTTTTAGGTTTAATTCCACATTGTTTATTTATAAACTTCGATAAAAATTCAGAACAATTCTGGTCTTTTCTAGAGTATTCTGGAATGCTAAAAAATTCTCTTGAAGATTTCAGATTTTTCCAACAAATTTTCATATTGAATTCAATAAAATGCATAATTCGATCACAGTAGTATGAGTAATTTTAAGACAGACAGGCTTTTTCTGAAATGTTCGACTATTTCTCTACTGTTCACTTGGGCTGAATTAATAATTAATTCAATTGAGCAAAAATAATTATTTAAACAAATTATTATTGTTTATAATTATCTTCTTCTTTATTGATGCTAGATAGTGGCGGTTTCTTCTGAAATTTATAAAAAAAAGTCAAGAGGAGGAAAACGTTGCTTTTCGAACACCCTACAATATTTTCATAACACCTTTTTGAATTTTTTGAAAAATCAAAAATTCAAATTTTGATCGCACAAAAAAATAATGAAAAATAAAAAATTCCATTTGGCTCTCAAACTATGCAATATACGACAAAAGATCAATAAACCAAAATTGTTCAACTAAAACAGATCTGCAAATTTGTTATTAATCATGTTAATAATTAATTAATTAATTTAAACAATTAATTATTGTTTATAACTATCTTCTCTTAGATAAGTGCTAGAAACTTGTGGTTTTTTTCAAATGTTCAACTTTGCTTTGCCTCTTTAGTTATTATTATTTTTTTTGTGGATTCGAAGAGATTTCCGTGCAAATAACATAAAAATTCGAAAATAAAATTTTACAATGCATTTTTGGACCACCCTACAATACACAGCGGATAATGGAAAGCAATCGCAGAGATCGAATAAATGAATATATATATATATATATATATATATATATATATATATATATATATA
>CAKNYM010052614.1:50839-69040 GCA_932195095.1 Andricus curvator | reverse complement strand
GAAGTAGAGAAGGGAGAAGTAGGGAAGTAAGAGGAGGGTAATTATGGATGGTGAGGGGTGATTAGGGAAGAAGTAGGGAAAGAGAGGGGAAATTAGGAAAGGAGATGTAAGGGAAGTGAGAAGAAATGAGAGGAGGATCAGTGAAGAAAGTGAGCGGAAATGAAGGGAGGCGGTAGGTGCATAGAGGGGAAATGAGGGATGGAGAAGCAGGAGATGTTAAGTGAAATGAAGGGTGAAGTAGAGAAAGTAAAATGGGATAAAGAGTGGGGACATGAGGAGCGGAAAAGTAGAGGAAGGGAGGGGAGGTAAATTAGGGAAAATAAGGTAAGGAGAAGTAGGGGTTTATTGGAAGTGTCAGAGAGTAGGGACAGAAAGTGAGTGGAGGGCTAGTAGGATAGCGTGTGTGTGAGTGTTGGAGGGGAAGTGATGGCTGAGAAAGGGAAGTGGGAGAAGTGGGGGAAGGGGAAGTGGGGGAGGAGAGGGGGACGTATGGTGAATAAGGGAGAAAAATTATGGAAGGGGGATGTTTGACAACATAAATTTTTAATTTGAAGGACATCATTCTGATTCCCATTCGTTCCAGCATTTTCCTTTCTGAAAAATAATTGAGAATTTTTTTTTTCTTATTCTTCCGGTTCTTTTAACTGGGATTCGAGGAGCAACCAACCCTCATTGACCGGCCTTCGTCTCCACGTGCGTCCTTCGTTCGACGGGAGCAAAAAGCTTTTTTGTGCTCATGGGAAGCAACCATTAGTCATCGCTCAACCGGATTCATTTTATGGGTTAAGACAGCTCGAGTGGTCGCTACTGGGGTTCATACTTATTATACACGTCTCTCACATACGTCGAGAGGGGAAAAAAAGTTCATTCATTTCAGGGCCTTCCTTTTCCTACATGCTTAGTCCAGTCATTGTTATTCCATCGCTTCCAATTTCCTTTCGTCGACAAAGCCAACTTTGACAAGAATTTTTTCTTATTCCCTGGTGGAAAATTTTTCACGAAAAAGTTCAGAAAAATTATACCATTTTCAATGAAGAATAAATCCAAAAATTTATAAATTTTCAAAATAATATCATTTGAAGCAATTTTAAGCTAGAAAAATTGAGTTAATCATTAAAATTTGTTCCTAAAAAATCATTTTTAAATTTGCCAGGAATCTAATAATAATTTTATTATCTTGGAACTAGAATTTTCCTACAATTTTTTGGAAATCCTGCGAAAGTAAAAAAATTACCTTAAAATCTTTTTTTATTCATTTAAAACCTATTAAAATGCTTAAAAATCTTATCAATTTTGTATTCGAAATCTTCAAAAATCTACATTGTGTTTTAAATGCTTTGAAATCTTTTAACGTTTTAAATTATTTTGGATATTTTTCAAAACTTCTAAATTTATTTCAACCTACTCAAATATTTTCCAAATTAATAATTGTTCAATTGCCATTAAATAATCAATTTTTGTACATCTTTTTAAATACTCTCCTGAAATTAATTATTAGAATTGAAAAATCATTTTTAATTTTCCCAGCAAACTTTGGATTTTTTTTTTACTTTCGTAAAACCTTCGAAGATCCATGGAAAGCTTCAAAATTTTATTTCGAAATCTAAAAAAATCTAAATTTATTTTCTTACTTTTTTATTCTTCGAAATCTTTTCCAGTTTTAAATTAAGGTTGGATCTTCTCAAATTTCGTGAATATCTCTTGAACTAACTCAAATTTTTTCTGAATTGAGAATTCTTCAATTGTTATTTATGCATCAATATTTAATTTATAATTGCTTATTTCAAGTGAAAAGTACAATATTGCCAAATATTTTTAAAAACTGTCTGCCTTTATTGAAAAAAAATTTCAAATTAAATTGGTTAGAATGGAATATTTTAGATTGAAATAATATTTGAATAGGATTTGAAATTTAATAAAAGCATTTAATTATGAATCTATTATTTTGAAATTATTTAAAAATTAAGAATATGTTATAAAATTTCAAGCGAACGTTTACATTTGTTCAACTACTGAAGCTTTTAAATTGAAAAATTTATATTTTTAACGTTAAAATCTGTAAATTTCATGATTTTGAACAGATTTAGAATCGTCCTGTAAAATCAATTATTGTTCAATTTTTAATCATAGAAGTACAGTTCAATATGATTTCGTTAAAGTCTCAGAATTTTAGTTAAAAATTCATTTCTTTAGGTTTTAAAAAAAATAATATTTTCAACTGAAAATTGAACTGTTTAATTTTTGTTTAAAAATTATAATTTTAAATAAATTAATTTTGAATCCTTTAATTTTTAATTTTTTGCTTATTAAACACTGATTTAATTGGATGAAAAAAAATTAACTGAAATTAATCTATTAAAAATTTAACTGCTTCATTGAAAGTTGAACTTCTTTGTTGAAAATTCATTTTATTAGTAGAAGATCTAGTTCTTTGGTTATAAAGTTAACTATTTTGTTGAAAATTATTATTTTTTATTTATTTTTTTTTGTTTGAAAATTAATTTTCTAACTGAAAATTTAACTATTCCATCATTTGTTGAAAATATATCACTTTTGGTTGGAAAATCTAACAATTTGTTTCAAAGATGATTTATTTTGTTGTAAATTCGTTTTTTTTTCAGAAAATAAATCTTCTCAATCAAAAATTTAATTTCTAGATTGAAAGTTGAACTACTTTGTTAACAATTTATTTCATCAGTTAAAGGTTCATTTCTTCAGATAAAAATCGAACTATTTTGTTGAAAAACTACCTCTTTTCAAAAAAATTTATATTTTCAATAAATTTTCAATTGGTTGAGAGTTGAACTTTTTTGTTAAAAATTAATTCAGTTTATTCAGGATTCATAATTTTACTTGAAAATTCAACGAATTGGTTGAATATTTAATTATTTCATTAAAAATTCAACTATTTTGTTGAAAATACAATTATTTTATTGAAAATTCAACTAGTTTGCTAAAAATCAATCTTTTTTGTGCGAATTTTTGTGCGAATCCCGAAGAATAAAATTCCTGAAAAAAAATTCCCGAAGTTAAACAACTAAAAAATGGTTTTTGTTACATATTATTAATATATTAAAAATAAAATAATCACATATTTGTATCAAAGAAAAAAAAAGTTTAATGCTTAAATTTTTTTTAAAATTATTGTTTTAATTTTAAGAAGCGATAGTTGAGAAAATTATTTTAAATTCAAAAAAAAAAAAGTTTAAAAATCTTTAAACATTAAAAGAGTGTTTTCTTTGATAAAAATATTCGATTATTATGTTTTCAATAAATAAATAATATTTATTGGAAAACAATTTTTCAATTATTTAAATTCGGGAATTAAATAAATTGGAAATATTTCAGAACGGATAATTTATAATTCGGCAATTTTCTGTCGGCAATTTTATAATTTCAGGAACTTTCTATTACGAATATTTTCTTTTCCGGGAGATTTACAGGGTCAGGAATTTTATCTTTCGGGATGACTGACAAATCCCGAAAAAAAAACATTTCTGAATTGGAAAATTCCGAATAATAAAATTCCAGCAAAATAAAATTTTCGAATAATAAATTCCCGAATAATATAATTGCTGAATTATAAAATTCCCGAATTGGAAAATTCCCGAATAATACAATTTTTGAACAGTTTATAATATTACCGAATTGAAAAATTCCCGAAAAATCAAATTCCCGATAGTTTATAATATAACCAAATTTGAAAATTCCCGAATAATAAAAAATTAATTCTTCTATAAAAAAAGTTTAATTCGTTATATTTGGGAATTTTAGTTTAATTTCTAGCTCGGATATTTTATAATTCGGTAATTTTTTGTCAGAAATTTTATTCTTCGGAAATTTTCGAATTCGGTAATATTATAAACTGTGGGGAATTTTAGTATTTGGGAATTTTTCAATTTGTTAATATAATCAACTTTTCGGGAGTTTTCTAATTCGAGTATTTTAATATTCGAAAATTTTATAATTCGGGAATTTTCCAATTCGTGAATTTTATTATTAGGAAATTTTATTATTCGGGAATTTTATTATTTAGGAATTTTCCAGTGTAGGGAATTTTATTTTTCGGCATTTTTGAGTCGCCCCTATTTTTCGAAATTTTGCAGTCGTCATCAGAAAATTGTCGAAATTAAAAAAAATGGTTTTTAATCAATATTATTTATCTATTTAAAAAAATATTTTTTACCAAAGGAAAATTCTTTTAAAATGTTTTTTTCCTAACTATTTTTTAAATACTTCATTATTTTAATAAATTATAAATTGATAATATTTATTTAAGAAATAATTTTTAAATTGTTTTTTTACAAATTTTCAAATTCGGTAATATTGTTCATTGTTTGGGAATTTTTTTATTATTCAGTCATCCCCTGTCGGGAATTTTATTTTTTTTTTGTAATTTGAAACTATGGATATTTTCTATTTCGGAAATAGTAGTTCAATTCGGAAATAGTAGTTCAATTTTCAAAGAATACAAAAATTAATTTTCTTTGAGAAGTTTAACTTTTTAAGCTAAAATAATTTAAATTTACGTCAATACATTAACGACCAATATTATCGACAAAAAAAATTTGAGTAGTTCCATTTTAAACCAAATAGTTGAATTTTTGAAAGAAAAAGACAAATTTTTTAGAAGTAAGTTGAATTTTTAACCCAAAAAGTTGAATTTTAGACAAAAATTTAATTTTCAGGCAAGAGAGATGAATTTTCAACCATGAAAGATGAATCTTCTTTTTTTTTTGTTTGAAAATTAATTTTCTTATTTGGAAATTTAACTATTCTATTTTTGAATAAAAATTGATCGTGTTTAGTTGAAAATTCAACTATTGAATTTTTCATTGAGAATTCATCTTCTTTGTTTGACAATTCAACTACTTGCTTAAAAGTTGAACTAATTTGTTAAACATTCAATTTATTGGAGAAACAAGAATTTAAACTGAAAATTTAAATATCCTTTGTTAAAAATTAATTTTATCAGTTGAAGATCCAGTTCCTTGACTAGAAAGTTATCTATTTTGTAAAAAATTAGTTGTTTTTCAAAATTGAATTTTTTTTTCAACTGAAAATTCAACTATTCCATTATTGGTTAACAATTTATTGGTTTAATTTATAAATTCAAAAATTTGGTTCAAATTTGGTGCTTTTTGTTACAAATTATTATTATTATTTTTTTTTGTTACAAATTATTATTATTATTTTTTTTGTTAAAAAATATTTTTTTTTTAACTGCAAATTTAATTATTTCATTTTTGGTTCAAAAATGATTGTTTTTAGTTGATAATTATGAAACAAAATAAATTTTCAATGAAATAGTTCAACTTTGAACTAAACTAAAATTTTTATCAGAAAAGGTAAATTTTCAAAAAAAAAAACTGAAATGGTAAGATTTTCAGTTAAATAAATTAATTTTTAACTGAAATGATGAATCTTCAACTAAAAAATGAACTTTTAACCAAATAGTTGAACTTTCAACCCAAAGGAATAATTTTCAATAAAAAAAAAAAACAATTTTTCTATAAAATACATGAATTTTTACTTCAAACTAGAACAACAAAATTTAAACAAAAATAGATTACTTAAATTTTCACATGGAACAATAAATTTTTAACCAAGAAAATTAATTTTAATCTATAATGATGAATCTTCAACCAAAAAAATAATTTTTAAACAAACAGTTGAATTTCAAACACGAAAGAATAATTATCAATAAAAAAAGACAAATTTCCAACAAAAATGTTCATTTAAAAACAAGAAAGTTTTAACCAAAAGTAGAATTTAAAAATTTTCAATTAGGAAAGTAAATTTGTAACAAAACAGTTAAATTTTCAACTTAAAAAATGAATTTTTAACCAAAAAGATGAAGATTTGACACATGAGATCAGTTTTTTTATAAAAAAGACAAATTTTTCAAGAAAAGAATTGAATTTTCAACTAAAACGGATAATTTTTTTTAACCTAAAATAGAATCGTTAAATTTTCAGAAAAAAAATTAATTTTGAACAAAACAAAATCAATTTTCAACGAATAGTTAAATTTTCTACCAAGCAGATAAACTTTACACCAAGAAGATTAAATTTTTATAATGAAAGATCAATATTGTAGACAAAAAAATGGAATAGTTCAATTTTCAGTTTATAAAAAATTATTTTCAATTTTTAAAAAACAAAAAATTTTCGAACATATAGTTGAATTTTCTACCATAAAAGACAAATTTTATACAAAAAAGTTGAATTTTCAACCCGAAAATATGAATTTCCAACAAAAAAGTTAATTTTCGACCAAATATTTGCATCCTTAACCACAAAGAATTAATTTTTAACCAAGGAGATTAATTTTCTGAAAACAATACGATTTTTGAACAAATTATATGAATTCACAACCAGAAAAGGTCAATTTTGAATTTAAAATTTCAATTTTCAACCAAAAAATGAATAGTTATATTTTCAGCGAAAAAAATTTTGTAACAAAAACAAGCGAATTTTTAGCAAAATAGTTACGTTTTCAACCAAAGAGATGAATTTTCAACAAAAATATTAACTTTTTATCAAAGAAAATTAATTTTCTACAAAAAATGATGAATTATTAAGAGAAACTGAAATCGTTAAGTTTTTATTTAAAAAAAATTTTTTTTGGATAAAAACACGACGAATTTTCAACCAGTTTAATTCAACTAAAGAAGGCGAAAAAAAGCAGTTGGCTTCTCAACCAAAATGATGAATTTTCAACAAACCAGAATTATTTATTTATTAACAATTTTCAATCAAGAATGAAATAGTTACATTTTCATATACAAAATTAATTTAAAAAATAATTATTAATAATTAACTAATAATTAATAATTAACTAAATAATAAAAAATTAATTTTTAACCTAAAAAGCGAACTTCCAACAAAATAGATGAATTTTAAAATAAATAGCTTAATTTTAAACTAAGTAGTTTAATTTTCTACCAAGCAGTTAAACTTTCACCCAAAAATATGGATTTCCAACAGAAAATTTAATTTTCAAACCAAAAATATGAATTTTGAACAAAAAAGTTTCTTTTTGCCCAAATATTTGCTACAACCAAAAAAGATGAATTTTCAACTAAAATAATAAATCTTCAACAGAAAAATGAATTTTCAAGAAAATAGTTCAACATTTAATAAAAGAGTTGAATGTTTAACGAAAAGGTTGATGTTTTTACAAATTCTCAACCAAAAGTGGTTAATTTTTAACCAAGTCGTTAAACTTTCAACTAAGCAATATAAAAATCAACCAAAAATGGAATAGTTAAATTTTCAGTTAAGAAAAAATTAATTTTCTACCAAAAGTGACGAAATAGTTATTAATTTTTTTCTTCCCTTCCAATTCCTGCTGGGATAAAATCTTATATTATGTATATATATATATATATATATATATATATATGTTATTTTTCAAAAAAAATTGAGTCGTTCAAACCTCCCCCTCCCTTACTTTCCCTTCCTTACACTCCCTACATTCCCCTACTTCCCCTCTTCTCACTACAGTCTTCGCCCCGCTTTCCACAACTTCCTCCTCCTCTACTTCCCCCTCTCCTCGCTTTTGAAGTTAACACTCTTCTTCCCCTTCTTCCCCTCCTTCCCTTCCCCTACTTCTTTTTCCCAGCACTATTCCAGTAGCCCACCCTTTACTTCCTCTCACTACTATCCCCCACTTCTAATTATTTTCTCTACTTTCCCTTCTCTAGTCACCATACATTCTCCTACTTCCCCTCCCCACCCGACCTGACTTCTTCCTCCTCTACTCCCTCCTCTCCTCGCGTCATCAGCAAACACTCGAATTCCCATACGGTTCTTCCCAAGCCCTCACATTCCCTTCTCTACTCGCTCGGACTACCCTAATAGCCCTACCTTTACTTCCACCTACCACCAGCCCACACTTCCAATTATTTTCCGTACTTGCTCCCCTCACTTAAACCTTCTCCCCGCCTACCCTAACTTCTTCCTCCTCTAGTTTCCCCTCTCCTCGCTTTTTCAGCTAAAACTCCACTTCCTCTACTTCCCTTTCCCAGCACTCACTTTTTGTTCCCTATTCACCCGCTCTACCCTACTAGCCTTTCCTTTAATTCGTCTTACAACCCTCCCACACTTTCAATTTTTTCTTCTACTTTTCCTCCGCTACTCCACTCACATTCTCCTACTTCCCCTCCCCTTACTTAACCCTCCTCCCAGCCTTCCCTAACTTCTTCTCCTCTACTTGCCCTATCATCGCTTTCCCAGCTAACACTATTCTTCCCCAACTTTCCTTCCCTAGGCCTCACTTTTTCTCTTCCCCTCACCCGCACTTCCCTAGTATCCTCCCATCACTTCCTCTTACTACCTCTCCACACTTTGAATTATTTCCCCTACTTCATCTCCCCTACTTCATATACTCTACTTCCTCTGGATTATTCTACTTCTCCTACATTTACTTCACCCTTCTCCCCACTTTCACTAACTTCTATTTTCCCTTATTTCCCTTTTTTCGCTTCTCATCGCTTCCCCTGCTAACACTCTCCTTTCCTAACTTCTCTCCCCAAGCCCTCATTTTCCCTCTCCTAGTCACCTGCATTATCCCACTAGCCCTCCCCTTACTACCTCTTACTTTCCTCTCACACTTTCAATTATTTCCCCTACTCCCCCTACCCTCACTACTCCCCTGCTCCCACGGGATTCTCCTACTTCCCCTGACTTCACATCACCCATTGCCACTCTTTTCCTAACTTCTTTCTTCTCTTCTTTCTCTTCTCCTCGTTTTCCCAGCTAACACTCTCCATCTCTAACTTTTCTTTCCAAGCCCTCACTTTCCCTCCTTTCTCATCTGCAATATCCTACTAGCTCTCCCCTTACTTCCTCTCACTACCCTGCCACACTTTTGATTATTTCACTTACATAACCTCCTCTACTGCCCCATCCTTATTTCTCCTCACTTCCCCCATTTCCCCTCGCCTCATTCTTCCCACCTTTAAATTATTTCCCTCCCCTCACTTTCCCTCCAATTTATTTCCCCCACTTACCCTTTAAGCATTTCTCCTCCCTTCCTCTACTTTCCCACTCCTCATTTCCCCTCACTTCCCCTCCTTGGAAAAAAATACGACGGACGGACACCCGACCGAAACTATAAGAGTTTCTGCCTGAGAAAACTGTAAAAACTACGTCACATTGTCAAGGGGGAGGGGTTAACATTTGAATATAGAAACTTCCCCTTTTCCGTTTACAGGGGGAAAACGTTAATTGTGAATTTTATTGTCGGTTCATAATATTTTTGATGAAAGCTCAGTATCTGAGTATTAGTAGCTCAGGCAGTAGCACTTCTGTTTCATAGCCGGGGGGTTGCGTGTTCAACTCTCGCCGTCTGTACTTTTTCGATATTTTTATTTATTTATGACTTCTTTTGACTTTATTCATGTTGAAAGTTGAACTACTTTCTAAAAATATCATTTTTTTGTTGGAGATTCATAAATTTAGTTGAAAATTCGTTTTTTTTTGTTTTTGTTAAAAATTAACTTTATAACTAAAAAATTAACTATTTTGTTGAAAATTCAATTGATTGGTTGTAAATTAACTTTTTAATTCAACTACATTATAGAAAGTTCGTCTTTTTGGCTTTAGAATATATTTAGAATATATCTAAAAATTGCGAAAATTTGGCCAACCAAAATTATTTAATTAATTTTAAAGAAATAATACTTCAGTTAAATTAATACAAATATTTTTTTAAGAGAAATACTGTTCCAGGTAGCTGATCTCAATGTTCAATTAATTGTATGTAACTTTGGAAATGAAAAAAATAAATACAAATTTTGAAAACGTGGAAAGTAAATTTTATGGAAAACCTGATTTTTTATTTTATCCAATATTTTGGACAAATTATTTTTGTGGCTACGAGTTTTTTTTTTAAATCGATTTTTTTTTATTTTCTTTACGAACGATACAAGATATCATGAAGAAGTAAGAGGTATTTTTTGTAGAACTTTTTAAAAGTAAGGAAAATTTTTTTTTAGAATATTGTGAAACCTGTCGTTTGTAAGAAAATTTAATTTTTTGAAAAAAAATTTTCTTGACCAGGGAAATTGTTTGACTCTCATGAAATTTAAAAGATTTTTTCGTCACACGAGTAACAATTTAGTCAAAAAACGCATTAAAACATGTTTTAGACCGGGTATCAAAATTGTTTTCCAATCCTACAGTTTAAGGTGGGTTCCGAACCACCAAGAGCAACAGCTTTAAGTACTTAGAGAACCTTAGCTTATTTAAATATCTTTATCTATATTATTATCTATATTATCTATATCATTATTATTGTCTCTTTATCTATATTAATTATTAATATTCTAACAAAAAAGACGAATTTTTAACAAATTATATAAATTTTTGAATAAATAGTCTGAACAATCGATGTGATGTGAATCGAAACTTTATTAGATTAATTTTTATTTTATATTTTTTTACTTTCCAAAATTTGTTAACTAAATAGTTGAATTTTAAACCAAGAAAGAAAAATGTTTAACAACAAATGTTGCTAAATTTTTATTAAGAACAAATAAAGATAAATTTTCAACCAAATGGATGGATTTCCAACTAAAAAACATAAATTTTTAACAAAAAATAGAATAGTTTAATTTCCAGTCAGAGAAATAAGTTTTTAAGCAAATAAGATACATTTTCAACAAAATAATTAAATTTGCAACTGAATAAAAAAATTTTTTACCAACAAAATTAAATTTCTATCAAAAAAAATCTCGACAAGAAATTTAGTTAAATTTTTAGTTTAAAAAAATTAATTTTTCATAGAAAAGACATAATTTTTAACCAAAGAAAAAAAAAAGATAAATTTTCTACCAAAAAAGAATAATATTGAACAAAACACATGAATTTTCAACGAAATATTTCAAGTTTTCAAGGGATTTTTAACCTAATGGTTACCTAAGAAATTTTTCAAGCAAATAAAATAGGTTTCCAAGAAAATAGTTACATTTTCCATCAAACGAATAATTTTTCCAGTTAAACAAATTAATTTTGAATAGAAAAAAAACTAATTTTCAGCAACAGAAATAGTTTTTCAAATAAAAAGATTAATTTTCTACAAAAAAAAAATAGTCTCAAAAAAAAATACATAAATTTTTAACTGAAAACGTTAATTTTCCACACAAAAAAGACAAATTTTTAACAGAATAAATAAATTTTTAACGAAAAAAAGATACATTTTCAACAAAATAGTATGTTTTCCGACCAAAGAAGCGAATATCCAACAGGGGAAAAGGATTTTTAATAAAGTAGTTCAATTTTTAACCAACTAATTAAATTTAAATATATATATATGATTTTTTTACCTAATAGTTCAATTATCTATAAAAAATTAATTTTTCTTAACGAGCATTAATTTTCTACCAAAAAAAAAGGAATTTTCAACAAAATAAATGAATTTTCAACTAAAAAATATAAATTTTCAACAAAAAAAATAGAATAGTTTAATTTTAAGTTAGAGAAATAAGTTTTCAAACAAATAAAATAAATTTTCAATCAAAAAAATGAATTTGCAACTAAAAAGATATAATGTTTATAAAAAAATGGACAAAAAATGGAAACGTTAAATTTTTAGTTAAAAAAATTAATTTTTAATAAAAAAATTAATTTTAATAAAAAAAAATCAATTTCAACCGAAAAGGAATAATTAAAAAAAAAACGTGATTTTTCCACCAAAAATTTTAAATTTTAATGAAATTTTAAACCAAAAAGTTTAATTTTCTACGAAGAAAAGACAAATTTTCAACCAAATAAATGAATTTTCAACTAAAAAACATAAATATGTAACAAAAAATAGAATAGTTGAATTTGCAGTTAGAGAAATAAGTTTGTATGGAAATAAAATAAATGTTAACGAAATAGTTTGATTTTCAACCCGAAAGACTAATTTCTGACCAAAAAAGAATAATTTTTAAGAAAATACATAAATTTTCCCCAAAAATGTTTATTTTTTTATAAAATTTTCAACCTAATATTTGCATCTTCAACCAAAATGGTTAATTTTCTACCGAAAAAAGATACATTTTCAACCAAATGGATGGATTTTCAACTAAGAAACATAAATTTTTAACAAAAAATAGAATAGTTTAATTTTCAGGTAGAGAAATAAGTTTTTAAGCAAATAAGATACATTTTCAACAAAATAGTTAAATTTTCAACTGAACAAATAAATTTTTTACCAAAAAAATTAAATTTCTATGAAAAAGAAAATCGCGACAAGAAATTTAGTTGAATTTTTAGTTTAAAAAAATTAATTTTTGATAAACAAAGACAAAATTTTTAACAAAAGAAATTAAAATTAAAAAAAAAGATTAATTTTCTACTAAAAAAGAAGAATTTTCAACCAAATAGTTCAATTGTCAACTAGAGAAGATCAATTTTCAACAAGAAAATTAATTTTTTACAAAATAAAGTTCAACTTTAAACCAAGGAGTTGAATTTTCAAAAAAAAAAAAAAAAAATAACAAACAAGAATTCTTAACGAAAAATATAATTGTTGATAATTTAATGAAAAAAACAATTAAACTTATCAAAAAGAAACAAAATTTTAACAAAATAGTTGAATCCTCTACGAAAATAGAATAATTTTCGACCAAAAAGAAAGCATTTTCAGCAAAATATATGAACTTTTAGTAAAATAATTAAATTTTTAACCAAAAATATGAATTTTCGTTCTGAAATCTTCGACCAGAAAAATTAATTTTTAACAAGTCAGTCAAATTTCAACCAAGGACTTGAATTTTTAAGCAAAGTCGAATTTTCCACCAACACAGTCAATGTGAATTTTTTAACTAATGTGAAAAAAGTATATTTTTCAACTAATAATTGGTTTTAATAAAAAAATGAATTTCTAAAAAAAAACAATAATTTTCTACAACAAAAAAAGAATTCTCAACCAAATAGTTGAATTTTCAGATAAAAAAGATCAATATTCAACCAAAACTGCAACGGTTGAATTTTCAGTCAAAAATATTAATTTTGAAACTAAAAACACCAACAAATTGTCAACACAATAGTTTAATTTCAAACCAAAGAGATGAATTTTCAATTGAAATTATGAATCTTCAATAAAAAAAAAATAATTTTTACTGAAAGAGATTCATTTTTAATAAAAAATGGAATAGTTATATTTTCAGTTGAAAAATTAACTTTCAACAATAAAAAGACGATCCGTCAATAAAATTGTTACATTTTTAATTGAAAATATAAATTTTTTCTATAAAATTATGAATCTAGAATAAGAAAATGAATTTTTTCAACAAAATAGTTCAACTTTCAATCAAGTACTTAAATTTTCAATAAAAAGAAGTTCAATTCTCAACGAAAAATGTAATAGTTCTGAAACGATTTGAATTTCAAAAAAAAATATATATAGTTAAGTCGAAGTGAAAAAATGACAAATTTTCAACCAATCTGATTAAGAGACCCTTCTATTAATATCTTCTGAATGAATATTTATTATTATTTATTATTATTATTAGTAATTTTCAACAAAAAAGTTGAATTTTGAACAAAATAGTTGAATCCTTAATAAAACCAGATTAATTTTCAACAAAACAGTTGCATTTTAACCGAGCAAAATTAAATTTTTACCAAGAAATTTAATTTTCTACCAAGAAAGACAAATTTTCAACAAAGTAAATCAATTTTCAACTAAATGGCTGAAGTTTTAACTAATAAAGATTGATTTTCAACTAAAAATTGAATAGTTAAATTTTCTGTTGATGAAATTAATTTCCAACTGAAAAATAAGAATTTTCAACTGCCGAAACAAATTTTGAAAATCAAAAACAAAATTTTTTTGAAACGTAGTGCTTGAGGACCCTGAATTGGTATTACTAATTCGTAAGCCATCAATTCCTTATTATTTTAACATTGTAAATATTCTCTTCTTTCTTAACTTTGTTCAAACAATGAGAAGGCAATCTTTTCAAATTGAAGACAGACAGCCTCATGATTACGATTTCACAATATGACATTCTTATTGTATTAAGAGAGTCAACAATATCGTACTATTGCGTGGATTTATTAAAGATTTCTATTCTTCACGGTTTTGAAATTCTAATAAAATTACATAAAAAAATCGACTATAATTCATGAAATATTTCTGTTGGACTCTTTGCAATATAATCACCCGGGTTTAAATCATAGGCAATGATCTAGCATCTTTTGAAATTTGAGAATAAAAATTGCACAATATTTTAGACAAATACTTCAAGTTTCTTTCCTTATCCAGCGTTATCTCCGCCAAGGCTTTATTGATACGGAATAAACTAATTTTTAAAAACACACACACACACACACATGAAGAAAGCAACTATTTTCCAGAATGAATAAATTGAAAGAATTTTAAATTCGCGAAAAATTGACTAACAAAAATCAATAAAATTCAGTTACAATTGACTGTAAATTAGACATTTCAAGAGAGTTATCGTTCCAGCCAACAATATTGATTGTTTCATCAGCTAGGAAAATTACTGAATAAGGCAAAACCTAACATTTTTAATGATTCAATTTCGAGCTTACATCACTAATTACGATGAAAAAGGAATGAAAAAAGTACAACGTAATTTTTTATAGCCTGTTTTTTATTACATGATAAACAAAGTTCTTTGAGAAGCAGATATCAGCAGAAATACAATAGTCTTAGTAAAAAGTGTCTCTACTTTAAGAAGAAAATATAAGTGTTTGATTTAGAATGTTTCCATTAAAATTTTATATTGGGTTTCAATATGGTTGTCTTATTTTATTGGAAGTGTTATTGCTGATGGCCAGATCCATCATGCCCATGGGAACCCGGATAATGTGGAGGTCCAGATGGTTTAGCAAATAGAGAATTCGGCAGCATTCCTGCAGTTGGGTCTACATATTGGCCAACCTCTCCTTGAAAGAAATTGTGTCCGTAATTTCCTGATACAGATCCCTGTCCTAGATTGTGAGCATTAGTATATGGATCCTCTTGTGGATGCGAAAATGACTGCAGTCCTGGATTTAAGAAGTGTGGGTCAAACCCTGCTGCAGATCCCTGCCATGGAAGTTGAGTATCAACATGTTGGGTATGACCTGGTTGATTCCAAAAGTTCGGCTGTCCTTGATAGAATTGGTGAGGGTAATTCCCTGCTACAGGTGCCTGCCCTAGAAGCGAAGTATCAACATATGGGTACCCTTCTTGATTCAAAGGGTCATGCTGTCCTTGATTGAGGAAGCCTGGGTTAGAGTCTGCTAAAGGTTTCTGCTCTGGATACACAATACGAACATCCTTTCCTAGGAATTGCTTATTTTTGGAGTGACGAGCTCTTGTACGGCCAATCGCGTCAGTTACTATTTCCACTTTGTCGTAGGGTATTGAAGTTATTTCTTTCTTTCTAGATGAATCAGGTTCCTTCTCAGGTTTAGGCTGATACAACATATCATAAGCTCTTCTATGGTCAAGGTTGACAAGTTCGGGTACTGTAGCTCTTTGTTTGCCTTTAGATGAACCAGGTTGATTCCCAAGTTTGAGGTGTGCTCTTCGAGATGGTGTAGTAACCTGTGCGTTGTGATCTAGATCATGCTGACGCTGATACTGCTCAGATCCTCCTTTGAGTGAAATTTCAGCTAACAGGTCATGAGTTCGTTTATAGTTAGGATAGTCCAGAATTGCATTTAAACCTGAAGTATGCTCTTCTGATCCCTGAGCCCATGTGTTCGGAGGGTTATTGTGTACTGGAGCGTTTATTCTGGGTTTGGAATCTGCATTATGGGCTAGTTGCATTAAAAGTGCATGTTGGTGGTTAGCTACCGTTGTCGACTCCAATTCTTGGGGCACAAGACCTAGGAATGTTTTAGTTTCAAGATTATAAAATTGAACCTGATCGTTAGCGTCCCTTTTCTTTATTATATACGGTAGCTGTTTTGACTCTCGGCCTATTGATTTTCCCTTCCTCTGTCCTGGGTCCATACCTGATGATATTTCTGTGAAAAGACAAATAAAATTCATGAATTAAAAATTGTAAAGATATAATGGACGAAGGATTGACATTTGCCACGTACTGGAATAATGAGAAGGATTTTTATTATACTTACCAATATAACTGAAGACCATCAACATGATGGCACAAGCACCAAAAAGGGACCTCATTTTTGCAGGAGGCAACTGACGAATTCTCAGGTAGGCGCTCGTATATATGTGTTTAGAGGAAGGCCAAGTTGATAATAGTTATATTCATGAGTGCGACAAAGACTAATCAACTGGCGTCTCACTCGCACTCACGCGTTTCTCACACGAATCAGACAATCTCATATCTGTGGTTACGAGGTCAAACACGCGCAGAGTAGTTGTCATGTCAATAATTAGAAATCCGGGAAAGAAAATTTTCCATGATTTTAAGCAACGATGTTACAATATCGATCGTATATAATCAGGGTGGCGATTCGGCGGACGATTTCAAATTCCCGGTCATTTCCCGGTTTTCCCCGGTCAAGTTTTTCAATTTTCCCGGTCAACTCAAAGTAACGCATTTGCCGCAAAACGCAAACATTTATTTTAATTCATGACGTTCCTTCTAAACATCTTTTAACACAACAGAGCAAAACGTTGCAAAATAAATGAATTTTGAAAAAAATACTTAAATTTTCCACTAAAAAATATCAATTTTTTACAAAAAAATGGAATACTTAAACTTTCAGTTGAAAAAATTAATTTTCATCAAAAAAAACGGATTTTCAATAAAATAGTTCAATTTTCAACCAAAGTGATGAATTTTCAAATCAAATTATGAATCTTTATCTGAAATAGTTAATTTTTCAACTAAAATGATGAATATTTAACTGGAACACTCGAATTTTCAACCAAAAAGACGAATTTTTAAAGAAGATTACATTTTACATAAAAAGATTAATTTTCTACCCAAAAATACAATTTTTCAACCAAGTACATTAACTTTTAAAGAAAGGTTTGAAGTTTTAATAAAAGCAGACAAATTTTCAACCAAATAGTTCAATTTTGAACTGAAAAAATAATAATTTTCAATCGAAAATGGAATAGTAACATTTTTAGTTTAAAAAAATATTTGTAAACCAAACATAAGAGTTTTCAACTAAAACAATGAATCTTTAACTGAAATAGTTCAATTTTCAAACCAAAAAATTAATTTTCACTAAAAAAAGATAAATTGTCAACCAAAATTTAATAATTAAATTTCAACTTTAAAAAATTAATGTTTAACCAAATAGATGAATTTTCAACAACAGCTATGGAATTTTTAATTGGAATAAGTTAAATTTTCAGTTAAAAAAATTAGTTTCAACAAAAAAAAAATAACTTTCATAATAATAGTTACATTTTCAAACAACGTGATGAATTTTCAAATAAAATTGTAAATATTTAACTGCAATAATTGAATTTCAAACCAAAAAATTCATTTTCACCCAAGAAGATTAATTTCTACCACAAAAGACGAATTTTCAACTAACAAAGATAATTTTTCAACCAAAAATTGAATAATCGAATTTTCAGTCAAAAATGAATGTTCAACCAAAGACATGAATTTTGAACTAAAATTATGAAATATTCAACTGGATTAATAGTTACATTTTCAGTTGAAAAAAAAAATAATTTTGAACCAAAAAACATCCAAAGAAAAAACAAATTTTCAATCAAACAGCTCATTTTTCAACCAAAGAAATGAATTTTTTATTAAAACGATGGATTTTCAACTAAAAAAAAATTAATTTTTAACAAAAGAGCTTAACTTTCAACCAAATAATTTTATTTCAAACCTAAAAGATGAATTTTCAACTAAAATAATAAATATTTGACTGGAATACTTGAATTTTTAACCGAAAAGAAGAATTTTTAAACAAGAAGATTAACTTTCAAAGAAAAATAAGATAATTTTTTACCAACAAAAAAATAGATTTTTTAACAAAATACATGAATTTTCATCGGAATAGTTAAATTTTGAATTAAAAAGACAAATTTTTATCCAAATTGTGGAATTCCGAACTTGAAAATTTTAATTTTCAACTCAGAATGGAACAGTTAAATTTTCGTTTAAAGAAATTAATTTTCAACCAAACTGGTGAATTTTCAAATAAAATGATGAATCTTCAACTGAAATGATGAATCTTTAACTGGAATAGTTTAATTTTATGCCAAAAAGATGAATTGTCAACCATAAAGTTTAATTGTCTA
>CAKNYM010052614.1:13911-40839 GCA_932195095.1 Andricus curvator | reverse complement strand
TTATTTTTGTGCAAAGAAACAATTTTTTTTGTTTTTAGGAATTGCAACAGGAGCATTTTGTGGTGTTAGTCCAAATTTGATCGTTGAATTCTTGTTTTATTTTCAGGAATTCTATACATTAAAAACAAGTCTGAATAAACATTTATTATTAATTATTATTATTATTATTAATTTTCAACGAAAAAGTTGCACTTTTAACTAACAATGGAAAAGTTAAATGTTCTGTCCATAAAATTAATTTTCAACTGAAAAATAAGAATTTTCAACTACCGTAACAAATTTTGAAAATCAAGAACAGAATTTTGTTGAAAAGTAGCGGTTGAGGACCCTGAATTGGTATTAATAATTCTTAACCCATCGATGCCTTATTATTTTAAGATTGTAAATATTCTTTTCTTTCTTGACTTTGTTCAAACGATTTCACAATATGACATTCTTATTATGTTAATAGAGTCAACAATATCATACTATTGCGTTCTTTTATTAAATTTGTCTATTCTTCACGGTTTTAAATTCTAATAAAATCACCTAAAAGAATCGATTATAATTTATGAACATATACTTGGAGCTTACATCACTAATGACGAAGGAAAAGGAATGAAAAGAGTACAACATAATTTTTCATAGCCTGTTTTTTATTACACGATACACCAAGTTCTTTGAGAAGCAGATATCAGCAGAATTACAATAGTGTTTGTAAAAACTGCCTGTACATAAAGAAATATTAGATACAAAAATTAATTTGAAAAGATAAGTGATTTAGAATGTTTCTATTTAAATCATATATTGGGTTTCAATATGGTTGTCTTGTTTTATTGGAAGTATTATTGGTGATGGCTAGATCCATTATACTCATGGAAACCCGGATAATGTGGTGGTCCAGATGGTTTAGGAAATAGAGTATTCGGCAGCATTCCTTCAGTTGGGTCTACATATTCCCCAACCTCTCCTTGATAGAAATTGTATCCGTAATTTCCTGCTACAGATTCCTGTCCTAGATTGTGAGCATTAGCATATTGAGACTCTTGTGGATGCGAAAGGCGCTGCAGTCCTGGATTTGAGAAGTGTGGGTCAAACCCTGCTACTGATCCCTGCCATGGAAGCTGAGTATTAACATGTTGGGTATGATCTGGTGGAATCCAAAGATTCGGCTCTCCTTGATAGAGATGGTGTGGATAATTCCCTGTTACAGATGAATGCTGTTGATTCTCAGTATGAACATATGGATAACTTTGTGGATGCCAAAGGTTAGGCTGTCCTTGATCGAAAAGTTTTGGGTTATTTCCTGCTATAGATGCCTTCCCTAGATGCGAAGTATCAACATTTGGATACCCTTGTTGATTCAAAAGGTCATGCTGTCCTTGATAGAAGAAGCCTGGGGCAAACTCTGCTCGAGATTCCTGCTCTGGATACTCAATACTATTATGCATACTTATGAAACGCTTACTTATGGGATCACGAGTTCTTCTATGGCCACGCTTGTCAGTTATTATTTCCCTTGTGTTGTGGGGTACTGAAATTATTTGTTTGTCTCTAGATGAACCAGGTTCCTTCTTAGGTTTAGGCGGTCTTCTTAGAGATGGTGTGCTAATATGTGCGCTGTGAATTAGTTGATGCTGAAGGTCCGATTTATGTCCTCCTTGGTGTGAAATTTCAGAGAAGAGGCCATCTTCTCGTTTATATTTATGATATTTCTCCATCACAGGTAAACCTGAAGCATGCTCGTCAAATCTCGAAGCCCATGTGTTCTCAGGGTTATTGTGTACTGGAGTGTTTACTCTGTATTTGGAATCTGCATTATGGGCCAGTTGCATTAAAAATGCATGATGGTGGTTAGCTGTCGTCGAATCGAATGCTTCCTCTGGTTTGGGCACAAGACCTAGGAATTCATTAGTTTCAAGATTATAAAATCGAATCTGATTGTTATCGTCCCATTTCTTTATTATATACGTTTGCGGTTCTGACTCTCCGTATGATGATACAGCATCCTGACTAGTATGACTTACACTCTTTCCCTTCCTATCTGGTGGGTCCATACCTGATGATATATCTGTGAAAAGACAAATAAAATTCATGAATTTAAAATTGTAAAGATATAATGGATGCAAGATTGACATTTGCCACGTACTGAAATAATAATGATTATTATTATACTCACCAATATAACTGAAAAACATCAACATGATGGCACAAGCACAGAAAAGGGACCTCATTTTTGCAGGAGGCAACTGACGAATTCTCAGGTAGGCGCTCGTATATATATTTTTAGAGTTAGGCCAAGTTCATAGTAGTCATATTCATGAGTGATAAAGAGACTCTAATCAACTGGCGTCTCACTCGCACTCATGCGTTTCTCACATGAATCAGACAATCTATATCTGTGATTACGAGGTCAAACACGCGCAGAATAGTTGTCATGTCAACAATTAGAAATTCGGAAAAGAAAATTTTCCATGATTTTAAGGATCGATGTTACAATATCGGTCGTTTTTAATGAAAGAAACAATATTCTTTTTTATCAAACAAATTTTGCTTTGAAAAGTGAAGACATTACCGACACTGTCCAAAATTAACTTTATATGGACGCATCATTTTCGTCCTAATTTGTTCAAATTTGTGCAAGAAACTTCCACCGTCAAAAAATACCCTCTATGAGCCAAACCTCTGTGAGACCAGAAAATGTTTTAAATGGAAATAATCACTCAGATCATTTTCAGAAAACTCTAGGTTAAGTTTCAGGTCCAACAATAATATTCAAAAACTCTTAGAATCCACCCCAGGTTGTTTGAACGAATACATTCTAAAGGTCTGCAAGTAAAAAAGCCAGAAAATTTTCTGAGTGAACATAATCACTCAGGTCACCTTTACAAAGCTCCAGGTTGAGTTTTGAATCCAACGATAATATTCAGCAATCCTAAGAATCCACCCCTAGGTGTTTTAATGAAAACATTCTGAAGGTCCGCCAGTAAAAAAGCAAGGACAGTTTTTATGTGAAGATAATTAATCAAAAATCCTTCACAAAACTCCAGGCTGAGCTTCAAATTCAACAATTATATTTAACAACCCTTAGAATCCATCCGTAGTTGTTTTAACGAAAACATTCCAAAGGTCTGCAGGCAAGAAAGCCAGAAAATTTTTTAAGTCACTTAGGTCACCTTCACAAAACTCCAGGTTAAGTTTTAAATCCAACAATAATATTCAAAAACCCTTAGAATCCACCCCTAGTTCTTTCAACGACAACATTGCAAAGGTCTGAAAGTAAAAAAGCCAGAAAATTCTTTGAGTGAAAATAGTCACTCAGGTAACCTTGAAAAAACTCCAGGCTAAGTTTGAAGTCCGACGATAATACTCAAAAACCTTCAGAATCCACCCTTGGTTGTTTGAACGAAAACATTCTAAAGGTCTGAAAGTAAAAAATCCAGAAAATTTTCTAAGCGAACATAATCACTCAGGTCATCTTCGCAAAAATCCAGGTTAAGTTTTGAATCCAACAATGATATTCTGCAACGCTTGTAGTCCACCCCTAGTTGTTTTAACGAAAACATTCCGAAAATTCTCCAAGTGATAAAGCCAAACAATACTTTAAATAAAAATAATCACCAAGGTCACCTTCAAAAAACATCAGGTTATGTTTTGAATCTATCAATAATATACAACAACCCTTAGAATCCACCCCTAGTTGTTTTTACGAAATCATTCCAAAGGTCTCGAAGTTTTTTAAGTGAAAGAAATCATTGAGGTCTCCTTCACAAAACTCCAGTTTAAGTTTTAAATCCAACAATAATATTCAGTAACCCTTAGAATCCACCTTCAGTTCTTTTAACGAAAACATTCCAAGAAGTGGGCTTGTGAACTTAACCTAGAGTTTTCTGAAGTTGATCTAAGTGATTATTTTCATTTATAACATTAAATAAATTTGATTTTGAAAAATGTTGGGGGCTGGTGAAATATTTCGCTGGCCCGCCATGATGTTTGCCGCACAGGGGGTAGTTTTTAGGGGTGGAAGTTGGTTGCACAAATTTGAAAAAGTTAAAACGAATATAATGCTCCCATATAAAGTTGATTTTTTACAATCTCGGGGGCTGGCGAAATATTTCGCTGGCCCCACCATGATGATTACCTTAGAGGGGGTAGTTTTCAGGGGTTGAAGTTCGTCGCACAAATTTAAAAAAATTAAAACGAAAATAAGACGCACATATAAAGTTGATTTCCGATAATATCGGGGCCAGCGAAACGTTTCGCTGGCCCCGCCAGTGTTTTTTTGAGTTATCAGGTACTTCCGGTGTTGCACAAATTATAATTTTGGTTGAAAAAATTTGAACAAATTCTGCTCTGAATATTTTGCCTAAAAGAAGTTGAATTTGCGTGGGTGGTGCGCCCAGCGAAATGGTCCTATTTTCGCGTATAAAATTAAAGCTTTACAAACTTTTCAATTCAAATTTTCAATTCAATTGGTTTAAAAAATAATAACTTTATTGTCCAGAAATCTAATAATAATTCTATTATCTTGGAACTCGAAATTTCCCCACAAATTTTGGAAAATCTTGCAAAAGGAAACAAATTACCTTAAAATCATCCCGACTCTTTTTAGAAAATTTTTGAAATCTTATTAATAATTCTCTTAAAATTAATCTTTCAAAATGAAAAAATCATTTTGAATTTTCCCAGCAAAGTAAAGAAATTTTGTTGATTTTCTCGAAACATTCAATATGAAATTTTGACCAAAAAATAAATTTTTTACATAGTATATCGGTTTTTACTAAGAAGTTGAACTTTTAAAGAAAACGAAAGTGATCTTTCAACGTAAAATGTAATAGTTGATAATTTAATAGAAAAATATTTTTATTTTCAATAAAAAACAGTTGAAGTTGTCAAAAGAAACGAATCTTCAATAAAATAGTTGAATCCTCAACCAAAATAGATTAATTTTTAACCAAGACGATTAATTTTCTGCCGAAAAAGACGAAGTTTCAACAAATTACATGAATTCTCAGCAAAATAATTAAATTTTCAACCAAAGAGATGAATTTTCTCGTAAAATCATGATTCTTCAACCAAAAAAATTAATTTTTAATAAAGTAGCTGAATTTTTAACCAAGCACTTAAATTTTCAACCAAAAAAGTCGAATTTTTAAAAAAATAGTTAATTTTCCAACCAAAGAAGTGAATCTCCAACGAGAAAATAGGAATGTTTAACAAAGTAGTTCAATTTAGAACCATGTAATTATATTTTCAATAACAAAAAATATACATTTTTGATCTAATATTTGAATTTCCTCTCAAAAAAATTAATTTTCCATAAAGTACATTAATTTTCTACCAAAAGAGAAGAATTTTCAATCAAATATTTTAATTTTCAACTAGAGAAGATCAATTTTCAACCAAAACTGCAATGGTTGAATTTTCAGTCAAAAAGATTAATTTTTAAACTAAAAAACAACAAATTCTTCACACAATAGTTTAATTTCAAATCAAAGAGATGAATTTTCAACTAAAATTATGAATGTTCAATTCATTATATATATATTGTAACCTGCGCGTTACATTGAGTTCCTGAAAATAGGCAAAAGGATATTCTTCTGAGTGAACTTCACCGAAAGTTGCATCACTCAGGGGAATATCTAGAACGCAGACTACACCGCTTCCCACCAAAAACTCGAACTGGAATAGTGGGAAGAAGGCCCGTCATGAGACTATAAAAAGTCTTACGCAACTGAAAACGTGAGTTGGAGCAGTGATGCCAATGTTGGCGCCTTTTGCTACTGCGCTTGCGTTCGGGCCGCGCACTGGTTGGCCGCAGTTGGCGCGCAATTTAAAATTGGAATTAAAAACAATTTTTGTAATGAAAATAAATCATTATTGAAAAATGCACAAGAATGTATGTAAATTGTACAACGTCTGATTTTAGACAAGAAGAAAGTTTATAACACATATATTTTTTAAATGACAGTTCATTTTCTTTGACTTCCAGAGAATAACTTATATTTCACAGAACATTTAATTTCAGAAGTCCAAAATCTTAAGTTGTACAATTTATATACATTCTTGTGAATTTTCCAATCATTATTTAAGCAAATCACAATAATTGTTTTTAATTCCAATTTTGAATCACGCGCCAACTGCGGCCAATCAGTGCGCGGCCCGAACGTAAGCGCAGTAGCAAAAGGCGCCAACATTGGCATCACTGAGTTGGAGGCTTGCGGGCGAACCACATGGATCTCTGGGGAGTTGTACTTCGGGAGTGGCTTGAGATCCCTTTTTGGGACAGAACTTGTTGGCGCTTCGATAATGCTCTACTTTCCAGATCCAAGGAAGAGTTACTACCTGGAGACAGACGCGAGTAATTACGCTTTAGGCGCAGTTTTATACCAGCTCAACGAAAAGAACAAGAAGGAAATTATCACGTTGGCAAGTCGCACTTTCAAAAGACCGGAATTGACATATTTCACCACAGAAAAAGAGCTCTTAGCAATCGTGCGGGCATTACAAAAATTTCGCACCTATCTACACGGTGCCGGAATAATAAATTCAAGATTCAAGATTATAATATAAAAATCGAACATCTTCCTGGAATAAAAATGTCATGGCTGACATTTTAGGCAGGTTACAAGATGAAGAAAATTATAAGAAAAATCGTGGAGAAACCCGTATCATAATAATTGCTTTGAACTACGAATGGACACCAGAAGTAGAACAAAGGATTCGTGAGATACCACAACAACAACGGACGGATTAGAAGATTCAGGATCTCGTCAAAATTACACAAAAGAATAAAAACAAAGAAACACGTTTCAAGATACTTAACGAAGTATTATATCACATGGATGGGGTGTTTTGTCGCATCTACGTACCGAAGGAACTTATGAAAATGCTCATATGGGAATGTCACGCCTCCTATGGACATCCAGGAGCAGAGAAAACACAGGATACACCGAGAGTCATTTTACTCCCCACACATGGCGAAAATGACACGACAAATTATCGCCACTTGCGATTCATGCCAGCGCAATCAAATTTCCACACAGGCGTGGCAAGCATTACAAGAACCAGTACTATCTCAAGAACCATTAGAGCTCATAGCCATTGAGTTTTTTGGACCTCTGACCAAAACAAAATTTGGATATGAGTACCTACTCGTGATGATAGACACTTTTTCTAAATTCACGAAATTGTATCCTATACGCAAAGCAACAAGCGAAATCGCCCTGAAAAAGCTAGATGAATTCTCTGCGATATTTGGTAAACCACAAAAGGTGCTTTCTGATAGGGGAACGCAATTTACCAGTCAGAAGTGGAGGCATTAAATGAGCGAGAAATCAAAATGATACTAACTTCGATCCGCCACCCACAGGCCAACATGGTGGAAAGAGTCAGCAGAGAGATCACAAGACTCTTTAGGACACTCCTACCACGAGATAAACATGGATCGCCTGGAACGATTCTAAACGAATCATGTCATGAAACCACGGAAATCAGGCCTTATGAGGCCCTGTGGGGAAGGAAGCTGAAGAGATGGTGGGAGCACCTGCTACCCCCTACACCGCCCCAACCAATAACGGACCGACAAGAACAAAATTATCGTGCTGTGTGACAGGATCAAGACGAAGCGTGAAAAGCAATTAGCCAGACTTAACAAAAACAAGAAAGGCGTTACCTTTTCCGAAGGGGAGTAGGTACTCGCAAAAGCCTGTAACGTGTCACACACAGGGACTGGTACAATGGCGAAATTCTTGTCCCTGTACGAAGGCCCGTAGAGAATAAAGAAACAAATTGCGACCAATGTATATATTCTGCAGGGAACAGAGAGTGACACAGAAAGGGGACAGTACCACGCCAATAACCTGAGAGAATATCATCGAAAAGAAACCAGTGGAGAAGAGAAGGAAAATGCGGAAACGAGAGAAACTGAAGGGCTCGAGAAAAGGCCCGAGCCTGCGGAAGGTCAGTTTTGAAGAGAACACCGAAGATGCCAGATGCTACAACTCAAAGCGACACCGTGGATACCCACTTCGACTTGGTTATGCAATGCAATCCCGACAATGAGGCGGAGAATTCAGATAGGAGTTTCGCTCATAATTATCTGATTATCATCGCTGAATTCAGATACATCAACGAAACTGATAAAAGGACGTTTAAACCAAAAAATACTAACTTCAATGGGGGGCAGATGTAACCTGCGCGTTACATTCAGTTCCTAAAAATAGGCAAAAGGATATTCTCCTGAGTGAACTTCACCGAAAGTTGCATCACTCAGGAGAATATCTAGAGCGCAGACTCCACCGCCTCCCACTGAAAAGTCGAACTGGAATAGTGGGAAGAAGGCCCGTCATGAGACTATAAAAAGTCTTACGCAACAGAAAACGTGAGTTGGAGGCTTGCGGGCGAACCACAAGGATCTCTGGGTAGTTGTACTTCGGGATCGGCTTGAGATCCCTCTTTCTCTTGTCTGACCTATTCTTCAGAGATTGGATCTTTGCGAGAGTTACACATTTACCTCAACTGTGAGAAAATCTTTAAATGCAATTCTTTTGTTACGAAATTAATCCACTGACGTTTTATGCACCCTATTTTTGAATAAATTTCACTGATTGATCCACAGACGAGTAGAGCAAGCCTCTCGTAAGCTAGTCCAGGAAGTGGCATTTGGTAAAATTATAATATTCCTATGAAGAACCGTTGAAGCCTTAGGAGCAGACTGATTGCTTTGTCCTTCTCACCTGGTTCAGAAAGGCTATAACCGACTTTGTAGAATAAGGTGTATTTTTCGCGGAATTTAATTCTAATTTACACGGAAAGTCCTTTTGAAGGGAAACTTAACCGTCAGCGTCATAAATCCTTCAAAGATTTCTCCCTTTCTCTGTCTTTGAAAAGATAGCCTTTGCGCCTCGAATATTTCTACCCTGAAAAGATGAAACTGTACAATCTTCGAGAACGAATTATATTCTCAAGGTCAACGACCCTAATCTTGTGCTCGTGACGCACCTGCGAAATACCGAGACTTAGTACCCCCTAGGTCAGGAGTTGAGGCTCCGTAATATTTGAAGGCTTAGTCCTAATCGATTTTATCTGCGAATCTTCGAAAAATAAAAGGAAATATTTGAATAAATGAATGAGAGATTAGATTTTCACCTTGTGTAAAGGCTTAGACTCTAGAGAGTCCCACAGATTTAGATTGAATTTATTGTGTGTGAATATTACGAAATTAATTGGCTAAAGGCGAAAATTGATGAAATATAGATAAAAAAATATTAAATTACGTTATTTTACTATAAAAACAGGCATTTCCTGAATTAATGCCAAAGGCTAGAAGCCCAAATTAAAGATTTGTTTATTTTCTCTTTAGCGTAAATATTGTGTAGGCGCAATTATACGCATAGTATCAGAAATGTGGGATAAAGATTTGTATTTTCTTAGCTAGCGTAGGTTTTCTTGAATGAATATTATTTTGTAAAAACGAGAATCTCACTTTTTCTCTCATGCTGACCCTTCTCTTACTTATAATTATATGAATAATTTAATTTCATGCATGCGTAATTTAAATTAAATTTTATTTAGTTAACAGCCCTAAAAGCGTGCGGTTACAATACACACACAGACACACACATATATATATATATATTATTGTACATATTAATTATTTGTTACCCATTGATTCCTTATTATTTTAACATTGTCAATACTCTTTTCTTTCTTAACATTGTTCAAACTATGAGAAGGCATTGTTTATAAATTGAAGACAGGCAGCGTCATGGTTACGATTTCACAATATGACATTCTTATTCTGTTAACAGAGTCAAGAATATCACATCATCGCTTTATTTTATTCAACTTTTCTATTCTTCACGTTTTTGAAATTCTTATAAAATCACATAACAAAATCGATTATAATTCATGAAATATTTCAGTCAGACTCTCTACAATGAAATCACCAATGTTTCAATCATAGGCAATGATCTAGAATCTTTTGAATTTTGAGAATGAAAATTGCACAATATTTTAGAAAAATGCTTCAAAAGTTTGTTTTCTTATCGAAGGTTATCTCCGTCAAGGCTTTATTGATAGAAGAATAAACTAACTTTGACACAAACAATATTGATTGTTTCATCAGCTAGGTAAATTAATGAATAATCAGTCAAACATAACATTTGTCATGATTCAATTTCGAGCTTACATCACTAATTACGATGGAAAAGGAAAGGAAAAAGTACAACGTAATTTTTTGTAGCCTGATTTTTATTACATGATAAACAATGTTCTTTGAGCAGCAGATATCAGCAGAAATACAATAGTGTCTGTAAAAACTGTCTGTACATAAAGAAATATTACATAAAAAAATTAATTTGAAAACATAAGTGTTTGATTTAGAATGTTTCTATTAAAATCGATTATTAGGTTTCACTATGGTTGTTTTATTTTATTAGAAGTATCATTGTTGATGGCCAGATCCATAATGCCCATGGGAACCCGGATAATGTGGATGTCCAGATTTTTCAGATAATGGAGTATTCGGCGGTAGTCCTGCATTTGTGTGTTCATATACGTCATCATGTCCTTGAATGAGATGGTGTGGGTAATTTCCTGCTATAGATGCATGTCCTGGATTCTGAGCATCAGCATATTGATACTCTGGTTGATTCCAAGGGTGCTGCAGTCCTTGATTTAAGAAGTGTGGGTCAAATCCTGCTGCAGATCCCTGGACTGGAAGCTGAGTATCAACATGTTGGTTATGATCTGGTTGATTCCAAAGGTTAGGCTGTCGATTAAAATGGCTTGAGTCAAACCCTGCTGGAGATGCTTGCTCTGGATACTCATTACTAGGATCCATTTTCACGAAACGCCCAGTTACGGGATTACGAGCTCTTCTAATGCCACGCCTGTCAGTTTCGAGTTCTGAAGCTCTTAGTTTGTCAAATCGCGGAGCCCATGCGTTCTCGGGGTTCTTGGTTACTGGAGTGTTTACTATGTATTTGGAATCTGCATTATCGGCCAGTTGCATTAAAAATGCATGACATCGTTCCGCTGATCCTTGTTTATATGGTTGGTAATCATTAAAACAATCAAAATTATGATTAAAAGGTTTCGGAATGCCATTCAAGTCATATTGTATAGACGATGTGGAATCGAATGCTTCCGTTTTATCGGGCACACCATCTACGTATGTTCTCGATTCAAGATCATAAAGTCGCCTCTTTCCCTGCCCGTCCGGTTTCATTATCAGATACGGTTCCGGTTCTGACTCTCCACCTAATGTTTGACCAAAAAGTCTTATACCCTTTCCCTTCCTCTCTCCTGGGTTCATACTTGATGATATTTCTGTGAAAAGACAAATACAATTCATGAATTAAAAATTTTAAGGTTATAATGGAGGAAGGATTGACATTTGCTACGTACTGGAATAATAATGATGATTATTATTATACTTACCAATATAACTGAAGACCATCAACATGATGGCACAAGCACAGAAAAGGGACCTCATTTTTGCAGAAGTCAACTGAAGAATTCTGAGATAGGCGCATATATATATATGTTTAGAGTAAGGCCAAATTCGACAAGTATATGTACATTTAATGACTTTGTCTCAGAGACGTGCTAATGTGCTCTAATCAACTAGCGTCTCACTCACGCGATTCTCACACGAATCATACAATCTCATATATGTAGTTACGAGATCAAATATGCTCAGAGTAGTTGTCATGCCAACAAATAGATATCTGGAAAATAAAATTTTCTATGATTTTAAGAAATGATGTTACAATATGTCGATCGTGTTTAATGGAAGAAAACATATTCGAGAGTTGACAAAGAAACCGATTCTCTGATGACGGCAATTAAATCCGAACTCAAGAGAAACAATATCTAGGTCTATGGCTTAATGTCTCTGCTGTTAAATTTTTTAAGGACAAAATTAGAAACACAATATTAACAAGTCAATCTACGCAAAAATTTATTTTTGAAACAAAAAGGCTAAGAAACATTGTGAATCCAAAATATCAGTTGTTTTGAAAAAACACATTCAAAAAGTTAAATATATGCAGAAAGAATTGCATAGAAAGGCCTCAAAATATGTTTCCAAACAACTTTGTAATCGGCTCATTAGAGACAAGTATATAACAATTATAGGATACTACGGACAATTATTTCTATCATATGCTTTATATTAGTAATGTATGTATATATGAGACTAAAGTTTCTTATCGTACTGTTATTTACATTATTTTTCAGTTTTCATTTATGGATGGATTTTTATACTTTAATTTTCGGTTTAATTGTCAATCCTTAATATTTCGGAAATCTTTCATGCACTTTAATACTTGTTTTAATTTCCAATAAACAGAAAATTAAAATACAATAATTTCCAATGTTTCCTATAAAAATTCAATAAAATTATCAAAGGCTTTGTTATCTCTCGAAATGTCTATATTTGAATTGATTTCATTATTGCCTTCTCTCTTTATGTATAACATCTCCATGAAATAACTTTTTATTTGCCCCACAATCTGTCAATTTCCGCGAAATCTATGATGATATGTTAAAAATTTCTAAAAATCTTCAGTTTCGCATCAAGTAAAAATCATAAAGTAGAAAAAAGACTTATCCTTCTGCTGTTATTTCCTATATTTCATTGTGAAATGGAGAAATTCATTCCGTTATAAATCTTATATGAAATCCATCATCGCCACACCAATTTTGATTGACATAATCACCATACAAATGTTAATAGATAATAAAAATGTTCCAAAGATATTTTTTATAAAATTGGAAAAAAAATTGTTGATTTTGAATTAATCCATATTCCGAAATTCAATTTCGTCGAATTAAATAGAATTTTGTTTGAAAATTCAGAAAAGTTTATTCAAATTTATTTATCTTTTGATTTAGTGCAATTTTAAAGCTACACTTTAACTTCACTTTACAATTTAACTGAATTTTTGGTAATTTTTGCTTCCTCATAGAGGAAGCTTTGTAATGGTAACATTTTCCAAAAAATAAAAGTTAGTATCCTTTCGAACTTGAGCTCCAATAGATACCTGCAGAGACCCAAAAGGGTTCGTTTAGAGCGCACTTGAAAAGAACAACATAAAGGCTCATTCACAAACCAACCACTTGCAAAGTCGGGTTGGTAATTTCGCGATTTACAGAATATGTCGGTAAAGCAAACACAAACGATATTATTATTTATTATGCGTAAAATTTTCGGAAAAAGCAAACTGTTTACCCTTCTAGAAATAGATTTCGAGGTTATGAAGTGGCAATTTGATGGCAGCACTTTCGTCTCGCGGGAATTATTCGAAAACGTTTATTTACTTTTTTTTCGAGGCAACACATTTAAAGCAATATGTTCATGAAAAAAAATTAAATAAATGTTTTGTAACAATTTCCGCGACCTGAGAGAGCTGTCATCAACAAATTCGCCAATGAAGTGAAGTTTTTTCATCCAATTATTCATTTCATTGTCTATCATTTTGTATAAAAAAATGTAATTTATTAAATAAATTACTTAAAATATTTTAGGTAATTATTTTTTTTTTAATGAAAATGTAGCTATTATTCCAGTTGAATATTCCATAATTTGAGTTGAAAATTCATCTCTGTTTTTTTAACTTTCTGTTTTTTTTGCCTATGAATTTATTTATTCAATTTTTTGTAGAAAAATTATCTTTTTTAGTTGGAAGTTCGTCTTTTGGTAGAAATTCATCTTCTTGGTCCAAAATTCAATTATTCTAGTTAAAGATTCATCATTGCAGTAAAAAATTCATCTTTCTGGTTTTAAATTCAACTATTTCAGTTAAATATTTAGAATTTTATTTGAAAATTCATCACTTCGTTTGTTTGGTTAAACATTTATTTCTTGAACTTGGAATATAATTATTTAAGTTTTGGTTGACAATTTATCTTTTTTAGTAAAAATTAATTTTTTCGTCTGAAAATTCAACTATTTCAGTTGAATATTCATTGTTTTAATTGAAAACTCTTATGTTTGGTTTAAAATTAATTTGTTTTCACTCAAAACGTTACTATTCCATTTTTGGTTGAAAATGATTCTTGTTTTAGTTCAAAATTCAACTATTTGGTTGAAAATTTGTCTCCTTTAATCAAAAATTCGACTATTTTGTTAAAAATTCATATATTTTGTTGAAAAATTGTATTTTTTGTACAAAATAATTCTTTTTATTTGAAAATTAATCTTCTGGTTTGAAAATTCATCTTTTTGGTCGAAAAATCAAGTGTTCCAGTTAAATATTCATAATTTTAGCTGAAAATTTATTTTTTATTTTGTTTAAAATTTAACTATTCAGTTGAAGATTCATAATTTTATTTGAAAATTCATCACTTTGGTTGAAAAGTTTAACTATTTCAGTTTTTTGGGAAAAATTGATATTTTTAGTGGAAAATTCAAGTATTTTTTGAAAATTCATTTATTTTGCAATGTTTTGTCCTGTTGTGTTAAAGGATGTTCAGAGTGAACGTCATGAATTAAAATAAATGTTTGCGTTTTATGGCAAATATGAATATGTTACTTTATTTGACCGGGAAAATTGAAAAACTTGACCGGGAAAAACCGGAAAATAACCGGGAATTTGAAATATCTCTGTTGAAATTGTCCGCCGAATCGCCATGCCACCCTGAAAATGTATGTGCTTGGGGAAGGGAAACCAGTTGTTGTGATGATTCCTGAATTTATTTAATACAATTTTGAACTATTACACCTGTAAATATCACAATTTTTAACGTTTAAATTTAAAAATAGTTCAATCTGTAACAGTTTTTTAATAGTTCAATCTACAAGTCCATTTCTGTCAATTATCGTGTTTTTCGCTGTATATGTTTTTTTTTTGAAATTATCAAATGTGTAAATTAATTTTTTATGATAAATCATCAGTTTAGAATCGAAGAAATTAATTTTCAGATCACAAAATAGACTTTTAGAGTAAAAGATAAATTAATTCTTTGATTTTACTCTTTACAAATGAATTATTGATTTTAAATTCAAAAGAAGGAAGACTTTTCTTCACAAATGTCAATTCTGAATAATTCATAATATTTTTTGTACTTCAAAATTATTAAACAATAATTATAATAATAATATTATAATAATTATGTTGTAAAAAATTGATTTGCATAGTTTATCATTTCAAATAAGCGCGCGATCAACATGCAGTGAGGCTGCTGGTGCGAAGCATGCGCATTGAGACTTTAAAAAAATTCGTTTCTCTACAGTCAAATTGGTTATCTATTTTTATATTTTATGTTAAAATTATAAAACAAAGGAAATTTTGTTTTTGCAACGACCCTAAAGCACTTCTAATAATATATACTTGTACTTTTAAAAAGTGACATGTCGAAAAGTTTCTTGCATATGAATAAGCCTTTATGTTTATAAGCTTGTTAGATAACCTGCAAATTACATCTATCAAGTCATTATATCTATTTTAATTCAGTGCTCCCAATCTTGCTCCCCAACCGCACTGCGCATGCGTCGCGCCGAATTTCTGATTGGCTGCATAGCGCGCGCTTATTTAAAATGTTTAAAATATGCAAATTAATTGTTTTAAACCAATAATAATTAGAAAATGCATCAAAATACAGTTTTTATTGCAAAATATACTTTCGCAGTCATAAATATACTAATTATTTGATTTCACTGCTGAAAACACATTATTCCTTCGGACATCGAAGAAAGAGAAATTTTTTCTCATAATTAATTGCAACAGAATAATGTGTTTTCAGCAGTGAAATCAAATTATTATTATATCTATGACTGCGAAAGTTTATTTCGCAATGAAAAATGTATTTTATGCATTTTCTAATTATTATTTGTTTAAAACAAATAATTTGCATATTTTGAACATTTTAAATAAGCGCGCGCTATGCAGCCAATCAGAAATTCGGCGCGACGCATGCGCAGTGCGGTTGGGGAGCAAGATTGGGAGCACTGTTTTAATTACGGTAATATTTTGTACCTTCATTTTCTTCATGAAGTTATGTCCATCAGAGTTTGATTACACGTGTGCTTTCAGGTAAAAATTGTATTATTAATTGAACAAAATGTCGAAGTGGGCAAAGCGAAAAATAGGTTCTTTAGAAATAGGCTCATTTACAATTGAGATCCTTTAGAACCCCAGCTGAGGTATCATTTAGAGCTCATTTATCGTTGTGGGTTCCTTTTCAGCAAGTGGGGTTCATTTTTGTTGCAGCTCCTTTGGAACCAAAAATAGGTTCTAATGGAAACCCCAGTTTTTTCTGTGATGAAATTTGGAGGGCTTATTTTCCCGACTAATATCTTGAAACTGACCGAAGGATTTCTAAAAATATTCGTTGCATTTTTTCTGAGCACTTTATAATATTTGAAAAATCGGGTTTTTATAGTAAAACTTTTTTCATTGACATAATTCAAATACGAATCAAGTATTACTTTTCAGATATCACCCCCGTAAGTCTGTTCTATAGGGCCCCAAAAAAACCCCACAAGTGAAAAAAGGGGGCTTGCGAGTTTTTGGTGCTAATTATGACTTTCTTTGTGGTTTTTTAAAATGCCAATTGTTTCTGATACATGTCAAATACTACTTTATACTGATAATTAGATTTTAGATGAATTGTTTAAACAATCTATTATTGGTTTTAGCAATTTTTCTTAGAATGGAGTTAAAAAGTCGCCGTTTTTTCAAAAAAATTTCGCTTCTTATCCAATTTTTAATGAGAGCGAGGTAATACCTAATTGATGTTAACAAAAATAATTTTTTTTAACAATTATCATTGTTGTTAATATTATCTTTGAATAATGCTAGAAAACGCGATTTTTTCTGAAATTTGCAACTTTTTGCCCACTTTTCATTTGGAGTGAGTTAATATTTATTTTAATTCAGCAAAAATAATTGTTTAAACAAATTATTATTTTTTATAGCTATCTTCTTCTATATTAATACTAGATAGTTGCGGTTCTTTTCTGAATTTTTTTCACTTTTGTCCAATTTCCAATTTTATTGAAGTAATAATTGATTTAAGTTAACAAAAATAATCGTTTAAACAATTTATTATTATTGTTAATAATATTCTCTTTGCTTAATGGAAGAAAGTTGCGGTTTTTTCTGAAATTTTTAACTATTTGTCTATTTTTCATTTAGTGAGATAATAATTAATGCAAGTTAATAAAATAATTCTTCAAGCAATTTATTATTGTTTATAACTATCTTCTCTCAGATTAGTGCCAGAAAGTTGCAGTTTTTCTAAAATGTTTAAATTTTCTTCGCTTTTTTAGTTATAAACAAATAATAAATAAACATGAGAGAGAAACATATTTTAAACATTCCCTTTCTTTTTCGTGAATATATTTTGCTGAAGGGGGGGGGGGGCTGATATAAAAAAATGTTCAATTTCAAACTTTCCTTTTACACTTTACAATAAACTTCTTGTTGTTATTTAAAACAAAACATAGCTTTCTTTCTTCAAATTAATTTTTATAAATATTGGGAAAAGTGCAAAAATAATTCACCTAAAAAAGTAAACTACTATTTAAACAATTATTCTAGTTGAGGTTGATTACTATAAGAAAATATAGTTATAAACAATTCTATATTCTTTAAATAACCGTGTTTGTTAACTTGCATTAATTATTACCTCACTAAGTGAAAAATGGACAAAAGTTAAAAATTTCAGAAAAAGCCGCAACTATCTGGCATTAATATAGATGAAGACATTCAGGAACAACAATAATTATTTGTTTAAACAATTATTTTTGCCAAATTTAAATAATGATTAAGTCACTCCGTGTGAAAAATAGACAAATAGTTAAAAATGTCAGAACAAACTGCAAATTTTACCATTAAGAAAAGAGAATATTTTTAACCAAATAGTTAGTTGAATTTTCAATTCAAAAGATTAATTTTCTACCAAAAAAAAATACTAATTTTCAACAAAGTACATGAATTTTCATATAGAAAATAATCGGTTTTCAACCAAAATTAGAATAGTTAAAATGTCAGAAAAATAAATGTTCAACCAAAAAAACGAATTTTCAACCAAATATTTTTCTTCATAAAAAAATGATGTTTTAACCAAAAATAGAAGAATTAAATTTTCAGTTAAGACATTCAAATTTCAACAAAAAAAATTATTTCTGAACAAAATAATTTAATTTTGAACTAAAAAAGATAAACATAAAAAAATATAATATTTCAATTCTCAGTTAGAAAAGTAAATTTAAAAAAAAAACTAGTTTTCAGGAAAATTAATTTTCAACTAAAAAGAAACGAATTTTCAACCAAAAAAATTAATTTTTGATCACAATGATGAATTTTCAACCAAAAATATGAAATTTTGACCAAATAGTGAATTTTTCGATCCAAAAGATAAATTTTCTATCAACAAAAAAAAAAGAATTTTCAACTAAATAGTTTTTTTCAATGAAAGAAATGAATTCTCAACAAAAAAACAGAATAGTTAAATTTTTTATGAAACAGATAAATTTTTGATTAAATAGATTACTTTTCTATCAAAAAAGGTCAAATTTTTTTTGAACCAAATACATGAATTTTAAACTAAAAAGATAAATTTTCTACCGAAAATAAAGTAGGATAATTTTCAGTTAGAAAAATAAATTTTCAACAAATCAGTTAAATTTTCAACCAAAGAAATTAATTTTCAACCAAAACGGATTTTCAACAAATTTTCACCGAAAACTGATAAGTTTTTAACTGAAAATAGAATAGTTAAATTTTCAGTAAAAAAATTAATTTTCAATAAAATTGAAGTAAATTTTCAACAAAATAGTTTAATTTTCAACCAAGAAAATTAAATATCTATCAAAAAGGATAAATTTTCGACAAAAAATGGAACAGTTACATTTCCAGTTAAAAAAAATCTGCCCGCTTCGCGGGCACATTCTCATCGCGCGCTTCGCGCGCGGCTCGCAAGTTTCAGCGCGCCTAGGGCGCGCACCTGTTGGATCTCGCGCTTCGCGCTCGATTAGGTATTCATCTCGCGCTTCGCGCTCGGACACATTTGTCGTCTAGGTTTTCACACTTCGTGTGCTCGCTATTGCGCGCTTCGCAAGCTAATACTCTCTTAGTAAGCTTCATCGTTATGACCTGCTTTTGGTTTAATTATGTCAGTTTTACATAAAAATAAGAACAAATTTACTTAAGGTTCTATCGACCTTAAGGAACACATTCTCATCACGACACTCGCGCTTCGCGCTCGATATTTGGTATGATCATCATGTGAACCTCGCGCTTCACGCTCGTTTCTGTTCATCGTATAATAGAAACCCAAAAGTTTGAGCGCGCTTGCTGCGCGCAATTTGGTCTTCGCGCTTCACAACGACCATACGTTATGTTCAATGTTCTTCAGATAAAAATGACTAAAGTTGTATTTGATTTAAAATGAAGAAGGTAATTCCTTTACTTCAGCGTATATTTCCGTATCTTTATAATAAATCCTACAATCAGAAAGATTTTTTTCCAACTATCTGAAAAGGGGAGAAAAAAAGTATTTAAGTCGTTTTTGGAACATATATCTAGCTTTTTCATTCATAATCAAACCGACCCCTTGACTACCATGTGATTCCCTATCTACTCCTGACCATATTTCAAAACCTCAATCAAAGTTTCAGTCCATTCCGAGGCTACTTTATTGTTTGTATTATTCATGTTTAGATTGTACACCCAACTACCACCTTTATGCGCGAAATTTGTTGTGCGAGTCGAAATCATGCCCAAGTTAAGTAGTGATTCGTCGTATAGTGGAGAGTCCAGTTCTTACGTCAGTCCCACCAAAACTTCTGTTACGGGGGGAGGGGGGCCCCCGCCGAGGACAAGGAATGGAAACCGAGAGAGTCGCAATTGGTTGATGTTTTATACTAAGAAGGTCACCAGCCTTCAGCAGCGTTGTATTAGATAGGAGTTCATATGTAAACAAAGATCAAAACGCATTCTGAAATAAAAGTCAGATTTTCAGTCAGAATAAATTGTTTGAATTATTATTATATTTTATTGTTTCAATCGTTAGAAATAGTATTGAGAACATAAAAACAATGAAATATTGTGAAAAAACACACCCGAGATGAAAAATAAAGTAAATAAGCAAAGTTTTGATGAGAATGTGCCCGTTTATCGGGCCGATTTTTTCACTGTTAATGTCATTTTTTACGAATAAAACAAAAACTACACATCCTATCAAAAAGTGACCCAGGAGAAATTTGTAGATCTTTTTTAAATGCACAACTTTAGTCCAGTCATGATTTGTCGTATCTTGCATAGTTTTACCGTGAAATTGATTTTTTTGATTTTTCATTATTTCTTGTGCAATAAAAATATGAATTTTCGATTTTTCAAGAAAATTCAAAAAGTCGTTATGATAATCTTGTAGGACGTGCGAAAATAAACACTTTTCCTATCTTGACTTTTTTTCGTATCGTGCGTTGTTTGGCCGAAAATGTTACTTTTCGCTTTTTTGGGGGGATTTTGAAAATGCTGTAACTCGGACAATTTTCTTTTCATGAAAAAAAGTCGTAAGGATAAATTGTTTAGATTTTCGAGTACTATAAGCGCCCGCATATATAATTTTGAAATTTGGAAAAAAGTGGTCTAAAATTTTTTGAAAATGCTCTAACTTTTTGAATTTTCATCCAAAATGGCTGGTTAACGAACTCGATTCCTATTTTTTTCCCCTGAAACTGTGTGCCAAAGCAAAATCTAATCCGATTAGTCTTTGAAAAGTTATCCGATATACAGACGACGACGACGACGACGACAACAACGACAGACAGACAGACACCGACGTAAAAACCATTTTTTCTGACTCAGGGGGCCTCAAAACGTCGACATTTGATGGAATCCGCGAAAGTCATTTTTCACATAAAACCAATACTTTCTCATTATGATGAGAATGTAAAAATTAATTCTGAATAAGAAAAAACTAGAAAGAGAATTTTTCAAGCAAGAAGAATTTTCTGCAAACAAAAATACGAATTTTCAATAAAATAGTTGCACTTTCAACCAAAAAAGATTAAATTTAGTTAAATTTTCAATTGAAAAAATTAATTTTTGAATAAGAAGGTAAGAATTTTTAACACAATAGCTAAATTTCCTATAAAACATGAATAGTCAAATTTTCAACTGAAAAAGATCAATTTTAAATAGAAAAATAAATTTTTCACAATGTAGTTCAACTTTGAACCAACGAGTTGAAATATCAAAAAAAAAAAAAAAAAAAAAAAAAAAATTATTAACGAAAAATTTAACAGTTGAATCCTGAACTAAAATATTTTAATTTTTAATCCAAAAGTATGATTTTTCAAAAAAGAATATTAATTTTCAGCCGAAAAAGAAGACTGTTTAACAAATTACATGATGTTTCAGAGAAATAATTAAATTTCCAAACAAAAATAATAATATAACCATAAGTCTGTTTTATAGGGTCCCAAAAAACCCCATAAGTGAAAAAATGGGTTTTGCGAGTTTTTGGCGCTAATTATGATTTTTTTGCGGTTTTTTTAATGCGAATTGTTTCTAATACATAAAATATTACTTTATACTGAAAATTAGATATTTTAATGAATTGTTTAAACAATTTATTATTGTTTTTAGCAATTTTCTCATAGAATGTAGTTAGAAAGACGCGGTTTTTTTCACAAATTTTCCATTTTTTGTCCAATTTTCAATTAGAGGGAAGTAATAGTTCATCGATGTTAACAATAGTGATTGTTTAAACAATTTATAATAATTATTAATAATATTATATTTGAATAATGCTAGAAATGTGCTGATTATTTTTTAATTTCTGGCTTTTTGTCCAATTTTCATCTGTAGTGAAGTAATAATAAATACAAGTTAACAAAATAATTGTTTAAACAATTTATTATAATTATTAATAATATTATATTTGAATAAAGCTGAAAAGATGCGGTTTTTTTTTAATTTCTGGTTTTTTGTCCACTTTTCATTCGGAGTGAAGTAATAATGAATTCAAGTTAACGAAATAATTGTTTAAACAATTCATTATACTTATTAATAATATTATGATTGAATAATTCTAGAAAGATGCGGTTTTTATTTAAATTACTGGCTTTTTGTTTAATTTTCATTTGGAGTGAAGTAGTAATGAATTCAAGTTAACAAAATAATTGTTTAAACAATTTATCATCATTGTTGATAATATTCTCTTTGCTTAATCGGTAGAATGTTGCGGTTTTTTCTGAAATTTTCAACTGTTTGTTTATTTTTTATTAGGCGTGACTTGATAATTAATTAGATTTAGCAAAAATAATTGTTTGAACAAATTATTATTGTTTATGACTATCTTCATCTATATCGATTGCGCCTGATAGTTGCGGTTTTACGGCAATTTTTACCTTTCTGTCTTTTGTTAATTAGTGAGGTAATAATTAATTAAAATTAACAGAAACGTTGTTTAAACAATTTAATATTGTTTATAACTATCTTTTCTTAGATAAGTGCTAGAAGATGGCTGTTTTTTCTAAAATCTTTCACTTTGCTTCGCCTGCTTAATTACTAACAATTAATATATAAACATTAGAGATTTGCAATTCCAAGTTCTTCTTTTACGCTTTGCAATAAACTTCTTGTTGTAATCCAAAAAAAAAACTTTTACAAGTCATTTAAAGACCTAGTCCTTCCACCTATTCCTAAGTATTCTATTCTCTGTTTTTGCCTCTTGTGTAAAATAGTTTTTTTTTCTTTAAATTAATTTTTTTAAGCATTTGGAAAAGAGCAAAAATAATTCACTCAAAACAACAATACCTTTGGAAAAATCATTTTTGTTTGGTTGACTTATTACTTGTTCATAAATAAAAAGGCGATGCAAAGTGAAAGATTTTAGAAAAAACCGCCACTTTCTAGCACTTGTCTGAGAAAAGATAGTCATAAACGATATTATTATTATTATTATAGATTAGCAGTTCGAACTCGAAAGTTCATTGCCTCATCTACCCGAGACCGCCACACATCTCTATCTTGTGCATTCTCCATCCAGTTTAAGTAATCATGTCCTAGTTCTTTTAGATCATCCCTTACATTTTTCTCTCATCTGTTTCTCGGTCTGCCTGGGGGTCTCTTACCAGTCGGTCTCCCTCTTAAAACTTGCGCCACTGTTCTTTCATTGCCCATTCTTGCTACATGCCCCGCCCATCTTAATTTACGCGCTTTCATTACTCTATTAATATTTGCTGACCCGTAGAGAGCGTGCAGCTCATCATTATGCAGTTTTCTCCACTCGCCGGTCTCTTCGTCCCTTTTTGGACCATAGATTTTTCTAAGTACTTTATTCTCGAAAACTCTAAACCTATTCTCTTCTTCTTTCGTCAGCGCCCACGTTTCACACCCGTACATGACGACCGGCATTATTATCGTTTTGTAAATTCTTACTTTGATGTTTCTAGATAGCGATCGCGATTTTAGTAGCGTGTTTGCTGCATAATAGCACCCATTGCCAGCGTGTAGCCGCGCATTGATTTCCGTTTTAATCTTATTTTCGCTAGTTATAATAGACCCGAGGTATTTAAACTCGTTAACCCTTTCGAATTTCATATTTCCGGCCATTAGATCCCCGTCTTGATTACTTTGTCCGGACCTGACGACGGTCATATATTTTGTCTTCGATTCGCTAACTTCCAAGCCAATCTCTTTGGCTTTTGCGATCAAGATTTCTGCATTTTCAGCTACCGTTTCTTTATCATCCCCTAGTACGTCGAGATCATCCGCAGATCCAAGAATTTGTATTACCCCATTGAGGGTAGCACCGGTCGGATTCGCCTGCACTTGCCTAACCACGTATTCTAAAACTAAGTTAAAAAGGACGCACGAAAGTGCATCGCCCTGTTTCAGGCCATCGCGGATCGAAAACTCTTCAGATAAACTACCGTTTACGCGTATTCTACCCTTACTGCCGCTTAAGCAGATTTCGATAAGTTTAACCAATTTTCTTGGCACACCCAAGAACTCTAGGACCCAGTACATTCGCGCGCGTATAATAGAGTCGTAAGCTTTTTTAAAATCGATAAATAGCTGATGTACTGCTTCTTTAAATTCCCATTTCTTTTCTAACAGTTGTCTAATTGTAAACATTTGATCGCTTGTAGATCGGTTTCGGCGGAATCCACACTGGTAATCCCCAATGATTTCCTCGGCAAAAGGAGTTAGTCTACTTAGGATAACATTAGACAGGATCTTGTAGCACGAAGGCACAAGTGAAATTCCCCGATAGTTGTTACAGTTAGTTTTATCGCCTTTTTTAAAGATGGGAATAATGATAGAGGTATTCCATTCTTCCGGCATGCGTTCTGTTTTCCAAACTGCGCGTATCAATTTACAAATTTGCCTTGTGAGGCAAGGGCCTCCATTTTTTATCAGTTCTGACGGTAGGTCATCGATGCCCGCGGCTTTGTTATTTTTCAACTTCTTGATGGCCATTTCTATTTCTATATCAGTAGGATCGTTAATTAATAGATCAGCAGTGTGGATTTCGCCGAGATTACCTTCAACGGGGGCTTCGCGTACATTTAATAGTTTATCGAAATAATCTTTCCATAAATTCAGTCTCTCTGTCGCATCGGCTACTAGATAGCCATTTTCGTCCCTCATTACTTCCGTTCTACTTTGAAAGCCTTTCTTTATAAAATTGATTCCCCTGTACATCTCACGCGGGTTATTTTGTTTATTATGCGCTTCTATTGCTAGTATTTTATTCTTTTGCCACTCCCTTTTCTTGGATCTATAGAGCCTATTTGTACTTTTGCTAATCTCGAGATATTTCTTATGTGTTTGATCGCACTTATTTTGTAAACTACTTAGTCTGGCCTTCTGACGTTTCTCAAACCAGAGTTTGCACTCTTCGTCAAACCATGGTTTGCTTTTGGTTACTTTCTTAAAACCTATCGTGAGTTTCGCGGCTGCCTTTATCGCCTTTTTCGTATTGCTCCACAGGGTTTCCGGGTCCTCCTCGTGATTATTGTTATCGTCTCTCTGTTCTTGGAGAGCGTCGAAACGATTAGAAATCTCAACTTGGTAATTTAATGTTTCTGTTGCTGTTTTGAACTTATCTATATTGAAACGAACTGTTGGCTCTGTGCGGCTTGTTTTCTTACTTAACGCTAGCCTAGATCTTAGTTTTACTATCACGAGAAAATGGTCTGAATTTAAATCCGCTCCCCTATACGATCTTATATCGAGAATGTTTGTATGACGTCTTCTGTCTATTAGAACGTGATAAATCTGATTGTGAGTATTACCATCTGGTGATGTCCAGGTGGCCTTATGTATATTTTTATGCTTGAAATATGTGCTTTTGACAACGAGGTTCTTTGAAGCTGCAAAGTTTATTACTCTGGTTCCATTATCATTACTGACGTCATGCAAACTTTCTGATCCTATTGTAGGCCTATACATTGGTTCTTTTCCAATTTTCGCGTTGAAATCCCCCAATACTATTTTTGCGTCAAACGTTGAGAACTTGTCAAAAACCTGCTCGATTGTTTCATAAAAAAGATCTTTAGTGTCTTCGTCTTTGTCCTCGGTGGGGCAGTGCACATTGATTAATACGTGTTTGCTGAAATTACCCTTTATTACAATGTATGATAACCGGTCGTTAATGAATTGCATGTCGATAAGTGCTTGCGAAATTCGTTTATTAATAAGAAAACCAGTCCCCAGTCTTTGCCCCTTAGCTCCTCCCCAGTGCAAAGTATAGTTATCCCTAGAAATTGACGCGAAATCGCCCGACCAGCAGGTTTCTTGAAGTGCTATTACGTCAGTTTTGTATTCAATTGCTATCTTAATGAGTTCGCTAAATCGGCCAGTTTTTAGACTACGCGCGTTTAGAGTTCCCACCCTTAGATCTTTAACTGTAGTTTTTTGTTTTTGCAAGTTAGCCATGGTAGTTTCAAGATAATCCGCACGTTAGGATCCTATTCCGATCGTAGGTGAGTCCACTCTCCCAGGAGTGATAACCCCCATACCTCCCTAGGTCTAAGTATGGGAGCTTTCCGACTCTGACAAGGACCATGTCAACTTGTCGTCAGACACATTACAGTTTCATCCTCGTACCCTAACGTCCCCCTGCAAGGCAGCGCGCCTACTGGCATCAATACCCCTTTGGCCCTATGCAGGCGAATCATTCCACACATCCCTTGCGGGCAGTGTCATCGCTGCAGTGTCCAATGGGCAGCAGGATTTTTCCCTTACAAGATTTTTAGTTTTGGTTCGGGTATAGTTTCTAGGTGGGTACACGCTGCACCTTGGCTTGCCAGAACCCACCCATTGTGTATGAACGCGAATGGGTCGGTCCCCCCAAGCCATGGTTGTCGTGTACCTATTTTTTACCAGTGCTAGATTCACCACACCCACGACTGGCTCCTATCGGCTGTCCGCGACTGCTTATTCTTGTATTCACAGTTAACCTTGGGGGCTGTTCAGCCTTACGGGCCGTTCCTCTATCCGCAACCTGAGGACGCGCTACGTAGTGGTGATAGGAAACCCACCGAGTAGCATAAACGATATTAAATTGTTTAAATAACTTTTCTGTTCACTTTAATTAATTATCACCTCACTAAGTGAAAAAAGGACAGAAAGGTAAAATTTGCCAAAAACCGTAACTATCAGGCGCAATCGATATAGATGGAGATATTCATAAACAATAATAATTTGTTTAAACAATTATTTTTGCTAAATCTAATTAATTATCAAGTCACGCCTAATAAAAAATAAACAAACAGTTGAAAATTTCAGAAAAAAACCGCAACATTCTACCGATTAAGCAAAGAAAATATTATCAACAATGATAATAAATTGTTTAAACAATTATTTTGTTATAATATTATTTATATTATATTATTTATAATATAAATATAATATAAATAAATATAAATATATATTATTTATTTATAATATTATTATATTATTATGTTATTTTGTT
>CAKNYM010052614.1:0-13811 GCA_932195095.1 Andricus curvator | reverse complement strand
TTATTTATTTATAATATTATTATATTATTATGTTATTTTGTTAAAATATTATTAATAAGTATAATAAATTGTTTAAAAAATTATTTTGTTAACTTGAATTCATTATTATTTCACTCCGAATGAAAAGTGGACAAAAAACCAGAAATTAAAAAAAAACCGCATCTTTTCAGCATTATTCAAATATAATATTATTAATAATTATAATAAATTGTTTAAACAATTATTTTGTTGACTTGAATTTATTATTACTTCACTACAGATGAAAATTGGACAAAAAGCCAGAAATTTAAAAAAAATCCGCATCTTTCTAGCATTATTCAAATATAATATTATTAATAATTATAATAAATTGTTTAAACAATGACTATTGTTAACATTGATGGACGATCACTTACCTCTAATTGAAAATTGGACAACAAATGGAAAATTTGTGAAAAAACCGCGTCTTTCTAACTACATTATATGAGAAAATTGCTAAAAACAATAATAAATTGTTTAAAAAATTCATTAAAATATCTAATTTTCAGTATAAAGTAATATTTTATGTATTAGAAACAATTCGCATTAAAAAAACCACAAAAAAATCATAATTAGTGCCAAAAACTCGCAAAACCCATTTTTTCACTTATGGGGTTTCTTTGGGACCCTATAAAACAGACTTATGGGGGTGATATGTGAAAAGTGATATTTTATTCGTATTCTATGGCTATTTGTGAAGAGAAATGTTGAGTTTCAACTCGATTGAGATAATATTGAGGATTCTGAATAATATTTACAAAAACGTCTTTTTTTCTTATGGGAAATACATGTTAAACTTCATGGGGCTTGCACCACCCCTAAATATCATTTTTTTCAAAATAAACAAAATGGATTTATTTTTGGGTGGATTCGAACAAATTTTGGGGGTGTCCGCATAAAAATTCGAAACAAAATTTTTTGGACCACCCTATTGTTCATATTCATTATTTGTAACCCATTGATTCTTTATTATTTTAACATTGTAAATATTCTTTTCTTTCTTAACATTCGTCAAACTATGAGAAGGCATTGTTTTTAAATTGGCTTTATTTTATTCAACTTTTCTATTCTTCACGTTTTTGAAATTCTTATTAAATCACATGAAAAAATCGATTATAATTTATCAAATATTTCAGTTAGATTCTCTGCAATATAATCACCCAGGTTTCAATCAAAGGCCATGATCTAGCATCTTTTGAATTTTCAAAATAAAAATTGCACAATATTTTAGAAAAATATTTCAAAAGTTTGTTTCCTGATTCAACGTTATCTCCTCCAAGGCTTTTTTCATAGAAAAATAAACTAACTTTGACACACACACACACACACACACACAAATATTTTTTATTGACATTCTTGGCCTTGGAATATAAAGGAAGTAACTATTCTCCAGAATAAATGAATTAAAAAAATTTTTAATCCGCGACAAAAAAAAATTGAATAACAAAATAACAAAAATCAATAAAATTCAGTTAGATGATAATTTGACAGTATATTAGACATTTCGAGAGAGTTATCGTTCCAGCCAGAAATATTGATTGTTTCATCAGCTAGGGAAATTCCTGAATAATCAGTCAAACATAACATTTTTAATGATTCAATTTTAAGCTTACATCACTAATTACGATGGAAAAGAAATGAAAAAAGTACAACCTAATTCTTGTAGCCTGTTTTTATTACATGATAAACAAATTTCTTTGAGAAGCAGATATCAGCAGAAATACAATAGTGTTTGTAAAAACTGTCTGTACATAAAAAAATATTACATAAAAAAATTAATTTGAAAACATAAGTGTTTGACTTAGAATGTTTCTATTGAAATCGTTTATTGGGTTTCAATATTGTTGTCTTACTTTATTGAAAGTGTTATTGTTGATGGCCAGATCCATTATGCCCATGGGAACCTGGATCATGTGGATGTCCATATTTTCCAGAAAATTGAGTATTCGACTGTAGTCCTAGGTTTAAGGAGTGTGGGTCAACCCCTGCTACAGATCCCTCGACTGGAAGCTGAGTATTAACATGTTGGGTATGATCTGGTTGATTCCGAAGGTTAGGCTGTCGATTGGAATGGCTCGAGTCAAACCCTGCTACAGATGCCTGCTCTGGATGCTCAGTATTAAAATACATTTGTACGTAACGCCCAGTATCGGGATCACGAGCTCTTATAATGCCACGCTTGTCAGTTTGGGGTCTTGTAGCTCTTCGTTTGCCTGTAGATGAACCAGGCTGATTCCAAAAGTTAGCTTCATATCCTCCTGAAGCATGCTCGTCAAATCGCGGAGCCCATGCGTTCTCGGGTTTCTTGGTTACTGGAGTGTTTACTTTGTATTTGGAATCTGCATTTTGGGCCAGTTGCATTAAAAATGCATGACTTCGTTCAGCTGATACTTGTTTATGTGGTTGGTAACCATTAAAACGATCAACATTATGATTAGAAGGTTTCGGAATACCATTCAAGTCATGTTGTATAGACTTTGTCGAATCGAATGCTTTCGTTTTATCGGTAACACCATCTACGTATGTTCTAGATTCAAGATCATAAAGTCGCCTCTTTCCTTTCCCGTCCGGTTTAATTATCAGATACGGTTCCGGTTCTGACTCTCCGACTAATGATTGACCAAAAAGTCTTATAACCTTTTCCTTCTTCTTTTCTGGATCCATACTTGATGATATTTCTGTGAAAAGACAAATAAAATTCATGAACTTAAAATTTTAAAGATATAATGGACGAAGGATTGACATTTGCTACGTGCTGGAAAAATAATAATGATTATTGGACTTACCAATATAACTGAAGACCATCAACATGATGGCAGAGGCACAGAAAAGCGACCTCATTTTCACAGAAGGCAACTGACGAATTCTCAGATAGGCGCTCGTATATATATGTTTAGACCAGGAAATGTACACTTAATGACTTTGAGTTAGTGACATTCTGATGTGTTCTAGTCAACTAGCCTCTCACTCGCACTCACGCGATTCTCACACGAATCATACAATCTCATATATGTGGTAACGCGTTCAAACACGCTCAAAGTAGCTGTCATGTCAACAATTAGATCTCTGGAAAATAAAATTTTCTATGATTTTAAGAAATGATGTTATAATATCGATCGTGTTTAATGAAAGAGAACATATTCTTTTTTATCAAAGAAATTTTACTTTGAAAACACACAAAACTACCACGTATCAAGTTGATGCGGCAAATGGATCAAATTTAAACCTCTTACCTAAATGATGATCAATTGTTGATGATCGTTTAAAATGAAATTGATAATCAAATTTTGAAAAAAAATCATTTACTCAGCTCTGTTTATTTAATTCTATGATTACTGAGGATGTGGATGTTTGTTTACAAATGTCAGCAAATCTCGATCAAGGATCGATTATCGATTTGCAGAACTTGAATTTGACACCAAGGAATGTTTTTCGAAAATCGTCAACTGTCATTCTGTTTTGTATACTGATGCTAATACGCCTTGAAGTTGTTCTCCTTAACTTTAATTGATCCTACAGCGAATCATATTGAGTTGAAATTCTAGATCAAAATAGCTGCAACAATTTGATACCGCAAGTTTTAAATGGTATACGGAAAATAGTATGAATATTGAATTTTTTTATCATAAATTCAATAGTTTTCGAAATTTGACCAAAAAAAGGAAGAACAAAAGTATTGAAAGAACTATATTCACTCGATTCTTCCTGATTATCTGTAGATAAAATGTTACTTTGTTTTTGATTTGTTGAATTCTAATTGTGATATGTTGCTCAATCAACTTTTGTGGGTAATGATTAAGAAAAAGGATATTCCTAACTATATTCAAATTCTCTTTGTGAAATGAAATGTGGGACAAACCTAGAGCTGTCAACTAAGTTTTTGATTACTGCAATTTTGTTTTGAAAAGGATGAGCCGAAAAGAAATTTAAAATTCTACCTGAATATGTACTTTTTCTATACCAATCGGTAATAATATTACCATCCTGACCCTTAATTACTTCTACGTCCAAAAAACTGATTCTATTATTGTTTTCTATTTCATCGGTGAACCGAAGTTTTGAATGAAAACTATTAAAAGCATCAAAAACTGCCTGTAACTTTGCTACAGGAACACATAATAAGGTATCATCAACATACCGAAAGTAAAAGGGCAAAATAAAATCCAGTTTCTTAAAAGCAAAGACCTCCAAATCCTCCATTACTATTTCTGCTCAAATCGGAGAATTAACTGAACCTATGGGAGTACCGAATTTTTGCCTATAAAAAGATCCATTGAATTTAAAAGCAGTTGAGTTCATAATGAAAACTATCCCTTCAATAAAATGTTTTTGACTTAATCGACTACGTGTTTTTATATTATCTCATATATTTAAAATGGCCTGTTTAACCAATTCAAGGGGTATACTTGGAAACATTGCAACAACATCCAAAGAAATCATTACATGGTCATCAGGAACAGTTTTTTGAATAATAATTTTTTGGAATTTCCAGCGATTTTTAATATAGTATTTGGAAGGTGTAATTGAGTCTTTAAGTACCAAATTCAAGTTTCGTTCTGAAAATTTCGAAGAAGTGTTAATAGTTGAAATAACCAATCTCAAAGGATAGCCATCTTTATGAATCTTTCTCAAACCATAACATCTTGCAAGAATTGTGTCTTCGGTATTTATATCAGTCAATCTTATATCCTTTCCCAAAAGTCCTTTCTTTCTACAATTGTCTAGAATCTTGAAAGTGTCTCTTCTTAATTGTTTCAACGGATTTTCAGTCAATAATTCAAAGTTATCACGATTGGAAAGTAAATCCTCCATATCCCTAATATAATCCGATTTCTTCATACATATTCTTTTTTATTTCATTTCTTCATACTCGATTAAGTCAAAAAGATTTTATTAAAGGGATAGTTTTCATTATGAGCTCAACTTATTTTAAATTCAATGGATCTTTTTATAGGCAAAAATTCGGTACTCCCATAGGTTCAGTCATTTCTCCGATTTCAGCAGAAATAGTTATGGAAGATTTGGAGGAGAAAGCTGGATTTTGTTTTGCCCTTTTACTTTCAGTATGTTGATGACACCTTATTATGTGTTCCTCTAGCAAAGTTACAAGCAGTTTTTGATGCTTTTAATAGTTTTCATTCAAAACTTCAGTTCACCCATGAAATAGAGAACAATAATAGAATAAGTTTTTTGGACGTAGAAGTAATTAAGGGTCAGGTTTGCTCCATATTTCATTTCTTGAAGAGAATTTGAATATAGTTAGGAATATCCTTTTTCTTAATCATTACCCACAAAAGTTGATTGAGCAACATATCACAATTAGAATTCAACAAAACAACAACAAACAAAGTAACATTTCATCTACAGATAATCAGCAAGCATAGAGAGAATATAGTTCTTTCAATACTTTTGTCCTTCCTTTCCGTATACCATTTAAAATGGATTCAATAATAACTTTTGGTGAAGATCCTTCAGATAAATTTGAAAAAGGTGGTGGTGTTTACAAGATCACTTGCAAGATCTGTAAGATGACTTATGTGGGACAGACTGGCAGACTTCTCAATACTAGGGTGGAGGAACACAAAAGTGATGTTCGTTTAGGACGTTGTTATAAGAGTGTTCTTGCTAGACACACGAGAGGGTTTGCTGATGTTGCCCATGAGTTTGACTGGGATAATGTTGAAATTTTACACAGTGCAATAAGTTTTCATGGGTCTTCACTTTCTCTTATTTCTTGTTTGTTTATAACGGATTTATCTTTTGACCTACATTCAGTTGTCAGGGTGGGGAGGGAAGGGGGCCTTTACAGGGAAGGGGAGAGCTTCGAAAGGAATTCGAAGGATAGGTTAATAAATAAGGAAGGGGAGCTTCTAAGGGACTGGATGGAGGATAAAGGCTGGGCGGTGGTAAATGGCATGGCAACTGGGGGCGAAGAGGGAGAATACACATATGTAGGTAGGGTGGGGATATCGGTGATAGACTATGTAGTCTTGCATATGCAAGGGTGGGAGGAGATGGAGAGATTCGCTGTAGAAGGAAGGGTTGAATCAAACAATCAGCCATTAGGGTTGTGGATAAGGGGCGAGAACGGCGGATGGCAAGGTGGGGAAGAAGTGTCGACGGGGGAGAGAGTTAGCTGGACGAGGGAGGCGATAGAGAAGTATAAGGAGCAGTTAGGGAAGGTACGCTTCGAAGGGGAGACGGTGGAAGAGATATGGGAGGATTTAAAAGAGAAAGTGAAAGGATGCGTGCAAAAGAAGGTATTCAAAAAGAAGAAGAAAGGAATGGTGAAGCCGTGGTGGGTAAAAGAATTGACCGTGGTAAAAAGATGAAAAGGAAGGTAAAGAGGAAGTATAAGAAGTGGAAAGAGGGTACTGCGAAAAGGGATGCGTGCGTAGAAATGAGGAAGGGGTTTAGATTGATGTGTAAGAAGAAATAACAGGAAAAGGAGAAAGAGCTGAAGGAGGAGTTGGGAAATGTTAAGACAGAGGGGGACGTCTGGAAGATAATAAATAGGTTTAGGAAGCGTAGAGTAGGGATAAGCGAGAAGATAGGGAGTGAGGAGTGGAGGGAGTTTTTTAAAGAATCATTTCAGGGCTCAGAAACAAGAAAGAGAGATGATGGGAGTAGGAGAACGAGGGAGGCAGAGATAGAGGAGTTGAATGACGAAGAGATAGAGAAACAGATAAGGAAGTTAAGAAGGTGAAAATCAGCAGGGCTGGATGGGGTATAGAACGAAGCATGGCTGTTCAGTACACAAGAGGTTAGGGAGAAGCTGAAGGAGGTAGTGAAGAAAGTATGGAGGGGGGAGGGATTCCCATGAGGGTGGAGAGAAGGGTTAATAGGCAGGAAAATTATAGAGGGATTACGCTAATGAATACGGCGTATAAAGTATACGCGATGGTGGTGGCGGAGAGGCTGCGGAAGGATGTCGAGGGGAAAGGAATATTGCCGGAGACGCAGGCGGGCTTTAGGGCAGGTAGGAGTACTATCTACAATATCTACGTTCTGCAGCACGTGGTGGATAGAGAATTAGCGAAGAAGGGGTCGAGAGTGTACGCGTTATTTGTGGATCTAAAAGGCGCGTTTCCGTCGGTGGATAGGGGGAGGTTGTGGGAGGCGATGGAGGATAGGGGAGTGGAGAGAGGCCTGATCGAGAGGGTAAGAGAGATATATGAAGAGACCAAAGATAAGGTAAGAGGAGGACAGGGGATTTCGGAGGAATTTTTGATGGATAGGGGGTTAAGACAAGGGTGTCCGCTTAGCCCAACGCTTTTTGCGATTTTAATTGCGGATATGGAAAGTAAGCTGGAGGCCGGAGTGATAGGAGGAGTCAGGATAGGAGGGGGTAGAATTTGGTCACTAGCGTATGCAGATGACATAGTGTTGTTGGCAAAAAGCGAGAAGGCCTTAAAGGAAATGACGAAGAGGTTGAGAAGATACCTGGATAAAAACAGGTTAGAACTGAATGCGGAAAAGTCCCAGGTTATGGTTTTCAGAAAAGGAGGTGGAAGGGATAAGGAAGGAGAGTGGAAGTGGAAGGGAAAGGCGGTGTAGGCGGTGAAAGAATTTGTGTACCTGGGCTTCTTGTTTCGGAGGAATGGCGGAGTGGATGGTCACATAAAAGAGAGAGTGAGGAGGGCAAATGTGGTGATGAGGCAGGTGTGGGGGTTAGGAAAGAAGTTATTCGCAGATGATTTTGGAAGGAGAATGAAATTGTTTGACTCACTAGTGATGAGTGTGCTATTGTATGGAGCAGAGGTGTGGGGATGGAAGGAAAGCGAAAAGGTAACTAGGATACAGGAGAGGTATGTAAACTGGACACTGAGGCTGGCAAGGAACACGCCTAATGATATTGTCAGGAGAGAGACGGGGAGAACGATTGTAGGGATTCTAGCGGGGAGTCGGCCGTGTAAATATGAGGAGACATTTTTGGAAGAGGGGGGAAGTAAGCTGATAAGGGAGTGTTGGTGGGAGAAGGAGAACAGGAGAGGGGGTGGGAAGATGGAGGTTGAAAGAGAAAGGCATTTTAGAACGAATGGACTGCAGATGGATGAAGTGAGAAGGATGCATGAGGAAGGAAGGAAGGTATATGAGTTGGTTAAGAAAAACAGCATGGAGAGAGAGAAGACAGCAGGGGAAGAGAGAATAAGAGAGACAAGGTTTAATGGGAACTATGTGTGGATTATGCCAGAGGCGAGAGCGCAATATTTGTGTGAAAAAGGAGAGAAAGGAAGTCAGGAGCTTATAGCGAGGATGAGATGTAGGTGCATGGAGGGTTTCAATAGGTTCTGGCTCGCTAGGTGAAAGAGGATGTGTGAACTATGTGGAAAGGGGGAGGCAAGAGTGGAGCACTGGTTGGAGGAGTGCGTAGAGGTGGAAAGGAGTGGGAAAAGAATGGAGGTATTGATGCATGAAAGGGGGGACAAAAGGGCAGTAGCATGGGTGAAGGGAGTCTTGGGTAAGATGGAGAAGAAGAGAAGGAAGGAGGAAGAGGAATGGAGAGGGAAAGATTGTAAATAGAGGACGAAGTAAATATAAGTAATTGTAAATATTGTAAATAGTAGATAAGTATTAGGTATTAGTCGCGGAGGCAGAGTTTGGTAATGCGAGGCAAGCAAGAAAGTAGGGACATGCGAGCGAGGAAGGCAATGCGATAAGAGCGAGCGGCGTTAGATATAAGGTGTGGAAGGATGTTATTTTTAAGGGTTAGTTGTAAGAAAATTCTGTAAAAAAATGGAAGTGTAAGCAAGTCAATTTTTCAAGGCCAGCAGGCTAAAAAATAAACGTTTATCTATCTATTAATAATGAGCATTTATGAGCATTTTGAATTAGGATTTCAAAAATCGTATTTTCTATCATTATTAATACTAATTACATTATTCAAATTTCGCGGGAAAATCTATCGTTTCAAATTGGAAAGGGCGCTAAATTTAAATGATAAAAAACGTCAAAGTAATAGAAAACATATTATTCGAATTAAACAGTGCCTTATTCAGGGTTGCTACAATATCCCAATTTATAAATTCTTCTAGGTATCAAACTAACCATACACCTAGAATATTAATAATGTTAATGCAAAATAAATATTGTTTCTGAATATATTTAAAACACTTTTTTGTTGTGTTTTAAAGTCAAGAAGATAAATTTTGAATCAAAGTAAGAAATTTTTAACAAAAATGATGAATCTTCAACCAAAAATATGAATTTTTAACCAAATAGTTAGTTGATTTTTCAACCCAAAAAATTGATTTTCCACCAAAAAAAAACTCATTTTCAGCAAAGTACATGAATTTTCACATAAAAAAAAAATCAATTTTCAATCAAAATTAGAATAGTTAAAATGTCAGAAAAATAAATGTTTAATTGAAAAAACGAATTTTCAACAAAATATTTTTTTTCCATAAAAAAATGATGTTTTAACCAAAAATAGAAGAATTAAATTTTCAGTTAAGACGGATAATTTTTTAATGAAATAGATTACTTTTTCATCAAAAAAGGTAAATTTTCCACAAAAAACGGAATAGCTGAAGTTAATTTCCAACTAAAATGATGAATCTTCAACAGAACAAAATTAAATTTTGAACCAAATGCATGAATTTTAAACTAAGAAGATAAATTTTCTACCGAAAATAAAGTAGGATAATTTTCAGTTAGTAAAATAAATTTTCAACCAAAAAACAAAGGAATTTTCAACAAATCAGTTAAATTTTCAACCAAAGAAATTCATTTTTAACCAAAAAGAAAAAATTTCATCTGATGAGAGTACTCTTTTACCGAAAAAAGACGGATCTTCAGTAAAAAAATTAATTTTCAATAAAATTAAAGTAAATTTTCAACAAAAGAGTTTAATTTTCTACCAAGAAAATTAAATTTCTATCAAAACGGATAAATTTTCGACAAAAAATGGAACAGTTACAATAAAACTCATCAATTTCCAACCAAATAGTGGAATTTTCAACTGAAAAAGATAAATTTTTCACTGAATAAATTTTTCTTACTTTAACCAAAATTTTTTAAAATTTGTAATCAAAAACCGTTTAATTCAACCAAAAAGTCAAATTTTCAACAAAATAGTTGCACTTTTAACCAAATAGTTTAATTTTCAACGAAAAAAGATCAATTTTCAACAACAAAATTAATTTTTTACAAAATAGTTCAACTCTAAACCAAAGAGCAAAATTTTCTAGAAAAATTGTGTCCTTAACGAAAAAGGTAACAGTTGATGATTTAATAAAAAAATATTTTTATTTTAAATAAAAAACAGACGAACTTATAAAAAAGAAACGAATCTACAACAAAATAATTGAGTCCTCAACAAAAACGGAATAATGTTCAACGAAATAGTTACCCTCTTAACCAAAAAGATGAAATTTAGTTAAATTTTTAATTGTAAAAATTCATTTTTAACCAAAAAGATAAGAATTTTTACACAATAGTATATTTTGTTTTCCGACCAAAGAAGTGAATCTCCAACAAGAAAAATGATTTTTTTACAAAGTAGTTCAATTTTTCACCAAGTAATTGAATTTACAAAAAAAAAAAAATATATATAAACGTTTTACCTAATAGTTGAATTTCCTATAAAACAATGAATTTTCCTTGAAGAGCAAAAAAACAATAAACAACAACAAAAAATATCATTTTTTTACCGAATAGTTACATTTCCTATAAAAAATAAATAGTCAAATTTTCAACTAAAAAAGATCAATTTTCTTAACGAAAAATGTAACAGTTGAATCCTGAACTAAAATATATTAATTGTTAATTCAAAAGTATGATTTTTCAAACAAGAATATTAATTTTCAGCCGAGAAAGAAGAATGTTCAACAAATTACATCAATTTTCAGAGAAATAATTGAATTTCTAAACCAAGAGATGAATTTTATCCTGGAATCATGAATCTTCAACCAAAAAATTGATTTCTCACAAGGTAGCTAAACTTTCAATGAAGCACTTACATTTTCAACCAAAAAAGTCGAATTTTCAACCAAATGGTTGTACTTTTAACCAAAAAAGATCAAATTTAGTTAAATTTTCTGTTAAAAAAATAAATTTTCAACTAAAAATATAAGAATTTTTAACAAAATAGTTCATTTCTCAACCAAAGAAGTGAATTTCCAACAAGAAAATAGGAATGTTTAATACAGTAGTTCAATTAGAACCATGAAATTATATTTCCAATAACAAAAAATATAACTTTTTGATCTAATAATTGGATTTCCTATCAAAAAAATTAATTTTGCATAAAGTACATTAATTTTCTACTAAAAAAGAAGAATTTTCAATCAAATAGTTCAATTTTCAACTAGAGAAGATCAATTTTCAACCAAAACTGCAATGGTTAAATTATCAGTCAAAAATATTAATTTATTATTTATATATTATATATATTATTAGTTTGTAACTCATCGATTCCTTATTATTTTAACATTGTAAATATTCTTTTCTTTCTTGACATTATTCAAACTATGAGGAGGCATTGTTTTCAAATTGAAGACAGACAACGTTATGGTTACGATTTCACAATATGACATTCATAAAATATTTCAGTTAGACTCTCTGCAACGTAATCACCCAGGTTCCAATCATAGGTAACGATCTAACATCTTCTGAATGTTGAGGATAAAAATTGCACAATATTTTAGACAAATACTTCAAAAGTTTCTTTCCTTATCCAACGTTATCTCCGCCAAGGCTTTATTGATAGAGGGATAAACTAACTTTGACACACACAGAATATTGATTGTTTCATCAGCTAGGACAATTACTGAATGATGAGTCGAACATAACATTTGCAATGATTCAATTCCGAGCTTACATCACTAATTACGATGGAAAAGAAATGAAAAAGTACAACGTAATTTGTTGTAGCCTGCTTTTTATTACATGATAAACAAAGTTCTTTGAGAAGGATATCAGCAGAAATACAATAGTGTTTGTAAAAACTGTCTGTACATGAAGAAATATTACATAAAAAAATTAATTTGATGGCTGTTTTATTTTATTGGAAGCGTTCTTTTTGATGGCCAGATCCATTATGCCCATGGGAACCCCGATGATGTGGATGTCCAGATTGTCCAGAAAATTGAGTATTTGACTCTAGTCCTGGATTTGGCTGATATTCGCCAGCATGTCCTTGAATGAGATGATGTGTGTCAAACCCTGCTGCAGCTCCCTGGACTGGAAGCTGATTATTAACATGTTGGGTATGATCTGGTTGATTCCCAAGATTAGGTTGTCGATTGGAATGGCTTGAGTCAAACCCTGCTACAGATGCCTGCTCTGGATACTCAGTACTAAAATCCATCTCTACATAACGCCCAGTTTCGGGATCACGAGGTCTGCTAACGCCACGCTTGTCAGTTTTGGATACTGAAGCTCTTCGTTTGCCTGTAGATGAACCAGGTTGATTCCTAAGTTTACGCAGTCCTTTTACACATGGAGTAGTAATATATGTGTAGTGCTCCATCTGATGCCGAAGGGCATCATATCCTCCTGAAGCATGCTCGTCAAATCGCGGAGCCCATGCGTTCTCGGGGTTCTTGGTTACTGGAGTGTTTACTCTGTATTTGGAATCTGCATTATGAGCCAGTTGCATTAAAAATGCATGACTTCGTTCAGCTAATCCTTGTTCATATGTTTGGTAACCATTAAAACGATCAAAATTATGATTAGAAGGTTTCGGAATGCCATTCAAGTCATATTGCATAGACGTTGTCGAATCGAATGCTTCCGTTTTATCGGGCACACCATCCACGTATGTTCTAGTTACAAGATCATAAGGTCGCCTCTTTCCCTGCTCGTCCGGTTTCATTATCAGATTCGGTTCCTGTTCTGACTCTCCGCCTAATGATTGACCAAAAAGTCTTATACTCTTTCCCTTCCCCTCTCCTGGGTCCATACTTGATGATATTTCTGTGAAAAGACAAATAAAATTCATAAATTTCAAATTTTAAATATATAAAGGACGAAGGATTGACATTTGCTACGTGCTGGAATAATAATAATGATTATTAGACTTACCAATATAACTGAAGACCATCAACATGATGGCAGAGGCACAGAAAAGCGACTTCATTTTCACAGAAGGCAACTGACGAATTCTCAGATAGGCGCTTGTATATATATGTTTAGACCAGGAAATGTACACCTAATGACTTTGAGTTAGTGACATTCTAATGTGCTCGAGTCAACTAGCGTCTCACTCGCACTCATGCGTTTCTCACACGAATCATACAATCACATATCTTTGGTTATGAGGTCAACAGGCTCAAAGTATTTGTCATGCCAACAATTAGATCTCTGGAAAATAAAATTTTCTGTGATTTTAAGAAATGATGTTATAATATCGATCGTGTTTAATGAAAGAGAACATATTCTTCTTTATCAAACAAATTTTACTTTGAAAACACACAAAACTACCACGTATAAAGTTGATGCGGCAAATGGATCAAAAGGATGCAACGTTTTGATACCTATATTCATGATCAGCTTTATTCAAATTTCGAGATCAATTATCTGTCATAAAATTTCAACTACTCAACACATTATAATAAATTTAAATTAAAAATTTAAAGATTTTTCGGGTTTCAATCGTGTGCTAAACTATGAATGTTGCCGACGTTTCGTGAACATTGCAGTTCACTTCTTCAGGGCTGACCTGAAACTGAGTTTCAGGTCATCTTGTTCTTATGTATGTATTCTCTACGATGCCTGTGATTGGCCAGAGCGCCCCCTGGTGTAGGCTGGTTGAACTTGATTGGCCAATCAAGTCTTTTTTAAAAAACCCG
>CAKNYM010052613.1:229473-245986 GCA_932195095.1 Andricus curvator | reverse complement strand
ATACATACATACATACATACATACATACATACATACATACATACATAGATTAGCAGTTCGAACTCGAAAGTTCATTGCCTCACTACCTGATTAGGGTAGTGTTTCTAGGTGGATATTTACTACCAATGTGGGCCCACTACACATTTATATACAATTAAAATCTTTTTTGTTGAAATATCAACTATTATATCTTTTTAGGTTGAAAATTCAACTCCTTGGTTGAAAGTTCCCTTTTTTGGGGTGCAAATTCATTTAGTCAACTGAAAATGTAACGAGTTGAAAATGAATTTTTTTTATTGAAACTTCATATTTTTGGGTTGAAAATTTAAATAAAATTCGTCTTTTTATCTAAAAAATTCAACAATTTGGTAAAAAATTCAACTATGTGGTAGAAAATTCAAGTTTTTTTGTAGAAGATTTGTTTTTCTATTCAAATTGAATGTGTCTTTAATAAAAATTTATTTAATTTTGGTTAATTGAGTTCAGTAATTCAACTATTTGTTTGAAAATTGATGTGGTTTGTTGAAAATTCGTTCTGTTCGCTAGAAAATTAATTGTCTTCCTTGAAAATTCAAATGTTTGATTAAAAATTGATGTAACTTGTTGAAAATTCCTTTTTTGGGTTTAAAAGTAATTTTTTAAACTAAAAATTTAACTATTCCATTTTTATACGTTGATTTGGTTCAAATTTCAAAAAGAAATCTTTAAATTGTTCAGGGAAAAAAATGTGGTTGGGCAAACACCGAGAATTTCAAATTGTTTCATCACTAGGCACCCTTTCGTGGAAGAGACTATACAGAAGTCTTGGCTGCTGGGAACGATGGAGAAATATAGCCAATTAAAAAATTTCACGACTTGGTTAATACAGCCATATGGGAAAAATGTCACTTCCGCAGATATAGAATAAGTCTATGTGATAAAAATGTATTGAGAACTTAGGAACGATTAACTTCTACTCGTCAATTATGTACTAGATGTGGTGGTGCGTATTTTAAACAAAAAAACTCATTACTCCTGGAAATTTATTTCATTGTGTTCACTTTACGTATTTTAATTTTTTTGTAGAATGGGCTTCACGTTCGTCAGATTTCAGTCCCTTCAATATCTTTTTGCGGAGCTACAAAAGAATAGTATAAATCGTCAAAGGTGTTCCTCCAGAAACGCTGCAAAATATAAAAATACAATATTTGACAAGTCGGCTTCAAGTCTTCAAAGGCGACTTGTTTAAAAATCATTTTAAAAATTGCTATTTACTTACAAATATTCTTCGAACTTTGTTCGAAACGCACTTTAAAAACGAAAGATTTCCGATTTAATCGTTAATCGTTCCTCTCGTGCAAGATCCAAGTTCTCAGTACATTTTTCTCACACAGACTTATTCTGCATCTGCGGAAGTGAAATTTTTCCCATATGGCTGTATTAACCAAGTCGTGAAATTTTTTAATTGGCTATAGTTCTGCATCGTTCCCGGCAGCCAAGACTTCTGTATTGTCTCTTCCACGAAAGGGTGCCTAGTGATGGAACAATTTGGAATTCTCGGTGTTTGCCCGACCACATTTCATTCCCTGACCAATTTAAAGATTTCTTTGTGAAATTTGAACCAAATCAACGTATAAAAATGGAATAGTTGAATTTTTAGTTTAAAAAATTACTTTTAAACCCAAAAAAGAAATTTTCAACAAGTTACATCAATTTTTAATCAAACACTTGAATTTTCAAGCCAGACAATTAATTTTCTAGCGAAAAGGATGAATTTTCAACAAACCACATCAATTTTCAACCGAATAGTTGAATTTCTGAACTTAATTAACCAAAATTAAATACATTTTTATTAAAGAAATATACATTTTGAATAGAAAAACGAATCTTCTACAAAAAAATTTGAATTTTCTATCACATAGTTGAAGCTTTTACCAAATCGTTGAATTTTGTAGATAAAAAGACGAATTTTATTTAAATTTTCAACCCAAAAATATGAAGTTTCAATAAAAAAAATTCATTTTTAACTAGTTACATTTTCAGTTAACTAAATGAATTTTCACCCCAAAAAAGGGAACTTTCAACCAAGGAGTTGAATTTTCAACCGAAAAAGATATAATAGTTGATATTTCAACGAAAAAGATTTTAATTGTAAATAAATACAATTGAATTTAACCAAAAAAAAAGAGGAATTTTCAATAAAATAGTTGAATGAACCAAAACAGATTAATTTTTAAACAAAGAGTTGCATTTCTAACCAAACAAAAATTATTTTCTATCCAAAAATACGAATTTTCAACAAAATGCATACATTTTTACCCAAATCGTTGAATTTTCAACCAAGAAAATTAATTCTCTACCAGAAAAAGATGAATTTTTAAGCAACTGTGATAGGGTCCCGCTCATAGGGTACTTTCATACTCAAAGTGCAAAAAATTCAGGATAAATTCATAATACTTCAAAACAATTAAAGTTAAATTCAAAAGAATTCGAGCCAATGGAAAATATAATAATTTAATAAATCGAAAAAATTCCATCGATTTTAGTAAAAAAAAAAAGAGTAAAAATCTCTTGAAATTGTTTAAATATCTTAAAAATGTCTTGGAATCTTTTAAAATACCCTACAAATTTCAAAGTCTTTGGAATCAATTATTATAATCAAATTCTTGAAGTCAATCAAAACTTTCTCTGTAATCTTTTAAAATAACGTAAAATATTTCAAATCCTATAAAATCCCTTAAAATTTCTTGAAGCTCTTGAAAATGCCAAGGAATTTGAAACACCTTAAAATATTTCAAATCATTTGATCAATTAATTCTCAGGATGAATTAAATAAAAACTTTTAAAAAGTCAAAAAAATATATTAAATTAAGTAAATTTAGAAGCATTTAAGTGAATTACAAAAATTTGAAAATCATTCCAAAGAATTTAAAAGAATTCAGGATAAATTAATAAGAATTCAAGGTGAATTCCAAAAACTAATTTCAAATCTCTTCAAATCTTTGAAACCCTACGAAAGACCTCACTTCTCTTGAATAAATTCTTTAAAATCCACTAAAATGTAATAAAATCCCGTGAAATTCAAGACAATTCAGAAATACGTATAGACCTGAAATGAATAGTGATTATCTTTTCATTTAAACAAGTGACTTGAAAGTGATTTGAGAAAAAAGTTACTGATAGTAACTGCGTAGCAGCTCTCATTATTTTTCACAGTTATTCCATACAGAAATTCCCTGATATTTACTATTTTGTCTGAAAATCCCTGAGTCTTGGAAGCTTTGATCAAATTGTAACTTTTTTAAAGTTACATAATAGGCTGCAAATAAGTTACCATAGGGTACCAACCAAATTATTTAATTTCCCAATTAAATTATTAATCTTCAACAAAAAAGTGAATTTTTATTAAATTAGTTCAAACTTTCAACTAAGGAATTGAATTTTTAACCTATGAAGATGAAGTTGCAAGAAAAGTTTTACCCCGTGTGAAATAGCATAGAAAAATTGTTGCTTCCCCCCCCCCACCCATTCAAGACTTTACACAATTTATGCACGGCCCCAAATATGCACCCTCCGACCAATTTTCAGGATCCGATCGATTCTGAAACCAAAATGACATCTTACTCACGAAGCAAATTCCAACTAGCAGATTCTTATAAGAAACAAAATATACTTATCTAGCAATTCCAAGTTGATTTCTTGAAGACGAAGATTTTACACGACGAAAAGCATGACTGTGTGGTTCACATTTTCATCAATAACAATATAAATAAACTTTCACCTATAACCTCACAGCTTCCGATTTTTTGTAAATTTTTAACTCTATCAAGAATATGTAGCACACCTTTCATTGTCGACGGTACACGAACCTTTTCTAGCTCGAATTATGCACTTTTTAGTCTATTTTTCGCATTAAATAAGAGCTCGAGACTCTGAAAACGAGCACGCGAAACTCTATTTGTTTTGATTTGTGAAAACTGTCATCGACTATAACCTCGCAAACAAAACAAGATACTTTTCATCGCGAAAATATACGAGATCGGCTCTAAATGAGTTATTTAAATTCTTATTTCATACCTCCGCAGCATTTAAAAAATTTAATTTTCCTCTTATTATGTTCTTAAATTTGTTTAACAATAAACAACATCAAATACGGGAATTCAAATTTCGTTTACAATTTGGTCTACCGAATTTTCTCAAGTTCGTTGTGTCAAGTAAATAGTGTGTTAGTGCTGCCATCTCTGTGTCATGTCAATTACTTGATACAATGGCTCTCGAAATCTCTGAGGATAAATTTGACCTTTTAATGCAAAAAATGGGGAATCTGGAGTCCTCACTTTCAGCTCTCCACAGCAAAATTGACCATCTTACGCTGGAAAATCAAGAGCTTAAAGTCGAGCAAGACAAATTGAGGTCGGTTATTACGGAACAAGACCGGAGAATCGAGGCAATGGATAGAGCGCTAAGAAGCAACAACTTGATGGTTTTCGGAGTTCTTGAGGAAGACGACGTGGACCTGGTGCAGTCAATATGTGGTGTTTTCAAGCAGCATCTCAATATTGAAATACGCTCAGACCAGGTCGAATCTGTTAGACGGATCGGAGGAAAAATCCGGGACAAACCCTGTCCCCTCCTAACTCAGCTACGTTCCTTTCAGGATAAGAAAATGATCTTATCGCAGCTGAAAAAATTACGCGACACTGGGATCAGCATTGCGGAGGACTATACCAAAAAAGTCCAAACTGAAAGGAAGACTCTGCTTCCATACCTTAAAGAGGCTAGAAATTGTGACCTGAAAGCTTCCTTAAGTTATAATGCAATATATGTGGATGGCAAAAAATTCGAGTCCAAAGATCTGTCAGCGTTGGAGTCTGTTATCCAGAACGCCAAATTATCTGGGAATACGGCGGAACCAGTTGAAAGAGGGAAAATGGGGGAAGCAAGCGGCATACAGGGAAAGGCGAAGCGCAAGGCCTCGGAATCCCCACCAGCCATTATCAAAGAGCAGGCGGGAAATCTTACGTAAGGGACGAGTCGACAATGCTACAAACTTCTTCTTCTGGAACTGTCATGGTTATGTAAGATTTTTAAACTCCTGTATTAATTATGATAAGTTTGATATTATAGGAATCGTCGAAACCTGGCTCACTCAAATTCCCAAAAACTTGTACGCGGAAAATAAATATAATAATTTTTTTTCTAACGCTTTGAAGGAAAAATCAAAATGTAGAGCTAGTGGCGGCCTAGCTCTTTTTATAAACAAACTTCACTATAATAGTGAGATCATAGATGAATAAGAGTATTGAATATTGGTTCGAATTTATAGCGCAATTAAAATTAATTTTATTGTAGGAATCTGCTCTTTTAACCCGACGGTAGATACAAAAGTAATCGTACAACTTTTCAAAGAAACCTTGTGCGCTCTGTCAGAGAAATATAACAATGTTCCTATCACTATATATGGCGATTTCAACTGTAGGGTGGGGGGATTAGCCCAGTGTCCACCTGATATGTTCTCTCACACAAATTTTTCAAACAGGAGGGGGCTGGGATTGGTAGAACGGATGGAGGTGAATGAATTTTATCTTTTGAATAGTAGATCGCGGAGTGACAATCCAGCTCACTTTACTTTTGTTAATGCAGGGGGTGAAAGTGTCTATGACTTGGTTTGGTGCAATGCTGAGGCATTAGGAATACTTGACGACTTGAAGGTGGATCAATCCACACATACTTCGGATCACTTCCCGGTCTTAGTCTCCTCTTGTTAATCTCCCACCTCAGCTGGTCACTCAAGTGCGCTGAATGTAAACAAGAATAAAAGCTTGACGTTTCTGAGGTGGACGGTCGACAAAAGGGAGATCTTCTCCAACGAATTATACTTGTTTCACAGACTAGAAGTTAACTTTGAGAAATTAAACATAGATTATCTTAATTCAAACCTTACCAATGCTATTATCGATAGCGCGAAAAAAGCAGATATGTGGTCAGTGAGAAAAAATGTTACTGAGAAATTTTACCGTGACAAACCTTGGTTTGATTCTGACTGTCGCCTAAGCAAATCATATATTACTAATGCGTTGAAAGAAGCCAGCAGGGCAAATTTCTCGGATGAGGCTAACTTGGTTTATGTCAAAGCTAAAAAATCGTACCAAGCACTGATAGCTCATAAAAAAAAAAGCTTTGAATCCAATATTGTGGCGAGCCTTGAGAGTGTCAACGATAGCAAAACATTCTGGGATACTGTTAATAGATTCAGAAGTTTAAAGATAAAATCTACAATCCTTTCTACAAAAGCTTGGGAAAACTTCTCCCGTCTGACACTTCCTCTCAGACGTCTCTCACCGTCATTGCTTACAGATGTGCGACATCCATTATTGGATAGCAGAATTACAGCTAACGAAATCTTTTTTTCTATTAACAAAAGTAAATTAAATGAGGTTCCGGGGCCGCATCAAATCTCAAATAATTTTTACAAAAACTTGCCGCTCAATTGGCTTCTTTATCTCGAAACATTTTTTAATAAAATACTTGAGAATGAATATATACCGCTCGATTGGACAAAATCTTTAACGCATATTTATACCATTAAACCATTTCCCTTTCAGGGTAGGCGTGACACTACCCGATTCGGGTAGTGTTTCTAGGTTTTTCTTGTAGTTATAAATAACTACAAGTGTGGGCTCACCACACCCACGATGTGCCAACAGCACTCATGTCAGTATTCTTGAATGGTCACCCATCCAAGTACTAACCGCGTCCAAGGCTGCTTAACTTCAGTGATCTGACGAGAACTGGGTTTTTCAGCGTGGTATGGCCGTTGGCTCATATGATACATAAAAAACAAGACCCAGCCAATCCCAATAACTACAGACCTATTGCTCTTCTAAACTCACTTCCTAAAATTTTTACGCAAATTCTGTTGGCTAGATTGGAAAAATGGGAGTCGTTGTGTCACATTATTCCGGAAGCCCAAGCAGGTTTTCGCCGAGGTAGGGGCTGTATGGATAATATTTTCAACTTAGCATCTGTTTCCCAAATTTACTTACAAAAAAAGATTAGACATATCTATGCTATTGTGGTGGATTTTTCAAGAGCTTTCCAATCGTTTAATCACTCTCACATCTGGTCAAAACTTTTTGATATTGGGATCAGCTCAAAAATAGTTAGAATTCTAAAAAGTCTGTATGAGAGAGCCTCAAGTTGCATTAAAGTGGGGAGCGAGTTCTCAGAGGAATTGCTGGTCACTGAGGGAGTTCTACAGGGAGAGATTTTGAGCCCAATCATGTTCAACCTCTTAACCTCGGATATCGAGATTTTTTTTAGACAAAAAGGTCTTGTGGGTCTCAGAATCATGGGTGACACGGACATTATTGTGCTGATTTACGCGGATGATTTAATTATTTTTGCAGAATCTAAAATAGACGCAATAAGAAAACTCAATGCTCTCCAGGAGTATTGTTATATGTATAAGCAAACTCACGTTTAATAACAACAAAACTAAATATACTATATTCAAGAAAGGTCAGACCAACGCGAAACTCCTAGGTCTAAAATATGATGGTATCTCTTTGGAGTTTGTTTCTTGTTTTGAATACTTCGGTACGATTTTGTCTAGAACAGGTGCTTTCAACTTAGCTGCACATGCAGCAGTTAGCAGAGCCAACTCAGCCTCAGCCTCGGCGTTCAATATTCTAATTAGAACTAAGTGCTCCTCATGGTCTTCCATTGTCAAAATGCATGACTCTATTATAAAGAGTTCCTTATTGTATGCGGCTCACATTATCGGATTAAATTATCTAGATGTCTTCGAAAAAGCACAAGTCCGTTTTTTTTAAATCTTCTGCGCCTACCCAGAAATACGCCTGATTTCGTTGTCAGATTGGAACTAAGTCTACCCTGTGTGTCACACCAAATATTAAAAATGGCGCTGAATTGAGCGGCCAAGATTTTCCATATGGAAGACTCGCGCTATCCTAAACTTTGTATACTAAAGCTAGCTGAAACCGCAAATTGCAATGGTCCCAATCTTATAACTCAAATCGATGCTATAGCTGATGGATACCGTAATTTTTTCCATTCGCGGGATCTGTTAAGATTGAAAAACAGCAACTTTAGTTATATATATATATACAGCAAAATCTTGCTCAATGATGCGCTACCCCAGCAATATCTGCTATTCAAAGCTCCTTTCCTTTTTAAGCGCATTTTCGCTCAAATAAGAACTTCCTCCAGGTTCATCATTAAGTTGACCTCTAAAGCTGGCACAACTGTAATCGATCCACAACAGATTTGCCAGTTATGTAATCTAAGGGAAAATGAAGATCTTTTACACATCCTCACCAAATATCCAATCTACTCGCCCGTTAGAAATCATTACTTGCGCAACATTGGTATGATAAACGATAACAATCTTCACTTATTGTTGTCAAATATAAACCCAGGAAAGCTTCGCTCGATATACAACTTTATAAGCACATGTTTAAAAATCATAATAACTTATCTTTCATTTTGTTATTTATCTTAATTTTATCGATTTTTGTAATAGTGGCCTTCCCTTGTCACAGAATCTTGTATTCTTAGAGGCAATAAATATACATACATACATACATACAACTTGGTCCACCGTATCACTACACCTATGTTAATTCATGATGGCGGCCGACCAATGAAATCCGAGAATTCAAAAATGGCTCTTGCTCAAATATCTTTTTCCAAACTCGGGTGCATTACGGGTTGCATTTGGGGCCATTTCTTATACACGCAACAACCCTATGACTACAATATTCTTGTCCTTACGGTATAACTCTACCATAAGTTGAAAAGTTTTTCATTGTAACTGAACGCAGCGAATGAAATTTTGGTGGACTCTCAGATTTTCCGAAAATAAGATTTTCGGTAAGACAGAAACATAAGCTTGAAAAATATTGAAAGTCTCCATTTTTTTTCTTTTGTTATGGAAAAACCTCGCTCTATGAGGAAGCAAATGCATTTCATGCCTATTTGGAAGTAAAATGCTCATAAAATGTGCACAAATAAATACAGCCATAGCGAATGCATCTACAGTACTTCTCAAAGGTATTTTTAGTTTATGAATTTCTAATATATTTAATGCTTTCACGATGATTCATTATAATAAATTAAAAATTTGAAAGCTTTTTTGGGTTTCAATCGTGTGCAAAACTATGAATCTTGCCGACGTTTCGTGAACATTGCAGTTCACTTCTTTAGGGCTGACCTGAAACTGAAGTTTCAGGTTATGTTGTTCTTATATATGTATTCTCTACGATGCCTGTGATTGTGGGGACTGGTGGTGACTGGTCGAACATGATTGGTCCATCAAGACTTTTTTCAAAAACCCGGGAGGACGGAAAGCCAAATCGGATTAGTATTGTATCCATTGTCCCTATTGATGTTATTAGGGTGTTTTGAGATTTCGAGTACTTCTCTATGTTTTCTTGGAAAAATATTGTACGTTTTTGCAATGAAGGTTGTTTTGTCAAATAAAATGCAATGTCCTGTTTCGATATGATGCTCAGCTAGTGCTGATTGCTTGAAATGTTTTAGTCTGACTTTACTCTCATGTTCCTTTATACGTTGGCTTACCGCCCTCCCGGTTTCTCTAATATAGACTTTGCGACGAAAACAAGGGATTTTATATACTCCCGGATCACTGAAAGGTGCATTTTTATCTTTAGGGTTGTTTAGAAGTTGTCCTATTTTCGCAGGTGGTTTAAATATGGTTTGAATGTTGTTTTTGTTGAGAATTCTTCCTATTTGTTCTGTGATACCATGGATGCAGGGTAGGATGGTGGTCGTTTTTCTCTCTCTTTCTTCATTAGGTTGTGTTGAATGGTTTTTTTGAGGGTATTTTCTTATTGCTTTATTAATTTTTTTGTTTGTGTAATCGTTTTTTTATTAGGATTTGTTTAACATTTTGTATTTCCTTTTGTAAGTTATCTTTATCTATTATGGAGACAGCTCCGTATACAAGGGAATTGATCGCCGATTGCTTTTGAGATGGGTGGTGGTGGGAGTAGGCATATATGTATCTGTTTGTATGGGCGGGTTTTCTGTAAACTTCATGTCCTAATGTGTTAGCAGATCTTTTGTAAACTAGTACATCCAAGAAAGGTAATTTTCCGTTTTGTTCAATTTCTATGGTGAACTGAATATTAGGGTGTATTTGATTGATGAAATGGAAGAACTTGTGTAGTTCATCTAGTCCATGTCTCCATATGACAAAAGTGTCGGCAACCTAACGGCACCAAAATTCCGGTTTGAGCTTGGATTTGTTAAAGATTTTAGTTTCTGGATTTTCCATAAAGATGTTGGCTATTACAGGTGAGATTGGAGATCCCATTGCTGCTCTTGAGGTTTGTTCGTAAAATTGGTTATTAAAAGAGAAGTAGGTATTAGTGAGACAGTATTCTATCAAAGGTGTGAGATTGGAAGGCAAGTTTGCAAAGGATTTAATAATATCGATTGTATCAAAGATTGGTACTTTTGTAAAGAGAGATACTACGTCGAAACTCACTAGGATGTCTTGGGGTTGAATGTGAATCTGTTGTATCCTTCTGATGAAGTCAAAAGAGTTTTGGACGTGTGTGATAGAGTTTCCTGTGAAAGGATTCAGTTTTTTGGCGAGAAAGCGTGCTAGGTTGTAAGTTGGTGAGTTTATTGCGCTGACAATCGGTCTGAGTGGGATGTTGATAACAATCGTGCGACGCACATTACTCGCATGCGTGCGAGGCACGCTGTGCGAGTCATAACGCACGAATGCTGCCATCACCTGTCGCAATGCTGTGATGGGTAGGTAGAGTGCGTGCGTAATGCGTCTCATATCTCCATCACGACGTACTTCACGTATGCCTGTGTATGACAGCCTGTCTGCGACGCACGCGTGCATCCATCGTGCAGATAATTAATAAATAATTCCATAATAATGATCTAATTAGATCCTAGTTAAATCCTACATACTGTTTATCATTGCAAATTATTATTAGGTCCCTTTATCACGGAGAAAAATTTTAAAAAGTTCCAAATACCTTTTCTAACTACATCTATCATTGACTTCGAAATTTTGTTAATCTCCAAGTCAAATTTCCCCCAAAAAATAGCGGGGGGAAATTATTAATTATTTTTGTCCAAATTAAAAAAATTTGCTTTATTAATTTTGTTATGGAAAATTAATTTGGACAAAAAAAAATGCATAGCAAGAAACATAGTCAATCGGAGTTGTAATTAGTTAGAAAAAATATTTTGAACTTTGAAATTTTGCTCTGTAAAAAGACCGCCAAAAACGCGTGACTGTACAATTTTAATATGATCTTCCATGTGTTTTATATATTTTAAAACTGTAATTTTGAACTTTGTTTTCAATTTAAATTTCTCAATATCACAATATATTACACAAGATTACATGGGATATATGGAATTTTAGCTAAGATTGTCAAATTTTTAATACTTTTTTTTCAATACTTTAATGAAGTCGTAATTTCTAATTGAATTTTGATTAGTTCTAATTATTTTATTACTTTCAAGTTGAGGTAAGAAATTTAAAGAGCACGCTTAAGTGTTGAAAATGATGATGGCGTAGCCGCCAACGCCATATCCAACAGTCTTTCAACTGTCAGTACGCTACTGCGAGCGTGTGTTTTCCAGTTTTCGGCGTCTTTTTCCCGTGTCTGTGGTATTTTTTCATAATTATCGCAGTGTTTTAACTGTCTATCAGACATAACCTGCTGGTTTCATTTTGGAGGATTTTTACGAATGTGATGGAGTGCTGCTTAAATATATCTCTGATGTATATATCTTGTATGTGCGGTAAGTACAAACAGAACCTTGTTTTGTTTACATTTGTTTTGTAGAAAATATTCGTCTTTTTGAATTATTGAAAAATTAACTTCGCTAAAAATTCATTTTTTTCGTAGGCGATTCATTATTTAGTTGCCCTAGCGGACCGAATGAACGGAACGGATACGCTACAGCGTATCCTTATAGTATCCAAATCGTATCTTCTCCGTATCATGGAAGAAAAACTCATTAAAAAAAAAAATGAACATTTAACTTGTTAAATTTCGGATTCTACGTGGAATTTCCCGTTAAAAGGTCACGGAGTAATTGCAATAGTTTTTCTTGCAACGTTAAAAACTTTAAAAAAATATTATACCTGTCATTATTGTGGGCTGAGGGCCCACTATTGCAATTACTCCGTGACATTATAACGTAAATTTTGACGTAGAATCCGAATTTTAACAAGTTAAATGTTCATCTTGCTTTTTTAATGAGTTTTTCTTGCATGATACGGAGAGGATACGATGTGGACACTATAAGGATACGCTGTAGCGTATCCGTTTCGTTCATTTGGTCCGCCAGGGTGAAAAGTATTTGTTGGAAATTAATTTTTTTTAATTGAACGTTTAACTAACAAAGCCAATCCTGATTGTGCTGTTCAGGTGAACGACTCTCTTGATATTCCTGAACAGCCTGCCTCTCCACCAGCTTTGCCTCCCGAAGACGATACCAATCGCAGCTCATGGACCCCTCAGTAAGTTAAAAAAAAAGTCGGTATAATTACAGGGCGGTCCACTGGATTTTTGAGACCACTGGATTTTTTGGAGATGCATCATTTTAGTGTTGAAAATTTAACTATCATGTTGAAAAATCGTTGTTTTTTATTTGAAAATTTATTTTTTAAATGAAAAATAAACCTTGTTGCAAATGATCTGTTCGGCTTGAAAATTCAACTGTCTTTCAAAAATTTCGTCTTTTTTATGAAAAATTAATCCTCCTGGCGTGAAATTGAACTATTTGGTAAAAAATATGTGTATTTTGTTAACAATACATATTTTTTTTTATAGAAAATCAATTTTTTTGTTAAAAATGCAACTGTATGGTAGAAAATTAATCTTTTTTAGTCGAAAATTCAAGTATTTTGTTACAAATTCGTCTTTTTTCGTAATATTCAACTGTGTTCAAGTTAAAATTAAAATCTTTCTTGGTTTAAATAGCAATTACTACATTTTTTGGTGAAAATTAGCATTTCTAGATAGGAGAGGCAAGTTTTTTTGTTGAGAAATCTTCTATTTGGCTTAAAGATTCAACAGTCAGAAAATTAATCCTTTTGGTTTAAAATTTAACTATTTGGTAGAAAATACATGTATTTTTTTAACAATTCGTATTTTTTTTTAGTAGAAAATAAATTTTTTTGGTTGAAAATGCAACTGTTTCGCTGAAAATTAATCTCTTTTAGTAGAGGATTCAATTATTTTGTTGAAAATTTGTCTTCTTTGGTTATGGTCAACTGTTTTTTATTCAGGATTATAATCTTCTTTGGTTTAAATAACAACTATTACATTTTTTGGTGAAAAATAGTATTTTCGGGTTGATAATTCAACTTTTTTGTAGGGAATTCATATATTTGGCTTGAAAGTTCAACTGTTTTATGGAAAATTCATGTATTTTGTTCAGAATTCATGTTTATGGTTGAAATTTTAAATATTTGGTTTGAAATTTAGCTCTTTTCTCAAAAGCTCATCTTTTTTGGCTTCAAAATTTAACATTTTGGATTGCACCTGATCAGGCATTGAGACAATTTGTAGCCAATTAGAGAAGAAGTTAAAAAAAATGTTAAGGCAAAGTAAAGAAATAGTGGCATTAGCAGACAATTGTGAGAATATAGTTTAATTTTTATTTCTATATTTTAATAGATTTGCTATTATTTTGGTGTAATAAAGGGTGCCCCAAAGTTCGCGCATAAGGAACACATAGCCCAAATACCGGTGAAAAACAAAAATCATATTTCAGAGCTCAAAAATGTTGAATACTCATTATTTTTTGAGATAATGAAGGTCAAAGTGGGCCAATCACGTTGCGTCTTTCAAAATTAGGCAGTAGTGCTTTAATTTTTTTTTAAATCCTCAACAGTAACTCAATTTACGCTAAACAGTTTTCTCGTTCACAACAATGACCTTTGAAAACAAGTTTGATGGTTTATTATTTTTCAAAATTGAAGCACCACTGCCTAACTTTGAAAGACGCAACGTGATTGGCCAACTTGGACCTTTTTTATCTGAAAAAATAATAATTATTCAACATTTTTGAGCTCTAAAATATGATTTTAGTTTTTCACCAGTATTCTATATATATCCAATATTATATATATATATTGGCCAACGGCCATACCACGCTGAAAAATCCAGTTCTCGTCAGATCACTGCAGTTAAGCAGCGTTGGACGCGGTTAGTACTTGGATGGGTGACCATTCAAGAATACTAACATGAGTGCTGTTGGCACATCGTGGGTGTGGTGAGCCCACACTTGTAGTTATTTATAACTACAAGAAAAACCTAGAAACACTACCCGAATCGGGTAGTGTCACGCCTACCCTGAAAGGGAAATGGTTTAATGGTATATATTCGATCTATGTGGTCCGTATGCGCGAACTTTGGGACACCCTGTAGTTTTTCCAAATAGTAGCAAAATAGTGTGATCGGGTCCGAGGCCTGCATGCACAATAGTCATAAAATAATAAACCATCATTTCTTTTTCAGGCAAACAACTGGACGCATATATCGACTCGACCATCCTCGCAGTTTAATGCAGAACAGCGAGACAATGCCATGAATCCTTTTTTGGTCCAAAGAAACTGTCCGACTGCCACACCGATCTCAGAAAGTCCACGATTTGGCTTCAGAAGCCACGGATTCTCGAAGCAATTCGGATCACATCAGAGGACCGAATATTCTGATATAACCAATTAAAATCAAAGTCTCGATTTCGCTAATCGATTGATTCCAAGTTGTGCCATTGTTTCACACACGACATTTTTCACATTTGTATACTATGGAAGTTAATGTAAAATATGTTTAAGCGAACGTTGTGAACGTTTGAAATCGTAGTTTTAAAATACTCCTGGCGGTCCTACTTAAAGTGGCCTAAGGTAAATCTGCATTTTAAAAGTTTAAATTAACGATATTTTTTGATTCGTAGTGCGTTATAATACCTAAAAAAAATATTTTAAGTCGTCGTGCCTGAAAAGTTTTGTACAAACCAAAGTTTAATTTAAAATAATGTTTTGTTCGTAAGTGCATAATCAAAATACCAGAGAACCTTGAATATATCACATTTTTGTTGAAACGTAATTCGAACTTTTTGATTCCAATAATAAAAGATAACGTTTCCACCCGCTGCCGATTTCGATAGGTGCAAAAGTTGTCTTTTTTTATTAAAATCACAAAGTCCTAATGACATTCAAACAAAAATGTTACATCTTCACTGTGCCCTGGGCTTTCAAAGCAAATTGTATTACTTTTATGTAATTTAGTATATAAAAGCCTACTAAAGCTATATTGTATAGCTACGATAATATAAGTGACTACGCAAGACTATTTTATTATTAAAAATCATGAAAAAAAGAATACATAAATTGGAATCGACTAAATTTGCTTAAATTGAATAAAATATCGAGCTTATTCTGAATTCGACATTTTAATCGATTCAAGCTAATTTTTTTTATTCAAATTATTATATTATATTTTTGCATGTTTTTAAATAGAAAGTAGTCTCGATTATTCACTTGTTGTAAATATATGATAACTTTAGGAAGCTTTTATGCAATATAATACATAAAAATAAAAAATAAATCTTCATAAACCACAGAGGACTCTAAAGATATATGTTTTTATATGTAACTGGACCTTGTTATCACACATTGTACTAAAGGGTAATTTCAGCAAACAGGTGTTAATCAACGTGCAGTGCCCGACCGAGGACAAAGACGAAGACACTAAGGATCTTTTTTACGAAACAATCGAACAGGTTTTTGACAAGTTCTCAACGTATGACGCAAAAATAGTATTGGGAGATTTCAACGCGAAAATTGGAAAAGAACCGATGTATAGGCCTACAATAGGATCGGAAAGTTTGCATGACGTCAGTAATGATAATGGGACTAGAGTAATAAACTTTGCAGCTTCAAAGAACCTCGTTGTCAAGAGCACATTTTTCAAGCATAAAAATATACATAAGGCCACCTGGACATCACCAGATGGTATCACTCACAATCAGATTGATCACGTTCTAATTGACAGAAGACGTCATACAAACATTCTCGATATAAGATCGTACAGGGGAGCGGATTTAAATTCAGACCACTTTCTCGTGATAGTAAAACTAAGATCTAGGCTAGCGTTAAGTAAGAAAACAAGCCGCACAGAGCCAATAGTTCGTTTCAATATAGATAAGTTCAAAACACCAACATACATACATACATTGATTAGCAGTTCGAACTCGAAAGTTCATTGCCTCACTACCCGATTCGGGTAGTGTTTCTAGGTGGATATTTACTACCAATGTGGGCCCACCACACCCACGACGGGCCAACAGCACGCAGTATTCCTGAACGGTCACCCATCCAAATACTAACCGCGCCCAACAATGCTTAACTTCAGTGATCTTACGAGAACTGGTGTTTTCAGCGTGGTATCGCCGTTGGCGATAACAAAAAAAAAAAAAAAAAAAAAAAAAAAAAAAA
>CAKNYM010052613.1:208669-223314 GCA_932195095.1 Andricus curvator | reverse complement strand
CTTTTCCACATCCTGCTATTTTGGAAATCGGTAGTGGGTGGAAAAGTGGTATTTTATTATTGGAATAAAAAAATTATAATTATATTTTAAAAAAATTATATCTTTAAGGAACCCTGAGATTTAAAAGGATCTTTTTCTTCTGTATTATATGATATAAAAAATTACTAAAGTTTTATTGTATACGCTAAAATAAGTGACTATGGAAGACTAATTCATTATTACAAATCTTAAAAAATAGAATACATAAATTTGAATCGATTACATCCCAAAGTGTATGAAACACAGGTTATGAAAGTAAATTTTTTTATGTGCAATTATTCCTATTGAAATTTAATAATGATATTAACACTAATATATTTTTAAATCCTGCATGAATTTTGAAGCTCGCATATCACCGTCATGCGTGCGACCTTCACACGTGCGAGCGATATGCGTCGCAATTGAGGACGGATATGTCTGTTCGAGTGACGGCGCGACGTGCGGGGCAATCGGCACGCGTGCGAGTCAATACGCCATTATTGTGCGCGCACATTGTTATCTGGGTTAGCTTGAGCAGACCTGAGCTTACTAAAATTGTTAGTTTTAGTATGAAAACTCTCCCCGTCGAGTTCTTTAATAATAGATTTAATGCTTTCACGATGATGGGCCAATCATGTTCGACCAGTCCCGACCGTGGGGCGCTCCGGTCAATCACAGGCATCGTAGAGAATACATATATAAGAACAACATAACCTGAAACTTCAGTTTCAGGTCAGCCCTGAAGAAGTGAACTGCAATGTTCACGAAACGTCGGCAAGATTCATAGTTTCGCACACGCACACGATTAAAACCCGAAAAAGCTTTAAAATTTTAAATGTATTATAATGAATCATCGTGAAAGCATTAAATCTATTATTAAAGAAATCTACAGGGAGAGTTTTCTTACTAAAACTAACACTTGTAGTAAGTTCAGGTCTTCTCAAGCTAAGCTACTAACATCTTTAGCTTTCTTAAAACGGTGTAGGGACAATAACATCGTCCCAAAATTCTTACATTTGAAAAACCATTTGGGAACATCTAAATCCAAATCAATTCTACATAAAACAAGTTTGCTTCTCTTGAAAGAAAGAATGCAACATACCAAGTTTGCCTTGCATACCTCCAAAAAACTATTAAAACTTCACCTTTTCCTATCAAACACTCTCAGATTTGACATTTGGTCTACATTGGACTGCATATCATTTGACCAATCTCAACCGATTAAAGATTTTTGCACTCAAAAACAAAAAATAAAATTTGACAAATTACTTCCAGTAAGGCACGCACCATTAACTAGCGCAGTAAAAAACATCTCTAACGATCCTCTCAGCAACGGAATGATTTCAGCCTTATCTAAAGGACATAATTTTGCAGTAGCTCCCTCCAAAATGCCGAAAGAAGAAATAATCAGTAATTTGGAATCCACAATATAACATATACCCTTCCACCCGAAAAAGCGAATGACATACGGCGTAGGATGGCCAACATCTTACGCCAAGCCCAACTTCCCTCCTCAAACATAACAAAACAAGAAAGAACAGCAATCAAAGAACTCAATCTGAATAAAAACATCATAATATTACCCACAGACAAAGGCAACACAACAGTAATAATGAATAAAGAAGACTATAACAACAAAATTATGGACCTTCTTACTGACGATACATATAAAAAACTTAAAAAAGACGCCACAAAAACAATAGTCAGCAAAACAAAAACCCTTCTAAAAGACAAAAAACTTGACAACGAAACGATATCTAAATTAAAACCTACTAATCCCATCTCTCCAAAACTTTAGGGACTCCCAAAAATCCACAAAAACAACATCCCACTCAGAACGATCGTCAGCGCAATAAACTCACCAACTTACAACCTAGCACGCTTTCTCGCCAAAAAACTGAATCCTTTCACAGGAAACTCTATCACACTCGTCCAAAACTCTTTTGACTTCATTAGAAAGATACAACAGATTCACATTCAGCCCCAAGACATCCTAGTGAGTTTCGACGTAGTATCTCTTTTTATAAAAGTACCAATCTCTGATACAATCGATATTATTAAATCCTTTGCAAACTTCCTCTCCAATCTCACACCTCTGATAGAACACTGTCTCACTAATACCTACTTCTCTTTTAATAACCAATTTTACGAACAAACCAATCTCACAGGATCTCCAATCTCACCTGTAATATCCAACATCTTTATGGAAAATCCAGAAACTGAAGTCTTTAACAAATCCAAGCTTAAACCGGAATTTCGGTGCCGTTAGTTTGACGACACTTTTTTCATCTGGAGACATGGATCAAATACATCAATCAAATACACCCTAATATCCAGTTCAGCATGGAAATTGACCCGACTTCAATGAGAGCAACTTCGTTTTTTTTTAACGCTGAAAAATAAACTTGTTGCAATTACGACATGACCATTTAACGTAAATTTTAACGTATTATTATAATTGCAACAATTTTCATATTTATTTTGTTTCTTTTATTAGTTGTAATGCCATATTACTTTACCATTACTTTACCATTACTTTACCGTTACACTACAGCGTAACGCCTGCGTTCGGCCGGTCCGCCAGGGAGTTTACAAAAGATCTGATAACACATTAGGACATGAAGTTTACAGAAAACCCACCCATACAAACAGATGCCTACATGTCTCCTCCCACCATCACCTATCTGAAAAGCAAGCGGTCAACAACTCCCTTGTATACAGACCCTTCTAGAAATAATTAATTCAAAACAATTCAGAACGATAGAACGAAATTTGAATTGTTTCTAATCGTGTTTCTTAATCGTGTGTGCACGATTGAGAACGATTGAGTGTTGCAAAGTTTCAATCGTTCCCAATCGTTCCCAATCGGGCCAATCGGTAGTAGGATTTCGAGGTTATCAAGTGGCAATTTGATAGCAGCACTTTCGTCTCGCGGGAATTATTTGAAAACGTTTATTTACCTTTTTTCGAGACAACACATTTTAAGAAATACGTTCATGAAAAAAATTAAATAAAGGTTTTGTAATAATTTCCGCGAGCTGAGAGTGCTGTTATCAACAAATTTGTCAATGTGGTGAAGTTTTTTCATCAAATTATTCATTTCATTGTCTAATTAACTGAGAGTAAAGCTATGCAGATTCTTTCTCATCTTCTAATATCCTACGGATAATAGCATTTTCACTTGTTAATTCGTCACCCTCTGTCCCACTATCACTCTCACTTGGAAGATTCATCATTTTAATTTAAAATTCTTCTTTTTTTGGCGAAACTTCAACTATTTCGTTGAAAATCGATATTTTGCATTTAAAAATTAAACTATTTGTTTGAAAATTTATGTACTTTGTGGAAAATTTGACTTTTTTTGTAAAAAAATAATATTTATGACTGAAAATTCATCTTTTTGGCATAAAATTCAACTATTCTTCTTCTTTGGATGTTTTTTTGGTTGAAGATGATTATTTTTTAAAATGAAAATGTAACTATTATTCCAGTTAAATTTTCCATAATTTTAGTTAAAAATTCTTCTCTTTTTTTGAGCTTTCTTTTTTTGCCTAAAAATTTATTTATTCAATTTTTGGTAGAAATTTTTTTTTTTCAGTTGGAAATTCGTCTTTTGGTAGAAATTCATCTTCTTGGTCCAAAATTCAATTATTCTAGTTAAAGATTCATCATTTCAGTAGAAAATTGATCTGTCTGGTTTAAAATTCAACTATTTCAGTTAAATATTTACAATTTTATTTAAAAATTCATCACTTCGTTTGTTTGGTTAAACATTAAATTTGTTAAATTGAAATTTAATTATTTGAGTTTTGGTTGACAATTTATATTTTGCAGTAAAAATTAATTTTTTTGCTTGAAAATTCAACTGTTTCAGTTGAATATTCATTGTTTTAGTTGAAAACTCTTATGTTTGGTTTAAAATTAATTTTTTTTTGCTAAAAATGTTACTATTCCATTTTCGGTTGAAAATTATTATTTTTTTAGTTCAAAATTCAACTATTTGGTTGAAAATTTGTCTTCTTTAATCCAAAATTCAACTATTTTGTTAAAAATTAATGTATTTTGTTGAAAAATTGTATTTTTTGTACAAAATAATTCTTTTTATTTGAAAATTAATCTTCTGGTTTAAAAATTCATCTTTTTGGTTGAAAATTCAAGTGTTCCAGTTAAATATTCATAATTTTAGTTTAAACTTTTTTTTTAAATTTAACTATTCAGTTGAAGAGTCATAATTTTATTTGAAAATTCATCACTTTGGTTTAACTATTTCATTTTTTTTTTGTAAAAAATTGATATTTTTAGTGGAAAATTTAAGTATTTTTTAAAAATGCATTTTTTTTGCAATGTTCTGCTTGTTGTGTTAAAGGATGTTTATAATGAACGTCATGAATTAAAATAAATGTTTGCGTTTTGCGGAAAATATGAATATGTTACTTTTAGTCGACTGGGAAAATTGAAAAACTTGACCGGGAATTTGAAATCGTCCGCCGAATCGCCACCCTTGAAAATGTCTGTGCTTGGGGAAGGAAAACCAGTTGTTGCGATGATTCCTGCATGTTTTTAATACAATTTGGAACCATTTCACCTGTAAATACTACAATTTTTAATGTGTCAATTTAAAAATAGTTTAATCTGTAACAGTTTCTAAATCTAGTTAAATCTCCAAGTCCATTTCTGTAATTTATTGTTAATTTATTTAATTTTTTAATTACATAAAGCCTTCTGAACAATCTAATACTATAAAATAAAAAATTTGAAACCTTTAAAATTCAATGATTTTAAGATTAGGCATTGCAAACCAAATTATTTGAAATATTCAAAATTGAGTATTTTAAATATTTAAAACTAGAAATTTTCGAGAATTTCAAATCAAACTTATTTATAAATTCAAAATTGGTATGCTGCAAGACATTTAAAAAGATTGTATAAGTTTTTCTACTAAAAATTAAAAGAATTTAATGAGTTACCTACACTTTATTTAGTCAGAGTTTCAAAATATTGGCGCTATCCTACGTTCTAATGATTCCAATCGTTTTCAATTGGGTATCCATCATTCTGAATCAGAGGTTAAGTTGTCACTACAGCATTTTGACCGTTAACCCACATAATTTTGACTCTTCATGCGGTATCCCGCCTGAACAAACATTCTGTTTTTTGTACTTGAAATTTTTGTTGAACTGTTAAAAATTTAAATTCCACCCTATAAACACATGTGCGTCATATGTGTTACAAACGAAAACTACAGAGGGCGCACTGCAGGCAAGTGCATTTACTCAATTCAAGCCTATTGGAAACAATTCACACAATTAGCAACAATTTAAACCGATTGAACTTTTGATCACTCTTAATCGTTATGAATCGTGTCCAATCGATTATTTCTAGAAGGGGAGCTGTCTCCATAATAGATAAAGATAACTTACAAAAGGAACTAAAAAATTGTAAACGAATCCTAATACAAAACGATTACACAAACAAACAAATTAATAAAGCAATAAGAAAATGCACTCAAAAAAATAAGTCAATACAACCTAATAAAGAAAGAGAGAGAAAAACGACCACCATCCTACCCTACATTCAAGGTATCACAGAACAAATAGGAAGAATTCTCAACAAACACAACATCCAAAAAATATTTAAACCACCTGCGAAAATAGGACAACTTCTAAACAACCCTAAAGATAAAAAGGCACCTTTCAGTGATCCGGGAGTATATAAAATCCCTTGTTCTTGTGTCAAAGTCTATATTGGAGAAACCAGGAGGACGGTAAGCGAACGTGTAAAGGAACATGAGAGTAAAGTCAGGCTAAAACATTTCACGCAATCAGCACTAGCTGAGCATCATATCGAAACAGGACATAGAATTTTATTTGACAAAACAACCGTCATCGCAAAAACGTACAATATTTTTCCAAGAAAACATAGAGAAGCACTCGAAATCTTAAAACACCCTAATAAGATCAATAGGGGCAATGGATACAATACTAATCCGATTTGGCTTTCCGTCTTCCCGGGTTTTTGAAAAAAGACTTGATTGGCCAATCATGTTCGACCAGTCCCCACCGTGGGGCGCTCTGGCCAATCACAGGCATCGTAGAGAATACATATATAAGAACAACATTACCTGAAACTTCAGTTTCAGGTCAGCCCTGAAGACGTGAACTGCAATGTTCACGAAACGTCGGCAAGATTCATAGTTTTGCACACGATTGAAACCCGAAAAGCTTTAAACTTTATTATTTATGAATTTCTGTTTTCTGAACAAAATATCTTCCTTAAAAAACTGAAAAAATTAACAGTTTTTTCTTCAACACTCGTCAAAGTTGCCATGTTTCTATGTATTAAAATGGGAAAATTGAAAAATTACCGAAATGTTCTCGTTACTGAGAAGTCTTACAGTGCTGGAGGAAAAATGGTTGATATTTTTTCATAAAGTCATGAACTGCAAAATGTGTGAGAATCAGACAATCTTATCAGAAGACACTTTCTGTACAGTTTTCTGTATAGAGTAGAACATACAACTTCACTTATTAAGACACGCGTCCACAGCATTACACGATATTGAACTTACTTAATCGTCTACCCTGTGGGGATATTACTTTAATTCTGAAAACTTAAACAACTTAATCTACTCTTCTTCCGATTATTTGTCTTTAAAAACTTTCCAAAATCAGAGCAACGACTGGCGCAGACAGACGGCAGACATTTTGGCTTGGCCTTGGTGTTGTTTACTAGAGCTGTTATCCGACTGACCGGTGGCGTGCGTATACTATGAGTGTATACAATTCTGTTGAATTTTATAAATACAATCATTTTTATTTTTTCATGTTTCTAGAGAATTTTCATTACTTCCTGTTATTTTTTTTCATTTAGGATGTTACTTGAAGTTGAATAATTCCAGAAAATTGGGGCCTCCAAAATGTTTCCCGATTAAAAATTTTTGCTTTACCCCCATGAAAAGAAATAACAACTGCATTTTCCAGACTAGATTCAAACAAGGTTTAGTATTTTTCTATGATGTACGCCTCGCAACTTATACCTGCATTACTTTTAACCTATTGAAATAGAGACTACTCTCTCCGACATCAGTTTCTCTGTTTACTATAATCACAGCTGTTTTTACCAGCAAACAACCTAGCTGAGGGTCCTAAAGGACTTTATCTGATTTATAAGATCTATGGGCTTCAACCAGTTTCCGATTAACGATAACAATGTTAAATAATATCCTAAAATCTTCAGTTAACATTTTTTTAAACCTTGTTAAACCCATTTTTTAATTCAAATTCTACATTTATTGCTCTTAACGAACTCAGCTTGTGCATCGCCCTTACGAAAATAAACTATTCGGCCACGATTAAAACCCTATCCACACACTATTTGTCTTACTATAAGAGTAGGTATCACTCACTCTTTCAATATTCCCCTAATAGCACGGAACGTGTAAAATTTCCGCCGCTTGCGCACGTTCCAGGAACGTTCCACTGGAACTTAAAAAAAAAATTATCGTTATTGTTATTATTATCAATAAATATCCCGTAAACCGTGTGAGATATGTCAAAATCGATGTCAGTTTATAATATGGATATCATATTATAATGTACTATATGTGGTATTCAAAACTCAAAAATGACATCCATTTTTATCTATCTCTTATAGTTTACGCGATAATTGTTGTTAAAAACAATGCATCATTTGATTTGTAGAAAAAAATTATTTACAGCAAAGAATATAAAAAGAGAATATATGTTATTAATGCCAAATTAACAAATGCTTATTTTAACGAAATGGTTATTTTGTGGAAATAAATATTTATTTGTTATAGATAATCTATATTATACTCCGATGGTCTTTAGCGAACTTGAACTGCTCTATTCCGCCCTTTGGTTTGATTATTGTGGCGTAAAGTTTGTCCTTTGGGTAAGTAGATGTTGTTCCTCCGTCTGTACAAAAGAAATATATGTGAATAGGATTATAAGGATATTGATGGTATTATGTATTCAGCCTTTTGTTTGTATATGTGTTTTTGGGGTCACCTTTTCTCTAGATTGTGTAGTCCTGTTCTTAAATTCTCCTCGTGCTTCTTGTCGAAACATACTTGTCTGACATTCATCGTCCATTCCACTGGCAGTGGCGGTAACTACTTATTAGTGAGTAGTACGTGTGTGTGGTCCGATGTTTCTACTTTAGTTTTGGTAATAGGATTATCTGGAGGGTTTAGTTTTAAGATTTTGATATACTTGTATAAGGTTGAAAATATTCACAACGATTTACAGATTTTCTGGACCTATACTCGCCCACCCCTTTATAATCCGTTATACCCTCGGGAGCAGTCATTGACTCCTTATCTATGAGAGAAATAGGGTTTAAATGGTTTAAATGCGTGACTATATGATTATGCCAAAATGAAATTTTTAATTTTTCTTGTCGGAGGTATTCTCGTCCTAGAATTCTATCTGTAATCAGGGGAAAATCTGACGAGGCAACGTGAAAAATTACATCAGAATCTTCTAGGTTCAATTTCACTGCACCAAAGGTAGAAAATGTATTTTGCGTTACTTCGGTTATCTCTATATACTCAGCTTCGTTTATTAGTAACTCTTCGTTTAAAGAGTTTATCTTTATTATACTGAAATCAGCTCCTATGTCAACTAAAAATGAAGCTTTTGTTTTATTGAAATCAGGGGATCAAAATTCGACGGCTGGGCATTCTAAATTATTTTTTGTATCGAAATTTGGTTGTGTTACATTATGAATTGTACGCTTGTATGACGCTCATATTTATCCGTGCTCGTCGTTGCGTTTGTTGGGCAAACGGAGTATTAGTACAAATGGTCTGTATTTGTTGTAAAAGGGAGTTGAGTAATGATTTCATCATGTGAATAGTATGGATTAGGATATCCTGTAGTTTGTAACGGAGCAGTTGGAAAATAAGGATAAGGGTTAAATGTATACGGATACTCGCATGGAGGAATATGATTATATGGAAAATTAGAAAATTCTTGCGTATCTGAAATTATGTTTGGTTTTTGATCAGAAGCTTGATATGAGTTTGCAGTCGTTGTAAAACGAACATAAGAACTAGGACTATGATCCCGTGAATCTAAATAACTGGGTTGAGAATATCTTGATTCAGGATAAGAATTTGTAGGATATTGAGAGTTTAACTGCTATCTTGCTTCGCACTCGACCGCGACTTACATATAAAGCTGCGTTTGAACTCAGAGGGTTCGGTGCTTCTACTAAGCCTGATATACTGTCAGCTAGACCACGTTTAAAGGCTTCACGGGCACAGTCATTAAGGGGTTACACCAGTGTAAAAGCATGCATTTTTGGACATTTTTTTGGGGTTGAAGGAAAGGTAGTATGAAAAAGGGCTTTGAGGATATATTTAAGCATGTATTGAACTTTACAGGGAAATTTTTTCATTAAAAAATATTTCAAAATGGCGGCACTGGAGCCATTCTCCTGCAGATTTTTTTTTTGCGGCACGCAGTAGGACGACCGCAAATTTGAAGCTGGAACCAAAACAAATTTTTTTTCTTAATCTTTTTTTTGTAAAATTGACAAGTGTTTGAAGCAAAAATGTCATTTTTGGACGAAAAAAAGTCAAGTTATTTGTTTATAAAAATTGTTTAAATTAACTTATCGAAAAATCCGTACGTCATTCTCTTCAAAATGTTGTTTAAAATATGTGGTTCAAATTTGAAAAGAAAATATTGAAAATTGTTCGAGCTATGCTGCGTGCCGTTTTGAAAAAACGTGTATTGAGAAAAACTCGTTTAAAGTTTTGAGTTGAATTTTAGACATCCACGAGCAACCAGATGTACTTTCCGAACGAGCACTGACGCTACACTAACCTACTTTTGTTCGAAAATTTTGTTTGAATTGTACACGAATCCTCTCTAGGGACATCTGTGAGTATATCACAGAAGTTGAAAAGAGGGAACAGGGTACCTTCCGAGCAGATGTGTTCATACCGCCTGTAGCCGTATGAGAGACGCCCGACACACCTCAGCAAAAACGTGACATTAAACAGAAAAAAATTTTTTTCACGTATTAAACCTTTTGCCCCATATTCTACAAGGTTTAAACTAAATTTTAAGCGAAAAAAAAATCGATTTTCTAAAAAATTTACACTGGTGTAACCCCTTAAGCGGAGGTAATAATTGTTATCATTTTGGTATTTATATTCAACAGCCGCCTGAGCTCCTGATTTTAGAAGAATTACTCGATCGAAGAATTCGTTTACATTTTCTTCTCGATTCATTCGAATAGTTGAAATTTCATGCAAATACCATGAATACGTTTTACGAGGAGCACAACGCTGTTTTAGTTGTTTAATTGAATCAATAGGGGTTGCGAAAGTTTTTTCCACGAATGCTATCTCATGCCGAACTTTTTAATCGGGCTAATACAGCTTTGAGATACTGTGTTTCGCAGTTAGCTGGCATACTTGACTCGCCATTTACGACATCTACTTACAATGGTTAGACTCCAAAGAGTCGAAAATCTCAAAAAGCCCGAACCCGGCAGCGAACCTGAGAGCGGGCAAGCGATGGTGGGTGGCACCCGGGCGATGAAGCCAAGGTACCTGGAGAATCTGGGTGTCTTCGGTTTGCCTCGGGGATGAGGCAGCAAGCAAGATAATCGTCCGCACAAGACAAGACTGACTCCTGGTCCACGTAATTTGGGTATTCAACCCTGGCGTGGGGCTTCTCCACATTCCTAGTTCAAGGCCCGCAGGCCCGTAATAAGGCCGGGTGCTTATAACTTTGTTATAACCTCCCCATCCTGTTTGGGACGAGGTTTATTTTTTCAATATTTTTTTCTGTTTTTTGGAGTTCTTCTTCAAAGGATAACCAGGATTCATCAGCATCTAGGTCGATTTAAGTGTCGTCTGTTTCCTGGTTACCTTCTCCGAGATGTCCTAATTCTTCTTCAGGTTTAAAAATCTCGCGCTTTTTTTCAAATTTTATTTTCAATACGTTCTTAAATTTTTGGTTCATTTGAAACCAACCCCCTTTAATGTATTTTATACTTGTCGAATTCGGTATTGTATGGTGGTTTTTGGCCCGATTCGACCTCTCATCACAATGTGTGTCGTGGAAGATGTAGAGCCCTACTGGGACCATGATCCCACATTGACGAATTTCTCACATCTCTATGTTTTCTATCTTTCTTCTTTCCTGAAACAAAAATAAAAGTCGTACCTCTCCTTAAAAAAAAAATTTAAAAAAAAAATACTACTATTCTCTCAATTCTGTGTAGTCGTAACGTATCTTTTTGAATCTTCACTGAGTTGTACAATTCCAAAATCTTAATTTTGATTTTCTATTCTATCCAATATTTAACTATTTTATTTCTTTCTCCATCCAGATTAGTATCTTCTTCGGCTATTCTGCTTTCTTTGATCTTTCTGCTGACAAGTAACTCATATCTTAACTCTACATTTTATTTTTAACTAAAATTCTATCTTGTCCTCTTATAGCCATATTCACCTTTATTTTCAAGGTCTCATTTCTTTTCAAAATGAAAACAAAATTTCATCATTTTTCTAAATTTAAATTATTGTTTAAATGTAAAATTATCTCTGATTTACTTAAATTAATTTTTAATCAATTATAACTGTTGTCTCTGTGAAGGGTATAAAATTAATTATTCTGTGGTGCATGTGAATAAGTGGAATTAGTTTTATTAAGGCGTGTTTCAGTTTTAATAACAAGTATTAAAGTATGTCTGTGTCATTTTGCCAGACTTTTGTCTGCCAATCGGTGAAGGATTCTTCTGATTTTTCTGGTAATGTTTCTAGATCTTTTTGGTCTTTTTTTAGATTCTTTTTAACTTATTTAGCTCTTCTTCTCTTTAATTCCTTTGCCTCTCATCCCAGTGCTTGTCATCCTTTTTCTCTTCTTAGTTTATCGGCTCGTTCTGTCCTTTTCTGTTCTTCAGCACAAAATTTTTTTCTACTTTTTATTTTTCTTAAAAATTCCTCTCCTTCTATCTCTTTCTGCTGCATACATTTTCTTTTTAACTGGTCTTCTTCTAATTTTTTAATCACTTCTTTTGTTTGTTTTTACACTATTGATTTTCTTTTCACTCTTGCATCGCTTCCCAGTCCTTTAAGGTAATTAAACCTGCCTTTAAACGCTTCGCGTAAACTGTTTCTTGCACCGTTTCGTGGTGCTTTCTCTCCTCTTTTCGTGCTTGCACGTATGCGAACGGCTGTGCTTCTTTCCTAGCTATTTCCTTTTGTCTTTCCCTTATTTCTTCTAAGCTTTCGTTCAGCGGGGTTGCAGCAAGTCCACCCACCTCTTGCAGGTGTGGTGTAATAGTTCCTCACCCGCAAGTTCAAGTAGGCAGTCCTTATTTTACTATAAATTCTCTCTCCATTTTCCTGAAAATAAATATTTTTCTATGTCTTTTTGTAGTTTTTGTCTTGTATATGTTTGTATTATGTTAATTTTTATTTTCAGTAGTGTAAAACCAAATTGTCTACATGCATGGCATTTCGAAAGAAAAAATTCGAGCTCGTTTCTTAACATTATGTTTCTCAATATCTTAATATACTCATTCTCTTTCTTTAAGATCGTTCACCCCACTAGCATTCCAAACACCCAGTCTCCATTCAGCGCCTGAAACTTTACCTTTACCTTTACCGGGTACATGCCTTTCGTCAATCAAAGTTACAGTCCATTCCGAGGCTATTATATGGCTGAAAACACCAGTTCTCGTAAGATCACTGAAGTTAAGCATTGTTGGGCGCGGTTAGTACTTGGATGGGTGACCGTTCAGGAATACTGCGTGCTATTGGCCCGTCGTGGGTGTGGTGGGCCCACATTGGTAGTAAATATCCACCTAGAAACACTACCCGAAACGGGTAGTGAGGCAATGAACTTTCGAGTTCGAACTGCTAATCTGTGTATGTATAGAGCAGTGCTGAGATTGTATGGAGGCCCGGCCTCCCCACCTTTTTTCGGGTTTATGAAACTCACCCCCCCCCCTCCTAGTCACCAACTTAGGGCCTCCCTACCTTTTTGGTTACAATCTCAGCCCTGGTATAGAGTACGCCCAAATATCAACTTGATGCCAGAAATGTATTTCGCGAGTCGAAATAATGTCCAAATTAAGTAGGTAGCCGTCGTAGGGTGATGAGTCTAGTTATAACGTCAGTCCCACCAAACTTCGGTTAATGGAGGAAGAGTGTAGGGATAGAACTGGAACCGAGAGAGTCATAGTTGGTTGGTATTATGTACTGAGAAGGGCACCAGCCTTCAGCAGTTTGGAAATATATGAGAAAATGTGTATGTCTTTCAAAAGTTCCCGAAAGTGCCCCAAAATTGATGTTGGGGACACTTTTGGCCGAACTCGGAATTTGTTTATCAAAATTGTTTACATAATAAATATTTCATATGAATTTACAAAGCGTCAGAGGAACGAGTCATCAAAAAGACATTCTTAATTGATTTCCTGAAAAAATTGAGCCTTTTCGTTTGATAAATGGCCAAACTGTGAATTTGTTTAAAAAAATATTTTAAAAAATTGTCAAATAGCATATATTTCCAATTAATAATAATAAAACTTTTATTTCCCTCCCATTTTATACAAAAGTTCTGGATTTCAATGAGCAAAACATTCCTAATCCCGAAAATAACATTTGTTTATTAATTTGTTTATAACGTAATACAATTTTCAAAAAATTATTCTTCTCATCGACTGAAAATTATTTCTAGATAGTTTTAGCACAGATATAAAACTTTCTTTGATGAATCTAAAAATTTTAAAAGAAAATGGTATTTCTAAAAAGTTAAAAAAATTCAACTTTGTTGGTAAAGCAAAATAGTGAACTAATTTATGAACGTTAATTATATATTATATGAACTGAGAATTCAACAAAATTTATGATGAAAAATCCAAACACAAATGTCAATGAAAATCCTTCTTTTAACAGAAGGGCGTCAAGGGAATCGTATGCATACCGAAATATTTTTACTTTGCGAGCAAAAGAACGTTCCTTATTTAAAGCGATAAGTGTATTATGAGTAACGCATTCACGAAGCTTCTTACGAAAATAAACATCTCGATTTCAAATAATCGCGCCTTAGACATGAAGGTAAGCCAGTGGTTGTCTTGTACTTTTGATCGCATATCAGATGGCGGTGCAAGCGTAGGTATCGTAAGTACCTACAATTTAATATAGTATATAGCTTAATGAGATTTTCAAAATGTGAGTTGTAAAATTCTTTGGCTTCATCAACATTAAAAGATGATTTTTTAACCAAGAAGATTAATTTTCTAAAAATGGAACAGGTAAAAAAGATCACTTTTTAACAAAGTAGTTGCACTTTCAACAAAATAATTAAATTTTCAACCATTTCCATTTCCCTTTCGGGGTAGGCGCGACTTGCTCAGTTGCACTGTTAAAAATGTTCTTAAATTTCAGTTACAAATTTTCCTGAAATTCAAGACACACTTTATTGAAATTCAAGTTAATGGAAAAGTATAGTAAATTTCAGATTTATTTCGTATAATTAAGAATAAAATTTAAAGTTCAGAGACTGTTCTTTAATTTTCAATGCAAGTATTGAGGTATAAGAACAGGTTTGTAAATTCAATACCCAGAATTGAGAGCC
>CAKNYM010052613.1:190377-208269 GCA_932195095.1 Andricus curvator | reverse complement strand
ATTATTATTATTATTATTATACCATTAAGCCATTTCCCTTTCGGGGTAGGCGTGACTTGCTCGGTTGGAGAATAGTAGTGTGTATATGGGTATATAGGTATAAGGTAGGTAGGAAAATAGGTATGAGGTGGATAGGTATATAAGTGTTAGGTATATATATTTTAGATTGATCTGGAATTCTCGTGTTATTTATTTAAATGACACGTTTACTCCGCAACACTGCTCCGACCCAGGTTGCTGATCAATCTCTCTAGCGATCACCCCAAGTGAAGAGCCTCACAAAATTGTTATGTATGGTTCTCCACTTGGGCCCATTAGTATCCAAGATCTTTGTTTCAGGCGTCATTCATTCTACTGTCACTCTGTTTACAAACTATTTTTCGCCACACTTTTCTGTCCTGGCATACTACTCTAGCTTCCTTCACGTCCATGCATTTTTTCATGCAAGCTCTTGTGTTCCTATGGCTTCTTATGTCTCTACGGATTAATGTCTCATTTACAGATTCTAACCATTCTTTTGGCGGTCTACCTCTGGGCATTCTGCCATTTACTTTACCTTTATACACTTGTTTGGTCAGTCGTTCATCTTTCATTCTTTCAAGATGTCCGAACCATCTTAACTGATTTCTTTCCCATGTGTCAATTATTGTCTCTTTTGCACCACATTCTTTGAGGATTGTCTCGTTTCGGACTTTGTCCATTAGTGTTTTCCCGCATATTATGCGCAGAGGTTTCATGCCGATCGCGTTAATTTTACTCCTGTCCTTTTCTTGACAGGTCCATGTCTCGCTACCGTATAGTACAGTCGGTACGAATATAGAATTGTGTATGGCCATTTTAGCTTTTTTTGATATGTTTTTATTTGTTAGGATGGACCCTGCTCTACCGATAACCTGTTTACCCTTATTTATGCGCCTATCTAACTCCCCATCTATTTTTCCGTCGCTAGTGAATAGACTACCTAGATATACGTACTTGTCAACTTGTTCTAATCTCTCATCATTTAGGACAATGTTGCACATTGTTTTCTCACTCTTTCCCTCAAACACCATGATTTTTGTTTTATTTACGTTAATTTTGAGTCCCATGTCCTTCATGCTTGTATGAAGTTTATTCAACATTCTTTGCAAGTCCTCGACTGATTCTGCCATAACAATCTTGTCATCTGCGAAAGCTAACCCACGTACCTTAACTGTTTGGAGATCTACACCTTCTTCGTCGAAGAGTGCAGTTCTTAGACACTTATCCATGAATATGATAAATAGCCACGAGGACATAACGCATCCTTGTTTCACGCCTTGCGTAATATCGAACCAGTCACTCAGTTTCCCGTTTACCCTTACGCTCGCTTTACTGCCTGTATATATTGTTTTTATTGCTTGCAGGAGCCCTCCATTTACTCCGTATTCTTTAAGAACTTCCCAAAGTTTACTTCTATTTACCGTGTCAAATGCTTTTTCTAGGTCAATAAATGCACAGAAAACTTTCTTTCCTACTCTCAAGCTTTTTTCTGTGATCTGTCTTAGGCTAAATATCTGATCTGTACATGATCTTCCTGGCATAAATCCACTTTGGACTTCCCATATTTTTTCTTCTGTGATTTCCATTACCCTACGAATAAGTATTTTTGAGTATATTTTACTTACGGTACTTAGTAGGCTGATACCTCTGTAATTACTGCAGTTGTTTTTATCTCCCTTTCTTTTGTATATTGGTACGATAATCGCTTTTTTCCAATCGTCTGGGACTTTCCCCGTCTCGATACATAAATTTATTAATTCGCACAACCTGTGAGGTATGTACTCGCCACCGTATTTGAGCATTTCAGCACTAATACTGTCTATGCCAGCAGCCTTACCGTTTTTTAAGTTCTTAATTATGTCTCGGACCTCAGTGACACAGACTTTTTCAATTGGGTTTTCTAATGCATTATGTTCTATGTCGCAGTTTTGTTGTCCTATATCTTCACCTCCTAATAGTTCTTTAAAAGAGTCTTTTAAAGCGTCTACTATCCCGTCTATGTCATATAGCATTTCACCTTTGCTGTTTCTCATGCTAACAAACTCTGTACTTTTACTTTCCTTCAACTGTTTATATAGTAGTTTCATTATTCCTCCAAAGCCGTTTCGTATTTTGTTCTCTTCTTCTGTTCTGATTTTTTCTTTACTCTCCTTGACTAGTCGTTTCATTTTCCTCTTTTTGTCTTTGTAATCATTTTTGAGTCTATTTCTCTCCTCATCGCTAAGACCTGTCATGTTTAATGTTTTCTTGTGCACTTTTTTCTTTTCTCGCTGGGCTGCTTGAATTTCATCATTCCACCATGCATCACCAGACTTTCTTCCTACCACTGCCGTACCACACACTTCAATTGCAGTTTTAACAATGCTATCCCGTAATAAAGCCCACGCGCCCTCTATATCTTTAATGCTCGTAAGCGCTTCCCAAGTTGCCCTATCTATGCGTTCGCTTAACTTATTTTGAAACTCTATTCGCACTTCCGGTTTCTGTAAATTTTCAATCTTTATTCGAGTTTGTTTCGTTTTTTCTGTTCTCTTTCTTTTCCATCCCCGGCCTAAGTTTATTTTAGAGATTAAAAGATAATGATCAGTATTGCATTCGGATCCCCTCATGACTCTTGTATCTACAACTAGTTCTCTTAGTCTTTCATCCGCAATAACGAAGTCAATTACACTGCGGTTATTTCATTTACACCAAGTGTACGTGTGGATCATTTTATGTCGAAACCAAGTATTGGTAATAAATAGGCCCTTTTCTAGGCATAAGCTAACTAATTTTTCCCCGTTATAATTTTTTCTTGGATCCCCAAATTTACCTAGTACCCTTTCTGTATCTGTATCCTGACGTTGAACGCCGACCCATCCGTTCATATCTCCTAGCAGAATTATTCTTTCACCTGGATCGCAAGTACTTATTGTGTCATTTAAAGTGTCCCAGAAAGCGTCTTTGACTTCTCGCGGCTCACTGTCAACTGGGGCGTAGCACGCTATGATAAATAACCTTCTGATTCCTACCTTCATTCTAGCCCACAACAATCTGGGAGATACAAAATCATGATCTTTGAGATGCTGTCTTGCTTTTTTATTCATAATTAAACCGATCCCTTGACTACGATTTGATTCACTACCTACTCCTGACCATATTTCAAAACCGCCTTTCAACACCCCATTTTCTATGTTTCTACTTTCGCAACCCTTTTTCTTCGTCTCAGGTACACATAAAATATCTAGTTTCCTTGCATGCATAGTTTCTCGTAGTTCTCTTATTTTAAGGTCATTCACTCCTCTAGCATTCCAGACACCCAGTCTCCATTCATCGCCTGAAATTCGACCTTTACGTTTACCGTGTGTATGCATTTTGTCGATCCAAGTTTCAGTCCATTCCGAGGCTACTTTATTGTTTGTATTATTCATGTTTAGATTGTACACCCAACTAACACCTTTATGCGCGAAATTTTTTTTGCGAGCCGAAATCTAAAGCGAGCCTACCTCTAAACGAGGAGCCAATAAGTCTTTTTTTTTTTTTTTTATTGGAAAAGGGTTAAATTTTATTTTAGTTTACTTTATTTATTTTAGTTGACTTATTTATTATCGTTTAAATAACGTTTTTAAAACATCGGAATGTCCGTGAACCCGACGTATATCACACGTAATATGGAACGTAAATACAAACGCCTAAGTTGTTACGGCCTTATAACGTTCAAGTAAAACAATAAAAATATGTTCTTAATCAAAATCCTGCTGAATAAAAAAAAAACTTTCTTAAATTTTCCAGATTCTTTTTCGACATATGTTTAAATCTTCAAAACTTAGGATTACTCCTCTAAAATAAAACCTCGCTGTCTAGCGCGTCGAGACTCGGAGAGTGGGAGTCGGAAGTTTCGTCTGCTGACCGCTTGAGTCGCAGCGCAGTCTTTCGGGATCTCTCTCGCAATCAAAATTTCGCGTAGTGTGTATATAAACGGGGCAGAAACAACGTTCAGTATCGCTTTTCGGCCCTATGTTTTTGAGTTTCAATATATGTTTCGTAACTTTCAATACTATGGTCATAAGTTTCAATTTATGTGTATTAGGTTTAAATAGTAGGTTATTAGGTTTCATTCCTAGGTTCTTAAGTATCAATATACTCGGTTCTTAGGATTATGATACTAGGTTCATAAGATTCAATACAAGTTTCTTAAGATTCAATACTCGGTTCATAGGTTTCAATACATTGTTCATAAGTCTCAACACTAGGTTCTTAAGTTTCAATTCTCAATACTTAGGATTCAATACGCAAGGTTCATAAGCTTCAATACGCGGTTCTTAAGATTCAATACTCGGTTCTTCAGTCTCAATACAAGGTTCTTAATTTGCAATACTTGCTTCTTAAGTTTCAACACAAGGTTCTTAAGTTTCAATACTCGCTTCTTAAGTTTGAATACAAAAGTTTCAGAACTTTAAGGTACATTTAGCACTGTTCCGGGCTTCACATACTTTTCACTTAAATTTACGGCAAAAATTTTTAACAGTGTGGAAAATAGTAGTGTGTGGATGGGTATATAGGTATAAGGTAAATAGGAATATAGCTGTAAGGTATAAATATTTTAGATTGATCTAGAATTCTCGTGTTATTCATTTAAATGACACGTTCATTCCGCAAAACTGCTCCGACCCAGGTTGCTGATCAATCTCTCTAGCGATCACCCCAGGTGAAGAGCCTCACAAAATTGTTATGTGTGGTTCTCCACTTGGGCCCATTTAGTATGCAAGGTCTTTGTTTCAGGCGTCATTCACTCTATTGTAACTATGTTTACAAACTATTTGTCGCCACAATTTTCTGTCCTGGCATACTAGTCTAGCTTCCTTCACGTCCATGCATTTTTTTATGCAAGCTCTCGTGTTTCTATGGCTTCTTATGCCTCTTCGGATTAGAGTCTCATTCACAGATTCTAACCATTCTTTTGGCGGTCTACCTCTGGGCATTCTGCCATTTACTTTACCTTTATACACCTGTTTCGTTAGTCGTTCATCTTTCATTCTTTCAACATGTCCGAACCCTCTTAACTGATTTCTTTCCCATGTGTCAACTATTGTCTCTTTTGCACCACATTCTTTGAGGATTATCTCGTTTTGGACTTTGCCCATCAGTGTTTTTCCGCATATTGTGCGAAAGGTTTCATGCCAATCGCGTTAATTTTACTCCTGTCCTTCTCTTGACAGGTCCATGTCTCGCTACCGTAGAGTATAGTCGGTACGATTATAGAATTATGTATGGCCATCTTAGCTTTTTTTGATATGTTTTTATTTCTGAGCATGGACCCTGCTCTACCGATAACCTGCTTACCCTTATTTATGCGCCTATCTAACTCCCCATCTATTTTTCCGTCGCTAGTGAATAGGCTACCCAGATATACATACTTGTCAACTTGTTCTAATCTCTCATCATTTAGGACAATGTTGCACATTGTGTTCTCAGTTTTTCCTTCAAACACCATGGTTTTTGTTTTATTTACGTTAATTTTAAGGCCCATGTTCTTCATGCTTGTATTAAGTTTATTCAACATTCTTTGCAAGTCCTCGATTGATTCTGCATAATAATCTTGTCATCTGCGAAAGCTAACCCACGTACCTTCACTGTTTCGAGATCTACACCTTCTTCGTCGAAGAGGGCCATTCTTAGACACTTATCCATAAATATGATAAATAGCCATGAGGACATAACGCATCCTTGTTTCACGCCTTGCATAATATCGAACCAGTCACTAAGTTTCCCATTTACTCTTACACTCGCTTTACTACCTGTATATATTGATTTTATTGCTTGTAGGAGCCATCCATTGACTCCGTACTCTTTAAGGACTTTCCAAACTTTACAATTCTATTTACCTTGTCAAATGCTTTTTCTAGGTCAACAAATGCACAGAAAACTTTCTTTCCTACTCTCAAGCTTTTTTCTGTGATCTGTCTTAAACTAAATATCTGATCTGTACACGATCTTCCTGGCATAAATCCACTTTGGACTTCCCATATCTTTTCTTCTGTAATTTTCATTACCCTACGAATGAGTATTTTTGAGTATATTTTACTGACGGTACTTAGTAACAATAATTCGTTTCAAACCATATATTCTTCTTTAATCGGTCTGAAATGGAAGAGTCACGCTTTTAGGGGCCTTCCATATACCACGTGGACAATTTTTTATCAAGCCCCCCCCCCCCCCCAATAGCTGTCTGCGTGGAATATGGCTGGCCCTTTATATAGAACCGAACGGCTCTCATATGGTCCTAATTAATGGATAATTGAAAATATGTTAGGAAAGCTTAATGAATGTGCGTAATAATGTAGCATTTTCATGATTTTAAAACCATATTTCCCGCAAGGATGATAAATATAACATTTATAAACTTTTATGTCTTGAATTATCCTAATTTTTCCCTGTAAGTAGTAACGTCCTTTCTGTTCAGCCTTTCAAACCCCTTCCTTTACAAATCCTGGCTACGCTACTGGATAGTATAGATAGATAGAATAGATAGATATAATAGATAGATATAATAGATAGATAGAATAGATAGATAGAATAGATAGATAGAATAGATAGATAGAATAGATAGATAGAATAGATAGATAGAATAGATAGATAGAATAGATAGATAGAATAGATAGATAGAATATATAGATAGAATAGATAGATAGAATAGATAGATAGAATAGATAGATAGAATAGATGGATAGAATAGATAGAGATAGAACGCCCATTCCTCAGTGACTGGAGTAAGGACGCAATATACCCTACCGGAAAAAGGCGACTTGTCCAACCCAGAGAATAACAGGCCAATAACTTGTTTGAATACGCTGTATAAGATCTTCACAGCTGTCCTAAACGACAGGATTATTAGAAGAACTCTGCCGTTCTGATGAAGACACATAACATCTACAGTTTAACGTAACGCCTGTTTACTTCTACGCCGCAACCCGAAACTGACCCTTATGTCAAACTACAGTTGTACAGTTTCTTCATCAGGACGGCAGAACTGAGCCTGTGTAGAAAGAGGTGTACGAACAACGTAGCTTGAAAAAGGTGTCGCAGGCTACCGAGAGAACCTGCTAATTGACAGGTGCATCTGCAAAGACGCAGCAACCCATCAGCGCGTCATGTCGATAGCCTGGATTGACTACCGGCAGGCTTTCGATTCAACCTCTCATAGAGTTATCATCTGTCTGTTGGAAAGCTTCAATGTTCATCCACACATAGCGAGATGCATAGAGAGATTAATTCCCTTTGGAAAATTAGATTTACTATCTCATCTGGAAATTATAGTGTGACAACGAACAACGACACCTCTCAGAAAGGCTTCTTTCAGGGCGATACCATGACTCCTTCACTCTTTTGCATCACACTTCTGTTTCTATCCGTCGCACAACGCAATTCTCCTGGATACCTCGGCGGCGACACTAATCATCGCAAGCATAACGTCATTCATATATTTTATATGGATGACCTGAAGATCTATGCTTTTGGTGCAAGCAAACTTCAAATTGCTTTAAATATCGTCAACGAGCATACAGGAGAGATGGGTATGGACTTTAGATTAGATGAGTGTGCGAAGATTAATCTGAAGGAAGGAGAGATTACTGGAGTTCACGATGACCCTGAGCTTGTAGACATGAGTGTTATTAGACATCTTGACACTTGTATGACCCATACATACCTGAGCGTGCCTCAAAGCCGCATTCAGGACGTAACTTCAGTGAAGGAGTCTCTCCGAAGCAGATACAATAAGCATCTTCTTCGAAAGATTTGGACTTAAAATTTGTCGGCATTGAACAAGGTATGTGTAACTAACATGCTTGCCGTCTCGGTTCTACTCTACTCGTTTGGAGTAGTTCAATGGAAGAAGAACGAGTTTACGGCCCTTGATATCGCCACGCGAAAAGTCATGATTATGCAAAAAAGCTTGCATATCAATTCGTCCGTTCCGCGATTATAAATCTTACACCGTCAAGGCGGACGCGGATTTCTGAATCTCCAATGTCTTCATAACAGAATTGTTTTAAGTACAGCTCACATCGTTGCAAATGGCAGAGATCCTCTCCTAAAAATGGTCAGGAAACACCAGATGATTGGCAGAGGAGTGTTCCTTCACAAAGCCGTGGAGCAGGCGGCCGTGACCCTTGGCCTGAATTTTAACATCAGAAGTGAGGAAAGTGCATTACTCCATCTAGATGCCTTACTTCTAAAAGCTGAAGAAAAGAAAGCAGAGGCTGAAAAATTCCGCCAACAGTTACTCGACAAGAAAATGCACAGAAACTTACACAGAAATGTATAAAATTAGTCCTTGTCGAAGGGGCAAACTGTTGCTTTCCTCAGATCATCAGGACTTAATTCAGGTACATAGGGTTTCATTTTCGCATGTCAGGACATTGCCATACCCACCTTAGTATATAGTGACCGCATTTTACGTCAAAAAATTCCCATTGATAGGTGCAGAGCGTGTCATGCACTCGCTGAGAACCTAGAACACATACTATCCGGGTGTCCCACAGACGCGAATGCTCCGAAGGAGATAGAGTAGAATTTTCTGGAACTGCGATTTTGGGACAGCAATCTCCATTGCACACTCGAGGCTTGACATCGTTCTCCAAGAGTTCAAAAAACGAATTATATTCGAGATCGAATTGTCGGCTTCGGCCGACTACAAAATCACTGCCAAGGAGAAGGAAAAGGAGAGGTATCAAGACCTTACAAGGGAGCTGCAACGACTGTACCCAGAATATTCGGTTAAAGTAATTGTCCTTGTGATCTGTGCTCTCGGAGGTGCGAAACTATCACTGTTTTGCAATCTTAAAGCCATACCCGCGTGCCAAAAATGTCCCAAGGAACTTGCTAGATCAATACACACGAGGGTTTCGCCGGCCTATCGTTGTGATTTCATCGTGCCCTGTGACCACCCATCTAACGGTCGTGAGACGTGTCCATAGTTTTGATTTACTGCGGTTCTACTGGGAGCCAGTGTCATTTCTAGAGGGCAGTTGCTCCCAGTGGAACCCCGCGGTTATTGTTTAACCATTATATATATATATATATATATATATATATATATATATATACCGAACCGAAGGGCCTATGACAAAGCCACCGGACGCGTCCTCGGGTTGCGGATAGAGGGTCCCTGTACCAAGGGTTTCTGCTGAATATGGTTACAATAATTAATAAGCAGTCGCGGACAATTGTCCAGGGATGGTCCCGAAGGAATAACCCCCAAGCGGAGGCGTAACAACCGTGCCGAAAGCTGAATGGCACCTGGGTGTGGTGTCTCAAACGGTGACTCTGGGATACCGGGCGACCTCTCAGAGTATCAGCCTTATCCTTGCACGCGGGGCTCTACAAGGATGGACTAACCCTTTTCCCTAGCTGCTCGTGGGAACAACAATGACAACACCAAACATAGTTGTAGGAAGTGCGGTTCAAAACAATCGAACGCGCAGGGCTCCCGACAATGGGTCGGACAACAATGCCGACTACCCTAGAGTTGGGGGAGCCAATCAAGACGGAGTCAATGCGATTGACCGGCGAAATCTCGTTACTTTTGAGTGGACGGATCGACTCAGGGACGACCTGCTGGAGTGCTATGATACCAGTATAGCCCCTGAACGAAAAGGTTACATGGCGCGACTGCATGCTCTGTGGTGCGAGAAACACCCAGAGCTCTCGGATTTTTCGCAAAAACGGTTGCGAAACCGTGCCGAGGACCTCCGGAAAAGGGGTTATATAAGCGGAGCGCCTACACAACCGCAGCCAGAACAAGCCGGCAACAGAGAAAGAGAGGCGACACTGAGACCAGCCTCGAACAGGCATCCAATAGAGGGAGAACGATGCTTCAAGACCCGGAGAAACATTAACATTCAGGTTTCTCCCAAGCCCAAAGATCTGAATGAACTGGATGATGAGCTTCGTGGAGACTTTTCCGAAGAATCCGACCTCTGGACTATCAATTGTAGTGTGTACAATGCAGCGAGAACTTTGGCAGATGCAAACCGTAAAACAAAACCAACGGTTGATCATAAGACCAAAAGACGAATGCATCAACTTAGCACAAAGATAGGCTGGGCAAGACAGTACGCGTCCCGCATTCAGTGTGTGATTGACTACATAACATCTGGCAGGACTTTCACTGCCAAGGTTCGACAGTTCACGCGCGAACTGCGGATCCGTCATCACACAATCAACAAGTCAAAGCTACTGACCATCAGGCAGCATATTGTTGACAGAATACGAGTACTATCTGACGCTAGGAGAAGTCTAGAGCGGAGAGAGAGGTGGGTCAGAGAAAATCAACAGTTTTCGTCTGACCCATCTCGACTCTTCCAAGACCCTCCAGTTACTGTCGACCATCCGCCCAAACCAGAGGAGGTCGAAGCATTTTGGAGAGAAGTCTACGAAGTCCAACATCCACTTAAAGAAGGCTCAAAGAACATAAACAGCTTCAAGGAGCTGTGCAATGCCCTCATCACAGCTGAGGAGGAATGCCCACCTATCACTACCGAGGAGGTGAAAAACGTATTAAGAGGCATGAAGAACTATTCCGCTCCGGGACCAGATGGCATCAAGACCTTCTGGTGGAAGAAGTTTCCTTCAACCCACCAGCATCTGGCCCGAATTTTTACCTCATATCTAAAGTCGGAAGAGCCTATTCCGGGGTGGTTGGTGGAAGGGCGCACAGTGCTCCTGCCGAAGACGGGCAACTTAGCTGACCCTAAGAATTACAGGCCAATAACTTGTCTGAACACACTGTATAAGATCTTCACAGCTATCCTAAATGATAGGATTGTTCGGACAATTGGACCTGTATGGCGAGAGATGTATGAACAACGTGGCTCAAAGAAAGGCGTAGCGGGATGTCGGGAGAACTTGCTCATCGATAGATGTGTCTGTAAAGACGCAGCATACTATCAGCGATTTCTATCGATGGCCTGGATTGATTACCGGAAAGCTTTCGATTCAACCTCCCATAGACTTATCATCTGTCTGTTGGAAAGCCTAAAGGTTCATCCACACATCGTGAGGTGCATAGAGACATTAATGCCGCTCTGGAAAACCAGATTTACTATCTCATCTGGAAAACATCGTGTGATCACTAACAGTATCACCTTTCAGAGAGGTGTATTTCAGGGCGACACCATGAGCCCTCTCCTCTTTTGCCTCACATTATTGCCACTATCTCTCGCACTTCGCCATTCCGAAGGGTATCTCTGCGGAAAACCTGGAAACCGAAAGCATAAGGTCACTCATGTATTTTACATGGACGATCTTAAGATCTATGCTAGGAATCAAGAGAAACTACATCTAGCTCTGAAAATTGTCAAAGAGTACACTCAAGAGATTGGAATGGAATTCGGGTTAGAGAAATGCGCCAAGGTTAATTTGAAGAAAGGAAAACTTAATGGCATCCCCGAAGATCCTGAGCTCGTTGACAGAAGCGCTATACGACACCTTTGCGCTGGAGAGACCTATACATACCTGGGCGTGCCACAGAGCCGCATTCAGGACGCGACATCTATAAAGGATACTCTCCGATGCAGATACAAACGTCTCATCCGGCAGATTTGGTCTTCCGAACTGTCGGCGAGAAACAAAGTATCTGCAACGAACATGCTTGCCGTCCCGGTAGTACTCTATTCATTTGGAGTGGTTCCATGGACGAAAGACGAGCTCAGATCCCTTGATATCGGGACGCGAAAGGTTTTGCACATGAACAAGAGCATGCACCTTAAGTCTTCTGTTCCGCGACTTTACATCTCACGCCGCCTAGGTGGTCGCGGAATACTGAATCTTGAATCTCTTCACAACAGACTCATTCTGGGTACAGCACATATAGTTGCAAATGGACAAGACCCTCTTCTTAAAATGGTCAGGAAACACGAAGAAGTGGGAAAAGGGGCGTTTCTGTACAAAGCAGCGGAGGAGGCTGCTGAAACACTCGGCCTTGACTTCAATACTAGGGGTGAGCAAAATGCATCAAATCTTATCCATCTTGAATACTCACTCCTGAAGGCCCGGATTAAGAAAGCACAGGAGAAAGACTTCCACGAACAGCTCCTCGACAAGAGGATGCACGGCATCTTCCACAGAAATGTGGAAGATCAGTCGATGTCGTATGAGCTAACGTTTGCTTTCCTTAGATCACCCGGATTGAAGTCGGGCACGGAGGGCTTCATTTTGGCATGTCAAGACGGTGTCATTTCCACTCTAGCATACCGTCGCCACATTTTGAGCCAAGACATTCCCGATGATAGTTGCAGAGCGTGTCATGCACACCCCGAGCATCTAGGACACATACTATCTAGTTGTCCAACTCATGCGGGAACGACCTACATCCAAAGGCACAATGCGGCACTAAGAGTGCTTTATTACCATCTCTGTCACTCTTATGGCATTAGCCCAAATACCTCTCCGCTAAACGCTCCTAGAGAAATAGAGTCAATTGTCGAAAATGAGAAGTGCCGCATATACTGGAACTTCATATTCTCGACAATTGTTTCTGTTGCGCACTCGAGGCCTGACATAGTTCTCCTTGACTTCGAGAAACGAACCATGTTCGTTATCGAATTTTCGGCACCAGCTGACAAAAACGTCACAGCCAAGGAGGAAGAAAAGAAAGAGAGGTATAAAGACCTTATAAGGGAGTTGCGACGGTTATACCCGGAATATTCTGTTAAGCTAATCGTCTTGATCATCGGCGCTCTTGGAAGTGCCAAGGTTTCACTGGTTAATAGCCTGAAAAGCATCCCTGCGTGTCAAAAAAATGCTGAGACACTTGCGGGGAAAATGCAGAAGGCGGTCGTCCTTGGGTCGCTCCGTGTCCTCAGGGTGCACGAGACTTTTGCCGGACCATCGTATTGAGTTCGTCGCAGACTGTAACCACCTATCTCACGGTCGTGAGACGTGGTTACAGCTGAAATTTTACCGCGATTTCGCTGGGAGCGGGTGCAATTTTTCAGATTAGCACCCGCTCCCGGCGAAATCCTGCGGTTGTCCTTATGACAAACTTTTAACTATATATATATATTAGGGTGGTTCAAAAAAATCGACTATTTTTTTTTTCAAAACCCCCACTTAAAAACTTCTGGAAAGCTGTAAAACTACGCCTGTGAAAGTCAGAGCTCTTAATACTAATATTTAGAGGTCGCTCATCACGAATTTCTATTTCCCATTTAAATAGCATGTGAAATTTTTTTTTTTTATTTGGAATTTTGTAACTCTTGAATGGCTTGATGAATTGCTAAGCCCATACCATATTCTTGTAGGGAATTCGACGCTCTACAAAAAAGGTCTCTTATGATTTTTTCATAAATTTACTCCTTCAAAAGCTATTTAAGGTTAAATTTGAACACATAATAAATTTATCGTTTTTTCCTTAATTTGTCGAAAAAATTTGAAATTTATCACTATTTATCGTAATATTTTTTTCGGAAATTTTATAGTTTATAATTTTTTCGAAAAAAAGATCGTTTAACAATTTTAAAATCGAAAAGCTCAGCATCTTTATGTATTACCTGCTTATTTCTTATTAAAATAGTAGTTTTCATCTATTAAGTATACAGATAATTCAGATACTAATGAAAAGACGTCACTTTTAGAAACATACTGTTTTGTATTAAGTATAGTATAAAAATAAAATTCAATATAAACAATTTTAAATATTAATACTAAAACAACATCATTTATAAGTTTTGGCGTTAAAATTAGCATTACGAACATTAACTCTTATTTTAATGTTTTCTTGTTACAATCTGGAAATTGTCGACGATGTTCTTGCACAACTTGTAGAAGATATTGAAGTTGGTCCATGTTTTTTTTAAGCAGTTATTGTATTCATCAATTAATGCAATACCGTGTTCTGCAACATCATTTACTACCGCAAGGTCTTTAAAAATTCTACGTTTTCTCGGTAAGAACAATAAAAGACAAATTTTCAAACAATGTTAAACTTGATAATGTGATGATTTGAGTTAGATTATTGTTTTTTTAGAGAAAATTTTAAGCTATAAAATATCCGAAAGAACTATTACGATAATGAGTGATAAATTTCAAAATTTTGCCAAAAATTAAGAAAAAAAACGATAAGTTTATTATGTGTTCAACTTTAACCTTGAATAGCTTTTGAAGGAGTTAATTTATAAAAAAATCATAAGAGACCTTTTTTGTAGAGCGTCGAATTCCCTACAAGAATATGGTATGGGCTTAGCAATTCATTAAGCCATTCGAGAGTTACAAAATTCCAAATTAAAAAAGAAATGTGCACATGCTATTTAAATGGGAAATAGAAATTCGCGATGAGCGACCTCTAAATATTAATATTAAGAGCTCTGCTTTTCACAGGCGTCTTTTTACACCTTTCCGGAAGTTTTAAAGTGGGGGTTTTGAAAAAAAAGAAATAGTCGATTTTTTTGAACCACCCTAATATATATATTTAAAATTTTGTCATAAGGACAACCGCAGGATTTCACCGGGAGCGGGTGCTAATCTGAAAAATTGAACCCGCTCCCGGCGAAATCGCGGTAAAATTTCAGCTGTAACCACGTCTCACGACCGTGAGATAGGTGGTTACAGTCTGCGACGAACTCAATACGATGATACGGCAAAAGTCTCGTGCACCTATTAACCTATTGGCTGTGACGTTTTTGTCAGCTGGTGCCGAAAATTCGATAACGAACATGGTTCGTTTCTCGAAGTCAAGGAGAACTATGTCAGGCCTCAAATGCGCAACAGAAAAACTTGTCGAGAATATGAAGTTCCAGTTTATGCGGCACTTCTCATTTTCGAAAATTGACTCTATTTCTCTAGGAGCGTTTAGCGGAGAGGTATTTGGGATTATTAAGATCAACCGCGGAAAGCAGGCACCTTCTGAGAAATGATCGCGATTTCAGGACAAGGAGGAACATTAACCTGCAAGTTCCTCCTAAGCTTCAAGATCTAGCTGGAATGGTCCGACCTCTGGACCATCAATTGCTCAGTTTATGGTGCTGCGAGAGCTTTGGCTGCTTCAAATCGAAGGCTAAAACCGATGATGGATCAAAAGACCAAAAGACGCTTGCATAAACTGAACAAGAAGATTGGATGGGCAAGACAGAATGCACCCCGTGTTCAATGTGTGATTGAATACATAACATCTGGTAGACTGTTCACGAAAAGGGTTCGAAAGTTCGCCCAAGAACTACGGATCTTGAATCACACACTGAACAAGTCAAAGCTGATGACACTCAAGCAGGATATTGTTGACAAAATACGGCTGTTATCTGACGCAACGAGGAGAATACAGAAGAGGGAGATATGGATCAGGGAGAATCAACAGTTTCTCGCTGACCCATCGCGCCTCTTCAGCGATCTCCCTGTTGCTGTAAAAAATCCACCCAAGCCTGAGGAGGTAGAGACTTTTTGGAGAGAGGTATACAAAATCCCGAAAACACTACAGTTGAAAGAAGATACTGACGATATCATCCGCTTCAAGGAGTTTTGCGACAATCTCATAAAATCTAAAGAGGAATGTCCATTAATCACTGCTGAAGAGGTGAAAAAAGCACTAAGAGGCAAAAAGAACTTTTCCGCTGCTGGATCAGATTTTATCAAGAACTTCTGGTGGAAGAAGTTTACTTATACACACCAACATTTGGCCCGCATATTCAAATCATATTTAAAGTCGGAGACGCCCAATTCGCAGTGGCTGGTGTTAGGACGCACTATACTCCTGCCGAAAAAAGGCAACTTGTCAAACTCAGAGAATTACAGGCCAATAACTTGTTTGAACACACTGTATAAGATCTTTACAGCTGTCCTAAACAACAGGATTGTGCGAGGAATTGAGCCTGTGTGGCGAGAGATGTACGAACAACGTGGCTCGAAAAAAGGTGTAGCAGGCTGTCAAGAGAACCTGCTAATTTACGGGTGGGCCTGTAAAGACGCTGCAGCCCATCAGCGCATCCTGTCAATGGCCTGTATTGACTACCGGAAAGCTTTCGATTCAACCTCTCATAGACTTATCATATGTCTGTTGGAAAGCTTGAAGGTACATCCACACATAGTGAGATGCTTAGAGAGATTGATGCCTCTTTGGAAAACTAGATTTACTATCTCATCTAGAAATTATCGTCTGACAACGAACAACGTCACCTTTCAGAGAGGCGTCTTTCAAGGTGATACCATGAGCCCTTTGCTTTTTTGCATCACACTTTTGCCTCTATCTCTCGCACTACGAAATTCTCCTGGATACTTCTGTGGCCACACTAACCAGCGCGAGCATAAGGTCACTCATGTATTTGATATGGATGACCTGAAGATCTATGCCTCTGGTAAAAGCAAACTTCAAACTGCTATGAATATCGTCAAGAAGTACACAAGAGAGATTGGGATGGACTTTGGTTTGGACAAGTGTGCCAAAATTAATTTGAAGAATGGAAAGACTACTGGCGTTCCCAGGGACCTTGAGCTTGTGGATATAAGTGTCATTAGACATCTTAATACTGGAGAGACCTATACATACCTGGGCGTGCCTAAAAGCCCCATTCAGGACGTAACATCAGTGAAGGAGTCTCTCCGAAGCAGATACAAGCATCTTCTTCGACAGGTTTGGTCTTCCAATCTGTCGGCGTCGAACATGGTATCTGGGAGTAACATGTTTGCCGTCCTGGTTCTACTCTACTTGTTTGGGGTGGCTCAATGGACGAAGAACGAGCTTAAGGCCCTTCATATCACCACACGTAAAATCATGCATGGCAGAGATCCTCTCCTAAAAATGGTTAGGAACCACGAGATGATTGGCGAAGAAGCGTTCCTTTACAAAGCCGCGTAGCAAGCAGCCGAGAACCTTGGCCTGAATTTTAACATCAGAAGTGAGGAAAGTGCATTACTCCATCTGGATGCTTCACTTCTAACAGCCGAAGTGAAGAAAGCAGAAGTTGACAATTTTCACCAACAGCTACACGACAAGAAAATGCACGGAACCTTTCACAGAAATGTAGAAAAACAGTCCTTGTCAAAAGAGCAAACTTTTGCTTTCCTCAGATTATCAGGGCTTAATTCAGGTACAGAGGGTTTTATTTTAGCATGCCAGGACGGTGTCGTTTCCACCTTAGCATACCGTGACCGCATTTTATGTCAAAAAATTGCCAGTTATAGGTGCAGAGCGTGTCATGCACACGCTGAGTACCTAGAACACATACTATCGGGGTGTCCGACCCACGCAGAAACGACGTATATCTATAGACATAATGCGACCCTGAGAGTGCTTTATTACCATCTTTGTCGCTCTCACGGTGTTGGTCACGACCCTGCCCTGCCGAACACTCCAAGGGAGATAGAGTCAATTGTCCAAAACGAGAAGTGCCAAATTTTCTGTAACTACGATTTTCGGACAGCAGTCTCCGTAGCATACCCGAGGCCTGATATCGTTCTCCAAGACTTCGAGAAACGAACTATATTCGTGACTGAATTCTCGGCTCTGTCCGAATACTACATCACTGCCAAGGAGAAAGAAAAGCAGGAGAGGTATCAAGACCTTAAAAGGCAGCTGCAACGACTGTACCCAAAATATTCGGTACAAGTAATTGCACTTGCGAGATGGATGCAGAAAACTGTCATCCTTGGGTCGTTGCGTGTCCTCAAGACACACGAGGGTTTCGCCGGCATGTCTTTGTGATTTTATCGTGCCCTGTGACCACCCATCTCACGGTTGTGAGACGTGGCCATAAGTGTGATTCACTGCGGTTCTACTGGGAGCCTGTGTCATTTTTTAGATGGCAGCTGCTCTCAGTAGAACCCTGCGGTGGTTGTTTCACCTTTTTTTAAATTATGTGTGTGTGTGTGTGTGTGTGTGTGTGTGTGTGTGTGTGTGTGTGT
>CAKNYM010052613.1:174697-190367 GCA_932195095.1 Andricus curvator | reverse complement strand
TGTGTGTGTGTGTGTGTGTGTGTGTGTGTGTGTGTGTGTGTGTGTGTGTGTGTGTGTGTGTGTGTGTATTTTTATTACTATTATAAAAACTATATTTCGTCTTTTTTGTGTGAGTGTTTTATTTTCTTTATTTTGATTATTTGTTGTGTGTACCCTCTTTTAAGACTATATATTTTTTTCTTTATAAATGTTGCTTATTACCTATTAATATTCCTATTCCGGATAGATATGAACATGCATATAAAGTGCTAACCAACTTGTTGGCATGAATGACAACTGGAAATTCTTTTTCGAATCGTCTGAGCAAATTTTGGGTGGTAAAGACTCTCATTTAGTATGCGGAAACATTTCAAAGCACCGATGTGACCATACAGATCGTGACACTCGTCCATTACATATTTTACACTTGTAGGGGTCAGGCATAGTTTATCGAGTTGCTTGTCTACAAAATATAGTAGATCATCCTGGATCACAATTCCTTCTCTGCCATGAAGTAATTGATTTTCGGTCCCTTTAGAGTTTTACTAGCATAGGAAATTGGCTGGTTACCCCCATCCTTATTTATTTGGTGAAGAACAGCGCCTAGTGCTACATCACTGGCATCAGTTTGTAGGGAGAAAGGCTTAGTTAAATCTGGGTAATAGAGAAGAATTTGCTCACAGAACAAATATTTTGTTTTTATGAAAGCCTTTTCCTTATCCGAGGTCCAATTCCATATCACACCTCTCTAAAATGGGGACCATCTCTTTTGCGTTGTCTTCAGAGAATTTGATGGATTACCAAATCGAGTGTCGACGTAATTTTGGTACCTGCGCAACATTGAAAAATCGCATCCGTGGGTTCAGAACATTCGTAATAATCAGTCAACAATTCAATTTCCTTGCATCTGAAAAAGACGTATATTGCCATTTTTCGTTGTAACTATTACCAAAGGATTGATATAAGGACTATTAGAACGTCGAATTTTACCTACTTTCATTAAGTTTTCTATTTCGCAACCTAAAAGTTTACGGAGGGCCATGGACACTGGACCGGTGCGACAAATAAATGGTTGATCATCCCTAACTTTAAATTCGTGTGGATAAACATTAATTACCCCGGTTCTTTATTGAAAAAATCCTTATGTCTTAAAATTAATTCTACAAAGCTTTGCTTTTCGCTCGCATTTAGAGTATCTATCGCCTCTATTTTTTCCATGATCGTTTCCACCGATGATGTTTTTCATTTTTTCAGGTTCAATTGTATTAATATTTTTACATCCCTCCATATACATTAGGGTGGTTCAAAAAAATCGACTATTTCTTTTTTTTCAAAACCCCAAATTGAAAACTTCCGGAAAGGTGTAAAAAGACGCCTGTGAAAAGCAGAGCTCTTAATATTAATATTTAGAGGTCGCTCATCGCGAATTTCTATTTCCCATTTAAATAGCATGTGAATTTTTTTTTGTTTAACTTGGAATCTGGTAACTCTTGAATGGCTTGATGAATTACTAAGCCCATACCATATTCTTGTAGGGAATTCGACGCTCTACAAAAAAGGTCTCTTATGATTTTTTCATAAATTTACTCCTTCAAAAGTTATTTAATGTTAAAGTTGAACACATAATAAATTTATCGTTTTTTTCCTTAATTTTTGGAAAAAATTAGAAATTTATCACTGTTTATCGTAATATTTTTTTCGGAAATTTTATAGTTTATAATTTTCATACTGTTTTGTATTTAGTATAGTATGAAAATAAAATTCAATATAAACAACTTTAAATATTAATACTAAAACAACATCATTTATAAGTTTTGGCGTTAAAATTATCATTACGAACATTAACTCTTATTTTAATGTTTTCTTGTTACAATCTGGAAACTGTCGACGATGTTCTTGCACAACTTGTAAAAGATATTGAAGATGGTCCTTGTTTTTTGTTAAGCAGTTATTGTATTCATCAATTAATGCAATACCGCGTTCTGCAACATCATTTACTACCGCAAGGTCTCTAAAAATTCTACGTTTTCTCGGTAAGAACAATAAAAGACAAATTTTCAAACAATGTTAAACTTGATAATGTGATGATTTGAGTTAGATTATTGTTTTTTTAGAGAAAATTTTGCACATGCTATTTAAATGGGAAATAGAAATTCGCGCTGAGCGACCTCTAAATATTAATATTAAGAGCTCTGCTTTTCACAGGCGTCTTTTTACACCTTTCCCGAAGTTTTCAAGTGGGGGTTTTGAAAAAAAAGAAATAGTCGATTTTTTTGAACCACCCTAATATACATATATACATTGATTAGCAGTTCGAACTCGAAAGTTCATTGCCTCACTACCCGATTCGGGTAGTGTTTCTAGGTGGATATTTACTACCAATGTGGGACCACCACACCCACGACGGGCCAACAGCACGCAGTATTCCTGAACGGTCACCCATCCAAGTACTAACCGCGCCCAACAATGCTTAACTTCTGTGATCTTACGAGAACTGGTGTTTTCAGCGTGGTATCGCCATATATCCCTCCATATAATCAACAAAATTGTCTTCAAATATCCAGTTTTCACCCACGCCCTGAACGTGGCAGATTTCATTGGTATGATACGGATCTGCTATTACTCTTATATTTTTAGGTTCATCTTCTATCAGAGAAATGTCTACAGAGCCATTCGCGTCTTTTAATCTTACAGTATCGTCCTGAAAATCAATGTTCGATTTGAACCTTTTAAGTATGTTTACGCCTAAAATACAATCCTTGATTAATTTTGGAACAGGGATAAATACGAATTGTCCTACCCATTCGCCTGAACTAAAATTTGCGTATAATTTAATTTTAACACGGACTGGTCTCAAGCCAGTGGCTCCTATTATTAACATACCTGCAACTGATACCTTTTCACATTTTTAAAAATACGTCATGTTTTGTTCATAAAACGATTCTGAGACACAAGTGACCTCACTGCCTGTATCAATCAAGGCTTTTGCAACGTTATTTTGTAAGTTAAATTCTATAAGAGGACATTTGTCTAATTTTTTGTTGATTGTTTGATTCTCATCATCAAGTAACTCCTTTCGCATATCTGCAGGAAGTTCTACGATCGCAATTTCTTTTTCTATTCTTTTTTTTCTGTTTCCCTCGAGTTTGACGCTATCTCTTTATCGGGTAGTACATTATTTTCAAAGTTAAAGCTTACGAGTTTCTCTCATGGGTTACATTAGGGCTGTTTTGAACACCTGCTGCAGGTTGCTGGGGATAATTGGGTTGGAATGTGGCCGCTTCTGCGTTTGGCATAGAATTTCCTTGACAAAGCACAAAATTGCCTTGATTTAGGGGCGATTCATTTTACCTAGAGTTATTTAATTGCGGATTTGGATCATTATAGCGGGGATTTCCAAAATTTTGGCTATCTCGAGGGGTCATAAGGGGTCGTTCATTTGCCCTATTTGGACTACGATCATGATAAGTGGATGGATTTTCCCTAGGATTAAAATTAGCGCTGGTATTTTCCACGGGTAATTGCGAGGCACAATTTTGAGAAGGGCCATAATACTTGTTGTGCCTTCCATGATTGTAATCATTGTAATTTCAAATTCGATTACGGTTAGGATTTAAATTTTGGCTGTTCGTGTTATATTGTCGATCATTGTTTCGAAATCGCCGACCAGGATTATAACCCGCTTGATAATTATTTTAGTTTTTAGTCATAGGTGGTTGATAATTTCCGCATTCTAGTGAATTCTGAATAATAGGGTAATGAACCATCTCTGAAGTTTTCGCAATTTACAGGTTGGCTGAAATCAAATATTTCGAGCAATTCAATGAGGCCCTCAAAGTCTCTAATTCCTCTCACTGAAATTGCTGTTTTTATATCCCCCCTAAAATGTCTAGATATTTTATTAACAATATCAGAATTGGAGCGTGGTGGAATTAAATCCCTAGCATTTGTTGTTTTTGAATGGCATAGGCTGCCCGTGAGATTTCACTTCGAGGGTTATACCACCCAAATTCCAGCTCTCTACTGATCTGGTGTTGAATATTTTCATTCCAAAAATTTGTGTATGAATTTTGTCTTGAAAGATTCTATATCGTAATTTCCTGTGGACATTAAATTCCACTATTCTTTAGCCATGCCTTCCAGTGAAGGCAAAACTTCAAAATGCTGATGCGTTTTACTAACGTCAAGAGCGTTCATGTATGTTTCGAAACCTCTTAGGAATTGCATCGGCCTCTCCTTACTGTTTCCGGAAAACTTTGGGATAGGTATATTTTTTAGCCAGTGTAATTTTCCACATGGGATTACTTTGCGTTCAGTTCTATTTTATAACCGCGATTGGTTCAGTTCTAAATCCCTCAAACGTTTTTCATTACTCATTCTATTAATTATTAAATCTCCATTTGTTATATGAATTTCCTATCTCGCGACGTAGGTGATTGACCCGCGTATCCACATTTATGACATGTTTCTCATTTATTGGGGATAATAACTCGCATTGTTTGGATTGTTTTTGTATGTTTTGAGTTAATTTTCTTTCAAACCTGGTTTCTGCAACCCTTTGTAAGCTATTCACGCCCGGATCAAGCCACAGTGGCAACAACGCGTGCCTGTTTTTTAAGGGGTCATTCAAATTAGGAGGATTCATTCAAACAAGCAGAAGGAATATTATATGGAGCAGGGATCGCTGATTAAGTGTAAGTTACTTTTTCTGACAATTTTTATGTTCCGAAAGCTTTAAACGCGTTTTTCTCGAAACAACGTTTTTCCGCTCTGCGCGCACGATTTCTCGAAAAGTTTTCGAACGTTTACTTTAAAATTTTCTACGTTTATTCTAAATATAAATATCTACAGAGTGACGAAGCGGTTTTAAAATTTTTTAATTTTATCATAGTTAAATTAACAAAAACCGAGCAAAAAAACACGATTTTTGGATATTTTTTGTTTAAACTGCCGCCACTTTGTTATTTTGCGAAATAAAAAAAATTCGCTTCGTCACTCAAAATCTATGGTCATACTAATTGAGAAAATTTCTGATTTATTTGTTTCAGATGATGCTGACTGGAGATATCGTGCGCGCAGTGGACATGACTTTTTTTAGACACTTTGTTTATTGTTAAATAATACCTAATCCAAATAATAATTTTATGCGAAAAGATTGTTTTTGTAAACATTGAGACAGACTAAATAAAGGCTGAGAATTTTATTTAATTATATAAAGTAGTTGTTGAGAAAGAAATTCTTGAAAATCAACTTTTTTTGTCGAGATAGTAGAATGACCTCTTAATTAACTTATCCAGGGTACTTTGAATTAAGCTTAGCTCTTTGGCTAAATCCTCCTATCCCTGTAGATCGAGGTCATCCTCGACTTCAGATTCAGTATCCTCATATTTATTATTTTTTGAATTTTCGTCGCTAATTGATTCCCTATCGAAGGGATGAATGGCGTTTGGGTTTTGCTGCTGGTCATTGTGGTTTCCAAAATTACTTACTCGGTGGCGGGGATCTCGGGGGTTAAACTCGCGTTCGTTTATGTTGAAATGCAAAGGATTATTAGGATTCCCCTCCATGTTATTAATTGTGGGTTCGGGTTCGATATCGGCCTCTTCCGAAATTTTCGTGGATCTATACTTTTGTCAGCCATCATGAAATATTATATTTTCTTTTCATTAAAGAGAAATTAAACGGTGATATGAATTCCGATTATCAATAATGAAAAACGATTTCGTGTGAAAGTAATTTCTTTATATTATTCAAAATTCTCATAATGAAATATTATCCTTTGTTAGAAATACTAAACGACGCCACCACCACACAATGGAAAATTCACCAGACGACACGCCCAATACGTATATGAACCATTGAAGTTTGATGACTCACTTCTAACCCTCGAGTCCCTGTTCGGGCGTCATTGTAACATTTCACGAACGTGGTTACTTAATTCTTTTTTTTGAAGAATTTAAAGTTTCACCATTCATTTTGAAATGTATTTGAGACCACAATATTGAGAAATTACTTGAGTTATGGTTGGGTTTCTCGAAGGTGGAATCACCGAACTCTTTCGGTTTTTAATTTGAACAAAATATGAAATTTAGAAGCAATCGATAAACTCACGATAATTCAACTGAAAAGAAGATCTATTCAATGTCGACCCCAACTTGCATGTGTCATATGATATCGACAGTATTTCATATAAGGTATATTAGAAAAAGATTAAATAGTATATTATCAGGCGGGTGCATATGACTCGCCATACAAATGCGCTGTGTCAGTTTTGTGAAGGACGGCAGAAAATGAAACACTGGCGCCACTAGCGCCACGCCCTATATTTGAATGAAAGCTGATTAGAATCATGGGAGATTTAGTATTTTCCGCAGTTTTTATAATATTTTGGACGTTTGTGGATAATTTAAATACTTTTAGCTTGAATTAGGCAAGGATTAACTGTTTCTAGAATTTAAAAAATACCTAGGACTAAAAAATAGACCTTACATACACTGGAAATGTCGGTTTTTAATTTTCAAGTAGAGTGGAATGGTAAAATATAAAGATTACGTATTTACCGTTTAAAACAAATAAACTAAATGTTCTGAAATGATAATATATAAAATTTTTTGTCTATTTTTTAATTACTCGAATGATCCTAATCTATTATTACATTATAATAAAAATATACAAGCAAATTTAAAAATCATAATTTTTAATATTCAGCATATTGTATTGATCGTGAAATGGCTAAAAGATTATCAGTATTAAAGTTATTAACTTTAACGTACATTTAGTCATTTATTTATTTAAAAATTGAATTAAACGATGGAGATATAAATTAAATATGGGGTATAGGTAATAGGTATAGGAGTAATAAATGCCAAGTTAATTTATTTAAATAAATATAATTATTTAAATTATTTACGAATATACTGCGATTAAAGTATAGCAATTATTATGCAGACAGAACATAATAATTTATTATATACAATTGAACAAAGCTAGTTTTACAAAATGTCGCGACTTTCTTTTTCATAAAATTATCGTTTTTTTAAATTTAGGTTTCTTGTACTATTCTGACTGCAAGAAAATCATTATTTTACAATTGTAATTTACTTTAGTACTTGAATTTATTAATAAATTAATGTAATCGTACATAAATTTCGAAATGATAAAAATAAACAACTTCTTAAAACAATTTTTAAGAAGTGAAATCTTCCTTTGATCAATTCAATTGTTACCTTAATAGGAACGTAAGTTCTATTATTTCGGTCTTACGATCAATTTGAATAAAAAAGACTAGGAGTATTCCGAGTCAATACTTTAATTATATAAAAGTTACATTCTCGCAACGTTTCGACCTCAATCTGTTGGTCATCCTCAGGCAAATTATACCCGATAAAGGCTTATATTATACCTAATAAAGTCTTTTTTATTCAAATTGATCGCAAGACCGAAATAATAGAACTTACGTTCCTATTAAAGTAATAAATGTCGAAACTCGGCGATAATTCAAAACTGTCATTAATGTTACTTTTACAATTTTCTTAAAGATAGTAAGGGTTTTAAAATATTTTTAAAATTTCAAAAACTAATAAAAATATAATGTTACATACTATTACAATAATCTACAAGTTTTACAAGAAGAAAAATATATCAAAATTTAAAAATCAATGTAGTCATGAAACCGTCAGAGCCATTCAATTATTTTAGGTTAAAGAACGTCGGTGTAAACAAATCCTCATACCTATCGCCATAACCGTTCCATCCGGAGCTAAAACTTTCTTTTTCCAAATTATTTGATCCTTTAAAAAGTGATCTTCACAAACTACATTTCCAGGTTTAACAATAAAATCCTTTTTGTCATGCTTAATTGCTTGGTGCCAACGGTCAACCTCATTTTTTAGAACGGAAAAATGCACTGTTTTACTCCGTTTGAGCGGGTTGAGTCGTACCCTGATAGACAGTTCGGTGCTATACGTCGATGCCCCCCCCCCTCCCGGGTTATAACACATGTATCCGTAAATAAATAAAATATGGCAAATAGACGATAAAGTTATGACATTTCACGAGTTTGTGTATGCAAAATCATAACAGACAACGGGCAGACCGGGCGTCGTGGAGGTGGCGCCAATGCTTCACGACTCGCCGCTCTTCACAAAACTGACACGCGCCTCTAATGCAAAAGCGAAAATCGTGTCACCCCCCTGGTTATGCATACAGTTTTCTAAGTCATATAATAGTCTCTTCTCAATAGAAAGAAGCAGAAACAACATTTTGCAAAACCTTCGGTATTTTCGCTTGGGAGTGATAAACAAAATAATAATTTGTTTAAAATTAGTAATGTCGCCAAGTTGTAAATAGTTTCCAAATATAATGTGACGTTGGTAATAAGTTATTTATCACTCAGTGCGATTTGCAAAATGTTTGAAATTTTTCGCTAGTTTACAAAAGTAACTAATTTGTTCAATTGCAGCTCTAATATTATTGCCGGCCATACAACGTTTTTTAAATTTGATAGTTTTTAGATCTCGACATTCCTAACATTTTCTACGCAAAAACGCAATCTTCGCAATTTCCGCTGAAATTTTAGTAGTCGAATTGCAAAAAATGTAACAATTATTTTAAACACAATATTTTGCGTTATGTATTTAGTTTTGCAAATCATACAATAGTTTCCTTTCAATGGAAAAAAGAAGAAAGAACTTTGTGCAAAACCTCTGGTATTTTCGCTCAGGAGTGATTAACAAAATGTTAATTTGTTTATAATTAATAATGTTGCCGCATCAAGAACGTTTTGCAAATTCAATACAGGATGGAGACTGAGCTCATAGTTACTCAAGTTTGCAAAATGTTTTTAATTTTCGTTGTGCAATGGGGGGAAAACTTTGCAAATTAATTTTTTGAAACAAAATGGCGACCCGACCACGTTCAACATATAAAAACACAACTGTACAATTTTTTTGAAGAACTTCGGAATTTTTGTAAATTGACTTAATTTTTATGTCTAATTCCACTGGCCTGAAGCCTCAGGAGTCAAAATTGGTAAAACAGCCAATGTTTAAAATCTTGTGTTTGGTACTTAGTAAAATTATCTTTAGAACATGTGGTTTAAAGATTTTTTTCGAGCATGTGTGGACTTTTTAAATATAGAAATGCACTAGAAAGAAATCGACAAGATCTAGGAGTCGAAATGAGATTTACAGTCATTTTTTAAATTTTGGAATTTGGTATTTGACTTGATACATTTTTTTCACCTGTAATTTCAGAATTTTTTTCTATGTTTGGAGTTCTTAAAATTATTAATACACGAGAAAAAAATGCGCTAGACTCAGGAGTCGAAATTGCAATTACAGTGGTTTTTATAAATTTGGAATTTGTCATTTAATAGAATTATCGTCTTCACTTGTGATTTTATAATGTTCTTGAGCATGTCAGGAATTTCTAAGCATAGAAATACTCCAGAAAAAAATCGACAAGGCCCAGGAATAAGAAAAATAAAATAAAAAATTACTTTTATTCTAATTTCGACTAGTGGGTATTGTGAATTTACATTTAAAAAGCTCACACGTGCTCAGAAATATGTTTAATCCACAAGTTATAAAGATTATTTCATTAAATACCAAAAGCAAGATTTTAAAAAGTAAATAGGAATTATTTTTCAGAAAAATGATTGATTTGAATCTCCAAAAAATTAAGAAGATTTTTCTGAAATTTAGGTATGCAAAGAAAATGAAACCTCAAGAAAAGTCTAAAACTCTGCAAATAAGAAAAATTTTCATCCTTTTTTTCGCGCACGGGTAACCAAGCTGCACGTGGATCGATTTCAAATTAATTATACTTCTTTAGAACCCTAATACGCTAATTTTACGCATTGTAGCAATATTAACCCTTAAATGGTAACGTCATTTTCGACCCCTTTAAACGGTATCGTCGGGTCACTCGTGTCTGGCGCTTTGAAAAGTGCTCTAAAGTGATCTAAAAAATTCCACAAAATTCATGAAATTTCATCAACTATCCTAGTATAAGGATGAATCACTATATTGCTGATTTTATCATTTTTTTAAACAATATAATGAAATAAACAAATAAAAACGTGAAGAATGCACCATTTTGTCAAAAAAATCATAACTTAGGATGTAATTAATTTTTTTTTTAAATCAAACGGGAAATTAAAGGGTAAAAAAAGTACTGTAAGAAAAAAAAGATTCAGATTCTGTATAAATAAAAGGAATGCTTAAGCTTTGAGCATGAAAATCAAGTTTTTTAAAAGTACGTATAAAGAGGTAGAAATTCCAATAAAATTCCCGTTAAAAAACTTTTGGTCAACTTTAATTTATCAATTTATAGTCAAAAAACATGAGGTTTCCGAAAAAATTCAGAAATTCAAATTGCAATTAAAATTCAGGTTAAAAAACTTTTGGATAACTTTAATTCATCAATTTATAGTCGAAAAACATCAATATTTGGGAAAAAAATTCAGAAATTCGAATTTCCATTAAAACTTATCTTAAAAAACTATCAGGTAAGTTTAATCCATCAATTCATAATAAAAAACATCAATTCATAATAAAAAAACATCAGAATTTTGAAAAAAGAATTTTAATTACGTTACACTTTTCGCCAACGCTAATGGTATCGTCGGGTCACTCGTGCCTTTCCGGAATTTCGACTGTTTTCTACAAATGCTATTTACGGACTAGAGTGACGGCACTTGGGGAGCTTATAGCCTACTAGTGTACAATTATTTAGAGTATAGTTTGGGCCTGCCTCCCACGCTTCTCTCTAAGCTAGCAAGGGGAGAAGATTTGGTCAAGGCACGAGTGACCCGACGTTACCATTTAAGGGTTAAATTCCAAAAGTATTTATTTTGGACCCACTCTACTGGGAAATTGGAGAAGAATTTTATTATTTACCGAGCTTACCGTAAAAAGTAATAAATAGAAATGAATAGGTTCGGATTTATGACGAATCTCACAAATCCCTGTAAGACTGAAGATGGTTTGAAAAGGTAGGTATAATTTCGTCGCCATCGTGTCCCAGAAAATTGGACACTTTTGAAGAGACAGGTGTACTACCTGAGGTGGCAATGTCGCCTTCATGCCGGAACCCTTCTCCCTCGCCATAAACTGCAACTGAAATATTGCACCTTCCAAAAGGAAAAACAACAGTCCTATTGGGTACCTATTGTTATGTTCAAATCGAGTTCCAACAGTATATTCTGTTTCAATCTTTGGATTTAAAAATTTTTTAAATTCAATTCATTTAATTTAAAATTAATTTATTTAATTTAATTTAGTTTAGAAAAAAAATTAAAATTCAAAATTTAATTTAATTTTTAAATTTTAATATCTAGGTTTAACCCCCTAATATTTGTAGATCATCCTTCTAATTTCTATTTGTTTCAGCGTATACTATAAAACTGAATAATGGATGATATATATTTAGTAATAAAGAAAATTACATTTCTCTCAAATTGATGATTTTAGCACTCTTTCAACATAATATATTCAATTTTCAAGCGATATTCAAGTTGAAATATATCAAGAATTATTGAAGCTTCTGTTTGGAAACTATACAAATTTGCAACAATAGTCAGTATACGATTGAAATGTAGATTTGTCCATTTTTTAATATTCTAATTTGAAAATATTTAATTTCGAATGTTCTCTTCAAAATGTTTAGCCAATAAGTGTTACAAATTAAAATAGTGCAATTTTGAAAAATCTGTTGTCGGAAAGAAAATCGTAAATGTCTTATAACCGAAAGCCTAAGATGGAAATAAAGAATAGGTGAATTTAAAGTATTATGAATAAATTTGTGTTATATTAGCCGTTGGGACTATTTTTATATTTATATACTGAAGACGTTGGACATGTTATTTTAGGCAATCAACGAAAAGGTTCAAAAATATTTCAAGAGGGAACGTGCATTTTTTATGAACTAGCTGTAAATGCCTGGATTTTTATTTCATAACATTGAAGAAATTTGAAAATACGTTATTAAATTTCTTCAAATATAAAGATATTAACAATTTTTCGAAATAATAATTGACAATTCCTAATTAAAAGCATTCGGAAAAATTTTCATCAGATGCTGTCGAAATAGGAAAATTTTGAAAGAAACTTTCCAAAATTGGACAGTTTTATTAGAAAGGAGTTTTTGTTGTATCAGTACTACTTCAAAGCATTCATAATTAAAAAATTTTATTTCTAATTGAAGAATCTCGAAATCGAAAGATTTCAGATTAAAATTTCGAGAACGGGACAATTCAAAACTGTTCAAAACTGAATAATTTCAGATTAACATTTTGAAAATTAGATCATATAAAATTCAACTAAATTCGAGTTGTGTTATTTATCATTCGAAGCGTTCAAATTTTAATAAATTAAAATTTCAAACTTTGGAATTTCAACAATTCAAAATTAAAAGTGATTAGAATCCTGCAATTAGAAACTGAAAAACTGAATTGAATTGTTCAAAGTCAAAGCTTCTGAAATTTCAGAATTTTAAATTGTTAGTACAAGCTGAAAAAATTTTCAATTATATAGACTTTTACAATTGAATTATTCTACAAAAATGTAAGAAATAAAGTAATTTTGAGCACGCAACAATAAAAATAAAAACATTTCTAATACGGAGCGTTGAAAATTGAGCAAACCTCAAATCATTTAGAACTGATCCAATTTTCAATTACTTAGAATTGCGATATTATAACGTTTTTATACTCTTCACCTTTAAATTTTAAATTGTTTCAAGTACATTAAAATCGTCTCAAAATTAACATTCTGCAAATTGTCAACTATACTTTTCTGAATTTCAACAATTCAATTTCAATTGCAAAATTAATACTGTTGAAAGAGAAAGATGGAAAATTCAGCGTTCAACATGAGAATTGGAAATGTCTAAAATTTTAACCAGTCAGAATTCAAACAATTTATTCAATTACCAAGGTCTCAATTTCATATCAAACAATTTTCATCTGTTTTGATTCTAAGTAACATATAATTTCTAACTTTTTAAATATAATTTATAACTTTTTAAATATAAATCGTTTAACTTTCAACACTTCATTCAGAATCATTATTCATTCTTTGAATCTTCCAATCAAATATATTTGAAATGATTCATTCGTGAAAATCTTCAACTAAAAGTTTAAATATTATTACGTTGGAAATTTTTTAATATAATGCAAAAGAAGATCGCTATGCTTCCAATTTTTTAAATTGCACCATTTAAATTGGAAAAAAGCAGAAAATATTTGTATTTAACATTGAAACCAAACAACTCAGCAAATTTTGCAATTTTAAATGATTTGATAGTGTAACTAAATTACCATTTTCAATATGTATGTAATATTGTATCATTATTTTAGTTGGCTGAATTAATTTCCAGGCGGGCAGGCTGTGCATGCTCAAGGCATAGAATCATTTTTGCAAGAAATATGTTTTTTTAAAAGGATTTTAGACGACACGTATTTCACAAATTTAAAGAAAATTTCATTCTAAAGATGGGACTATTTGAACTTTCAAAACCTGTGATGCCCTTTATCAAGAATTTATCGAGAGGAAAAAATCGATATGTGCAGTATCTAAAACAACATAGAAATTTTACATTTTCTTTTTGACTCTGATAGATCTTTTCATTCTAGTTTGAAAACTATATTAATATCATATATATTAATGTCAGATAGTTGCGCTTTTTTCCTGAAATTTTTAACTTTTTGGCACCCTTCACTTAGTGATGTGATAATCAATGCAAGTTAATGAAAATAGTTGTTTAAACAATTTACTATTTTTAAAAACTATCTCCTCTCAGATAAGTGTTAGAAAGTTCCGGTTTTTTCTGAAATGGTTGACTTTGCTTTGCCTTGTTATAGTTATGAACGAATACTATATAAACATGAGAGAAAAACATATTTTGAACAATCTTTTTTTTTCGTGAGTATATTTTGCTGGGGGGGGGGCCCCCTGATATCAAAATATGTTCAATTACAAATTTTTCTCCTACGCTTTGCAATGAACTTTTGGTTATAATTGAACACAAAATTGTTACAAGTCATATGCAGACCTAGTCCTCCCACCTACTCTATTTCATTCCTTGTTTGTGTCTCTTGTGTAAGATAGCTTTTTTGTGAATAATTTTTTCAAACATTGCGAAAAGAGCAAAAATAATTCACTTAAAAAAGTAAAATATCATTTCAAAAATTATTTTTGTTGAGGTTCACTTGTTATTTGTTCATCACTGAAAAGTCAAAGCAAAATCAAGATTACAAAAAAAAAAAACTTTCTACCATTACTCTTAGCACTTACGTGAGTGAAGATAGTTATAAACAATTAAAAATTATTTTAAAAATTATGTTCGTTGAACTGGCTTTAATTGAAAATTGAACACAAAATGAAAAATTAAAAACAAACTAGAATTGTCTAGCATTGTTTAAGAACCCCAAAAAATCATGATTAGCGCTAAAAACTCGCAAAACCCATTTTTTCACGTATGGGTTTTTTTAGGACCCTATAAAACAGACTTAGGTAGGTGATATTTGATAACGACATCGTGGGTGTGGTGAGCCCACACTTGTAGTTATTTATAACTACAAGAAAAACCTAGAAACACTACCCGAATCGGGTAGTGTCACGCCTACCCTGAAAGGGAAATGGTTTAATGGTATAGAATATATTTGACTTGTATTCTATGGCTATTTGTGAAGAGAAGTATTGAGTTTCAACTCCATTCAGCTAATATTGACGATTCTAAATAAAATGTACAAAAACGTCTCTTTTCCTGATGGGAAATACGTACTAAACTTCAAGGGCTTGCGATACCTCTGAAAATCATTTTTTTTTAACCGAAAAAATGTATTTTTTGTGTGTATTGAAACAAATTTCCGGTAACAAATTTTGACCAACCTCAATTGTATATTGTCTCCGACGAGACGCATTTTCTCCAAGGAAGGATCCCCCTTTCCCCTTGCGGAGCTAATATTAAAATATTTGCAACTCCAAATTTTTCTATTACGTTTTACAATAAACTTCTTGTTGTAATGCAAAACAAAACAAAAAAAAAAAAGTGCAATTTAAAAAAAAAACGCGACTTTCGAACTCTATTCTAACCGAAAATTGTTAAAAACAATAGTAAATTATTTTAACAATTTATTTAGGCATCTAATTGTCAGTATAAATTAGTATTTCATGTATCAGTAGAAATTTGAATTTAAAAACCCGCAAGCAAATCATAATTAGCGCCAAAAACGAATTTACGAGAGATCTCTGAAGCGACATATTATAATAAATAACTGTTTATAAAATAATTTCTTCTAAACTAATGATATTTCGAATGAGCTTAGTTCTCTGATTATGAATCAATTGTCAGATCACATAGATACCTGGGAGACATGGACGCCAGGTAAGAATTCTACCTCCCGGATGTGGCAACACCGCTTTAGGTGAGAACGTATAACGTCTAACGCGCTTCCTTATATATAGAGGAGGTCACTTCGTACATCCAGTATCACAAATATATATAAATTCCAAAATGAAAAATTGTTACCCCTCTTTTGAGAAACCTGATCAGAAGGCCCCCCTCAACGTATATATGCATATAAATTTCAAATATTTTCACGGAAAAAAGCGGAGGCGAGAACGTAGGGTCAACTACACGGAGGTGACAACGTACAGTCTATACATATATATATATATATATATAT
>CAKNYM010052613.1:135311-172126 GCA_932195095.1 Andricus curvator | reverse complement strand
GCCCCTCATCTGTATTACCTCCACGCTTTTGATCTTTTCCCGGTGGTGTTTTAATAATTTTCGGGTTTTTTAGGGTGGATCCTACTTCTATCTTGGCTTCACTACTTCCTCTTTCCGCCCTATCCCTCTTCCTATTTATGAATTGTTTGATTAAGCCAAAACTATCAGTGCTCAATCTCTCCCTCTCTATTGTTTTCTTATATTGTCCCCTCTTTTTTGTCCCACTTTTCGACGTGCAGAATACTTCCTCGTCTGAATCCATCAAAACGATTCGAAGCAACCTCTGTCCGTATCGCCTTACGTAACTTCCGTAGCTTCTGTCTCCACGCCGCTACCTCGCCCTGCTAATCGTACCTTTTTCAGTGCATTTTTCTACCTACATTCCTCCCTGTCGCCGCTACTCGGCTGCACCTGTCTCCCCACCCTGCTTCCTCTCGCTAAACAAACTAACCTCTCAGCCTACCCAAAATAGTATCAAACTCTCAAACTATCACACAACTCTTCACTTTAATTATTTTTAACAAACAAACTCTCACTCACAAAACCCTCTAACACACTCCTCCCATCAACTCACCTCAAATTCCTCTGCAAATTCACTACAATTAGCACCACTCAATTACCGCTACCTAACACTTTCATGCCGGAAACGGAAGTCCACTGCCGAATTTGAAACGTGATCACTCGTTCCCAAAAGGAGCGAGAAATTTTTTTAAAAACCCGTTACAAAGCTTATTAAATTACACGTCGAATAAGCCCTTATAAAGATATTTTTGATTTTTTGAAGAGAATATACCACATGAAAAGTTTGAAAAAAATGCAAGAATTTCTCGAATTTTGTACCTTGACATCAACTTGCGGCATGACCTAGGAAAGTTGTAGCAAAAATCTCAAAGTTACACCGCACAGTGCTTAAGGTCTTGTCATTAATTTACGCCAATAAAACTTGAAAAATCTTCACGGGTTCTCGAGATACAACTAAAAATCTCCAAGCATGTCTACGCCGAATTTCAGTCGCTTTAGCAGCAAGTCTGGCCATCTGCGGTGATCGCCGACTGTGACGCGAAGCAGATATGCTTAAACATTTATGTCATATCTTGAGAACCCGTGAATATTTTTGAAGGTTTATTGGCCTAAATTAAAGATGAGATTTCATAGATTACGTCCTGGCAGTTCCCGTTTTTTCCATATGTATAGTAAGTCACAACACGAGCTGAAGTTAAGAAACAAAATCTGAGAAATTCTCGGCGATCACCGCTTTTGCGGTCGACAGCAGTAATCGCTGACTGAAAATTGAAGTTTGAGACTTGACAATTTTAAGACGTATCTCGAGACCCCGCGGAGATTTTTCAAGTTTTATTGGCTTAAATTAAGGATAAGACCTTAACACCTAGGTCGTGTCACAAGTTGAATTAGAGGTACGAAATGCGAGAAATTCTTGCTTTTTTTTAACTTCTCACCCTTTTTGGAGGAGTAATCATGTTTCAAAGTCAGCAGTGATTTTTAATAGTTTTCGCTGATCGTACCGACAATTTTCGACGGTTGTGTACTATTAAGATTATGGCCGATATTTGTCGAGAATCATCAGATTGGCAGAAGTTTTGTGGATTGATTTTTCAACCAATATGAAACTAGATCAGATATATAAATAAAACTTCCAAAAAATTAAAAAAATGATACTACCACGAATAATCATCTTATCTTTTCTGTTACAATGTATATATACATTATGTATACATAAGGTATCTTATAATGTATGAATGCACTTATATAATTGTATTATATGAATATATTCAGGTATCAATGGGCCTCAGGAATTGGAATATGTGAAAACTACAGTTTTTAATTTTTAAAATAAGATCCCCTAAATTTAAAGATCTAAAGAAATTAACAATAATAGCTATTTAGGTAACCATTATGTGTTAACAAAAACTGAGATAGTACTTAAGTTTTATTACACACAAAAATTCAAACAAAAATTTTGAAAATTTGTTTGAGTTTGAATTTCCCGCCAAATTTTTTTCGAAAAAGTCATGCACGTTGCGAATGATTGAAAAAAGCCCTGTAAAGTTTTTCAGATTTTTTCTAAGGGGCCTTCCATAAACCACGTGGCTTCTTTAGGGGGGAGGGTGGGTTCGACGAAAGGCCACGTTGGTTTAAATGGGGGGAAGAGGGGATCCGAATCCGCGCCACGTGGTTTTACACTGAGGTGTTAAACAAAAATAAAACGCATGACTAGAAAACAGAAAAATATATACTGAAAAAAATAATAAGTCAAAAAATATTACAACACAAAATAAATCAATTTTAAACCAAATAAGGTAAATCCCTTCTACAAAAACATGATTCCATCCGATTGCGAACGATTGAAAAAAAATTTTAATCGTTCCCAATTGTGTTTCTTAATCGGGTCGTACCGATTCGGAACGATTGAGGCCGGCTATCGTTGCCTATCGTTCTCAATCAGCACTCAAGATGAAGTAAGTCTGCCATTATGTTGGTGGCAGCACATTGATCTCGCGGGAATTATTTGAAAACGATTATTTACTTTTTTTTTAATTACATATCTGTAAAAGATAACTTTTAAAAAGATGTTAAATTGTTAAATAATTCCCTCGTGATCAAGGAGCAATCACCAACATATTTCCAAATAAGTTATTTTGTAGTAATGTTCATGACTTTTGCATATTATGTTTCATTACATTTTAATTTGTTTAATTCGATTGCGGCCTATTTTTTTTAAATGTTGATACCTAAGTATAATAATTAATAGTTATTTGTGATACACGAGTTACCAATAACCTATGCGCACGTGTATCACACGCTATTTTTTGCAACCACATTTTTTTGAAGAAAAACTTTTTTTAGACAAATTTTTGAACATTTTTTTTTTCAAATCTTTGAAATAAAAGTTCTAAAAAAAATTGTGTGCAAAAAAATTTTGGAACAAAAATTTGAGAAAAAATGTTTGAAAAAAAAATTTTGAAAACCAAAAAAATTTGTTGACAAAAATTTGTTAGAAAAAAAATGTTGGCGTTTATGCTCTTTTGCCGGGGGGGGGGCTACCATTAAGCCATTTCCCTTTCAGGGTAGGCGTGACACTACCCGATTTGGGTAGTGTTGGCTACGAAACCCTAAAAACAAAACTTCAATCATTAAAACATGTGTTCAAGTTAAATCTAAATTTATTTCAAGAAGATACCAACACCAGTGTTTAAAGTTACCTATGTCAGTGTCTAAAGTACTTCATCTCGAAAGTGCGCATGCTCAGCTTTTTCACCATTGCCTAAAGTAAGCCATCTTCAAATTGCGCATGCGCGGAAATTATTCGCACAAAGTCTGCTCAAAATTCATCGGTGTAACGGAGTACCCGGGTATTCACCTGCTTTAAAAAAATTCTTAAATTTGTAAGAGGAGAAATAACGTGCGGGGCATTATTGATCCACTGTAGCTGCTTGAAAAATAGTTCCGTAGCACAGAATATCCCTTGTTATATTTCCCACCCCGTAATAATAATAATCAAAAAACCCCTGAGAACACCCCTACCACTTTTACCTGAAGAAATCCGAAGACCCTCCACGCAAAACACTAGAAAAATTAAAAAATTTGAAATAATCACCCAAATCATTTTCAGAAAACCCCAGCTTATATTTACAACCCCATAATAATATTCAACAACCCCTTAAGACCACCACTACTACTTTTATCTTAACAAATCCAAAGAGTTTCCACGTAAAATACTCAAAAATTTAAAAATTTTAAATAATCACCCAAGTCAAGTTTAGAATATCACAAGTTATATTCTTAACCCCATGATAATATTCAACAACCCCTTAAGACCACCCCTTCCACTTTCCCTGGCGGACCGAACGAACGGAGCGGATACGCTACAGCGTATCCTTATAGTATCCACATCGTATCCGTCGACGATGCGTTTGAAGTCGCCTTCAGCCCACGTTATCGATAAGTATTATATTTTTTTAAAGTTCTCAATGTTGCAAGAAAAACTATTGCGATTACTCCGTGACCTTTTAACGCAAAATTTCACGCAGAATCCGAATTTCAACAAGTGAAATGTTCATCTTCCTTTTTTAATGAGTTTTTCTTGCATGATACGGAGAGGATACGATGTGGATACTGTGAGGATACGCTGTAGCGTATCCGCTCCGTTCGTTCGGTCCGCCAGGGAAGAGATACTCATTCGCAAAAAAGTGTAAAATCCCTTAAGTGTCGGATTTTAAAGTGAAGATTCTCATATTTCGGTTCGGAAATTTAAAAAAGGCTCTAATTCTACATAAATTAGAAAATTGAATCTTCGGAGAAAAAATTTTTCATTAAAAAATGACTAATACCTTGATTTTAATAACGTTACGGAAGTATTGAAAAATTTTCCTTTTTTTGTTCTAAAAATATAATTTTCATCCATTATTTTGGGCAATAAAGTAACTTTTGCTTATATAAACAAAAATGTAAAGACGGGTGAACAGATCTGACTCTATCAAATTAATGTTTACTTTGTGCAATGTAAAATAAATTTATGATTGTGGAAATCGAGTTTTTCTTGATTTTACAATGCACTTAAATGTGACATTTTTCTACATTTTTGCACTTAGAAAATAAATAAAAATAAAAATTCTATATGATTTATTTAATAAATAGATCCTGAAAACCTGTCTACTCATTTTACTTGGGAATCTAAATTTAAAAAAAAGCAATAACTGTCTTAGACACCATACAAATGAAATAACTTACTATATACCGGCAGCATCGACTATCACTTTGCCGTACATAAAATTGTTTGTCTTTTACAAGAACATTATGTTTTATTTCTTGTCCACTTCCTCGGATCTCAAAACATTGGGAAAACTTTCTGAAGTCTTCCTGAAATCTAATATATCTTCATCGTACGTCGCAGGCACAAGAAAACATGCACGAACAGTTCATATCTTAAGCAATCTTAAGCAATTTCAATGAATATACAACAAGACTACATAGGGAGAATGACAATAAACTAAAGTGACCATAATTGAAACGGTCAAATGCAGGACGCTGAAAAGAAGAACCCTTTTGCGGGACGTTTTGCAAAAAATCGTCTTTTACATGACGTTTTGCAGGACATTTACCTTCGCAGGACACATTGCTCAAATTAGGGACTGTCCTGCGAAATACAGGACGAATTGTTACTTTACAATAAACTAATAAATTATAAGAATTGCACTCGTTTTTGGTCGGCTTTTAGGGTTATGTTTCCGATCGACATCTCTATGCACTTACCCGAAGACGAACGATTCAAACGCTTGTCCCGATTGAAAATGATTGAGAACGATAAACAAAATTTATCCCTATTAATACCAATTTAAAACGGTTCACCTGTCAATCTGTCTCAATCGAGTCCAATCATTTTCTTCTAGAAGGGATGCACTAGTAATCCTCACCTTAAGCCAAATTTGAAATTAAAAATGCTTATAATTGTATTTAAAACACAATTCTTATTTCCACAAAGGGCTTAACCGATTAAAGCAGATATAGAAAAACTCAATTTTGATCACTTCTCATGATATTTGATTGGAGTCAATTTTTATTCACGATAAAAATTCAAGTTATGCAAATACGTTAGTTATCGTCAGGAACGTAACCTAGTATTGTAACGAGAAACGTATCCTAATATGATAAAAGGATATTTAAACTGACCAAAAATCACATTTTTTATGATACGCGGCAAGAGCGAGTCTTGTTATACGAAAAATACTGGGCCATCTGACGAGTTAGTTGTTTTTTAAACCAGAATGATTAATTCTTTACCCAAAAAAAAAACGAATTTTCAACAAAATACATGAATTTTCAATTAGGGGCCTTTCATAAACCACCTAGCACCCTGGGGGAGGGTCTACGAGAATGCCACGGTGGACTACATGGGGGTACGGGGGGGGGGGGGGGTCAGGAAGTGGCCAAAATTGGGCCTCGAGGTTTATGTAAGCCCCCTATCGATAGGAACAGAGAGAAAAAAATCTGCCCGCTTTGCGGGCACATTCTCATCGCTCGCTTCGCGCGCGGCTCGCTTCGCTCGCAAGTTTGAGCGCGCCTAGGGCGCGCGACTGTTGGATCTCGCGCTTCGCTCGCAAGTTTGAGCGCGCCTAGGGCGCGCGACTGTTGGATCTCGCGCTTCGCGCACGATTATGTATTCACCTCGCGCTACGCGCTCGGGCGTATTTACATCGCGCTTTACGCTCGGCTCCTCTACATTTTTGAACTTCGTGTTCGACTTCGATGAAAAGAAAAAGTTTGTTTGCAAATATTATAAAATTATCAAAACCTCTACATATTAAGTGATTGTTAAATTTGTTTTTATTTTAGACTGAAAAGGAACTTTATTTACTCAAGGTTCTATCGACCTTAAGGAACACATTCTCATCCAGACACTCGCGCTTCGCGCTCGATATTTGATTTGAAAATCATTTGAACCGTATGATAGAAACAAAAAAGTTTGAGCGCACTTACGGCGTGCGATTTGGTAAATACACTGAGCGCGCACTTTGTGCTTCGTGTTATATGTTCTTCATATACAAATTACTAAATCTGTATTTGATTTCAAATGAAAAGTAATGAATATAATTCAGGCGAAAAATTTTATTAGTTAACATTTTATTTTAGCTTGTGCCGTTTATCAAAAAAGTTAATTTTTTCATTTTGAATATATTCTTACCACAAAAATTGATTACGGGTTTGTAAGTCTTTTTTGAATGCACAATTTTTGTTCATTTATATGTTTTCGTACCTTGCATTGTCTTTTCAAAAATTTGATTTTTTTACTGTCAATGTTATTTTCACGAATAAAACAAAAACCACGCATCCTATCGAAACATGAGTCACAATAAATTTGTACCTCTTCCTTGGATGAACAAATTTTGTTTCAGTCATTTTTTCGTAGCTGGTAATATTCGTCTGAAAATTTGATTTTTCTATTTTCAATGCTGTTTTTTACGAATAAAACAAAAACTACGCGTCATATCAAAAAGTGAATAATAAGAAATTTGTAGATCTTTTTTAGGTGCACAATTTTGGTGAGATGATCTTTTCTGGTATCTTGCATAGTTTGACAGCAAAATGGCTTTTTTGATTTTTCATTAATTTTTTGTGCGATCAAAATTTGAATTTTTTATTTTTCAAAAAATTCAAAAAGTTGTTATGAAAATATTATAGGGTGTTCAGGAATCAAGTTTTTCTCCTCTTGACTTTTTTTCATATCGTAATCCTTTAGTAAAATAAACCTGTATTCCCTAGTATGAAATACGGTAAGATATGTAAAATCCACTGAACCGAGATTACAATAGCGGTGCAGTGAACATTACAGAAGGATCGGTACATGCTACCGATCCGAATAGCTTGTTTAGCTCGCCGTCAAAGTCGTAATAACGCAACCTATCCGCGCGGACCACCGGATGAATTCATGACGCCATCGGCAATGGATGGATTGCATCACCTAAAAAACATTTATTTTTGACATTTTTGTGACAGTCGTCACATTACTCCATATCCCCACTTAGAAATGAAGGGGTTTTATAATAAATAACACAATTTTGGACGGCACATCTTATTCAAAGGTCGCGTACAGTTGAGAGTTTATTTGAGCAAGACGTGTTTGCGTTCCGCGACTGTTCCAGCTGAGTTGTATGGATATGAGGTAAATGCGAGAACTTTTGTCGTGTGCTGCGATGGCATGGACGCGTATTTAAAAGTCGTTACCGTCGCCGCGTTGCGTGCGAAATTTTAATTGTATTATAAGCGTTGTAACTTACAAATACCGATTAATTATAAGTATATCCGAAAATATATCTCAGAATTAAACGTGTTAACATAAGTTAGATCTGTTTATATTATCCGTCAAAGTGACATGATAATTCGTAATTCGAGCATCGAGGAACAGTGCAGAATAGCGACTGAATCGGTAAAATCTACTGATCCGCAGGTCAGCAGCACTTGAAAATCGGTACTGGTAACCATAAATGATAATCATATATAGTTGCCTATAATTGTAAAATTTACTGAACTGTCGTATTGTCCATATACGTACTTGGAAGATCAGTAGATTTAACTTGGTTTTCAGTCAAATGTAAGGTTCTTTTTTCTGCGTCCAGTTTTCGGATGGTATCCTTGATTTCTTCATCTCCTCCCTCTTCCTCGGAGTCATGCTAAGCCGCATCCTTTTTTGCATTTGCAGAAGATGAATTTGAGAAGAGCCTCAGGGGCAGGATCTTGTGTCGTTGTGACAGGAGTAACGCCAGTCGTGCTTCTTAGTTCTTTTCCTTCTTTCTTAATAATCTTTCAGCTTTAACGTCATTTCTTTTAACGCTTGCTTCTCTAAAAGCATTCACACTCTTCTGTTTCACAGCTACAATATCGCCGTTTTTTTAACGATTCTTCACATATAAAACATGTTTCCTCTGCATCAGACATGTTTGCAAAATGCATAACACGCAGCACAGAACACAAAACGCAGAATACCCAAAACTAAATGTAAGCAGACACGGAACGAAAAAGGTACACAAAGAAATACTCGAAAAAAAATGTAAACAAACAAAGAACGAAGCACATACAATACAATATTTAACTCATAATTTTTATTTTATTAAGCGAGTCTGTGAAAAGAAAGCATTATTGCAGGGCTAGAGGCTGGTATTACAATAAAACTTAGAAAAAACAGTCTCGAGTGGTACCAAAATGAGACCACTGGTGGGAATCCAGATTCATTTGTTTTACATTGAAAATAACAGCATGAAGTTATCCTATTGAAAAACAGGCGACTAAACAAATTATACCATAAAAAATCGATCTCTAGTTTTTACAGTGTACATTCAAGAATAATGATCATTATTACTATTATTATGAAAACAACAACTATTAATATGCCCCATCAGGGTTAGGTCTAATGAAGAAACCACAAGAAAAAAACGTACCATTTACTTTACCTCATGGTTATTGTGGAACCGAGTACAATTAACAATAATAATGATTATTAATATCATTATTAAACAAATAGCAATAAGTATAATAGTAGTTGATATTATTATAATATTAATAATGATGCTAAGAATGATCAATTAATTGATAATAGCTTCAATTTCAGATGATAATAAGGCAGATAATATATATGCAGTATTTATATATACACTACACATATCATTGAACTTAACTCTGAAAATATTTATTTTACAAAGAAATGTTTCAAACAAAAGTTATGGCAAATTTCATCCGCTATCATTTTTATTAGGACTTTTTTCTTCTTGGATGCACGAAACAGGAGATATTTGATGAAACACGAATTTTGGTCGTCATTTTTCAAAATGGCAGCGTGGCCTGAAGGGGGGGGGGGGTAGTGTTAACAAACCTAGTATGTTTTTCAAGATGTCGAAAAGTACTATATTATAAATCTTCATCTCTTCTACATTTTTTTCCAGGTGATTGCCTTTTAAACGTCCTGCTGCCTGGCCATTTTCGGTAATTTACAAATTCACCGGAAATTTTCGGTAATTTTTTGTAATTTCATCATAAATTTACAAAAATTACCATGAATTTTCCAAAAATTTGTCTTCATTGTTTTTTAAATCGAAATTTTTCTGTATTTGTTACAAAAAATATCGTGTGCAACAGAGTTACAACTCCTGCGAAATTTACGTACTTGCCAACGGCTCATCTTTGGTTCATTTCCCATTCGTCTTCAGCTCGTTTAGGGCCTGAGCACAATGGAGACCAGAACCCGAAACCTGAACCCGAAGGTAACTCTGTCCTTTTTTACCGTAGCTACGGTAAAAAGGACACCCAGATAACAATGTGCTCACACCTTCCCCGCATGGTGTTTGCACGCGTGTCGACCGATCGGCACGATGTGAGGGCAAGAGTGCAGACATATGTGTCCTCATATGCGTCGCATATGCGTCGCATATGCGTCGCACGCGTGTCGGCACGTGCGTGCCAGCGTCGTCTTAGCATTCACGTGTTTTGAGTTATAATTATTGAAAAAAAGATGTTAAAAGTAACATAAGTAACAGAAAACATTGTATGACGTTTTTTAAGAACACCTTTGTTAAAAAACTAAGGGATTTTAAAGAACACTATACTTTTGAATCTTCTAGTTAATTACTTTCAATTGTTTTCCAAGTTGCATATTTTTAATCGTTCTACTTCTGAGATTTAAGAACTTAAATCTCAGAAGTAGAACGATTGAAAATGTGCACTTGAAAAACTTGTTTTCGATAATTTTAAATCTGAATATAGTAAATATATTAAAAAATACTGAAGAAGATATATTGAATTTTTGTATTGCGAAGCATTTTAATACTATGCGGGATTACTTATTACCCTCAGAACGTGCTGTCACTGTGCTTGCATTGTTGCTGATACATCGTGCTTGCACGCCATGCGCCCATGTGCGTCCGCATGCATTGTTATCTGGGCAGAGTTATCTTCGGGTTCAGGTTTCGGGTTGGGGTCTCCATTGTGCCCGGGCCCTTACAGCTCGCCTTCGATTCGCCTCTGGCTCGTACAGCAAACTTCACACTCGTATGGAACTGCCTACTTTTCGCACTTGTAGCACAATATACTATTATATCCCAGATAGCAAAGTGCAGGGGATGACACAGCTGCGTCCTCATATGCGTGACAGGTGTGTCGCACGTCGTGAGGGTCGCACGTCATGCGTGCCGGTGTGGGTATGGTGCGTGCACACATTTAGGATTTTTAGAGAGTACAGAAAATATTTGCATTGATATTTTTAAATAAAGAGCAGGTAATTTATCATGAACGTATTTTTTATTATGGGTGGAAGGAATATTTATACATTTTAGTTGCGCATTAGCAATTAAGTTTCCGCATGTTTGTATCAACAATAATAAATATTTTTCTCTGCAACTACAAGATACAGGCACATAAAGCTGACAGAAAACAGAAAGTAGTGAACTTACGAATTTGAAAAGAAAATACATCACTTTCAGCGTAGTAGTTTGACAAGATTTTGTAAATTAACCTCTTTCAAAGTAGGAAATTATTTGATTGCCATTATTTTCTACTTTGAAAGAGGTTAATTTACAAAATCTTGTAAAACTATTACGCCGAAAGTGATGTTTTTTTCTTTTCAAATTAGTAAGTTCACTACTTTGAAAGAAGTGATTTTACAAATTTTAATATCATTACAAAAACGTGTGGTAAAGTTACAAGAAAAATTTTTTACAGTGTAGGTAGGCCCGGCCAACACTGAAAAAAGTAGTTCGGGCCTCAATGGCCTGCATGCAATCTCAAGCCTACTTATTACTAATATTCACAGTGTAGGAGGAACTATGTTGTGTGAGGTTATGTATGTATACATAACAAATATTTTACTTACCGCAGACGAGATTAACACCGTACTTGTCAAAATGTGTAAGTCCTGACACGTACGCCACTGATTATTATATTATCGAAATTGTCTTACACATGTAAAAAAAACCGGTAACGCCGAGAAGGAGAATGCAACAAAATATTAATAAACACGCGCACGATTCGACACAAATCGAGAGGAACGGGGGCCGCAGAGTCACTACACATAAAAATCCTATCGCAATAATAAAATTTGTGATCGAGAACCGACACGTTTTCTCGCTAAAAACTCGCAAAACGAAACTGTGCGAAACCGATAACGGAAGTCGACAACAGCTGTTACGGCGCATCTGGCGATTACCGTTCGACCGACGCGACGGGGTCTGCGCCGTATATTATTCAGCTAATGCGCGCAGTTTTTAAATATAGCTCCTCTTATTTTTTTAAAATTGATTTTAAATTACATTTTAAACTCAATTTAATGTTAAACTTGAAATTAAAAGCACAAATTGAAGTTATAAACATAAATAAATATGTAAAGTAGAAATTATACCAAAAATTTCATTTTTTTATTTACTTAATTTCAAATTCAAATTGACAAAAGGCTAATTGAAATTATTTGTATAGTCGATTAAAGTTGGAAATTATAGTTTTAAAATAAATAAAATGCATATTGTACGTTGAAACTATACAAACATGCATTCAATAATTCTTACTAATTTCCTAATTTATTCTTATTATAAAATGGGGAATGTTTTAATTTTTGTAAATAAACAATTTTTACAATATCAATTAATTCAATCTTTAATTATAATAATTATCAATATTTGAAAAAATTTTATTACACTAATAATAGTTTACTATACTACTGTTATCAAAAACTGTGCTTATTGCTTATATATCATGTATATTATGAGCCTCACAAAGTGCGACACACATGCGCCGCACATCTTTCCTATCACAAATGCATCACATATGCCTCGCACGTACGTGCCCCTCACAAAGTGCGACCCATATGCCTCGCATCCAGCACGCACCCCGTGCCCCGCATGCCGTGCAAGTAACGTGCCCCGCACGTTTGCTATCTGGGATCTTTCATAGAGAAATATAGACAAGAGATATTATACAGTCTGGGCCAGCCCCATGCATCGCCCCCACTTTTCTGTTCAATTATGATCCGGAGGGGAAGTGGTGGTGAAACTAATCCAACAGGCGGCGCTTTGATCGGGGAGTCTGACTTTTGCATTGACATCCAGTACAGAGATTTGAAAAATAATCAAAAATCTGTTAGTTCGCGGAAAATTTATAAAATGTATTTTCAAAAATGTGTAGCCTGGTGAATCTTTTCATTTTGGTAAAAGTTTTTTTTTTCTTAATAGGTGCGGAAAGCATGGATCGTAAATGTGTAGCTCCTTTGGTTGAAAGTCGGGTTATGACATCAACGTTGAAAAATTCAATGTGTTCCTCGTATTCGCTCCAAAACATGTAATTGTTTAGAGTTTAAAGGTTTAAAGATTCTTCACTATGCAATTTAAACTATAGATTTACATGTATTTTTATTTTTATTATATTCATACCCTATCAAAAATTCCGACTTCGTAAACTACGTGGTAAGCTAAGTCGTAAACTACGTAGTGAATTACGTAGTGAATTAGGTAGTGAATTACGTCGTAAACTATGTAGTAAACTACGTAGTAAACGATGTCGTAACCAACGTCGTATGCTATGTCGGAATTTGGGATAGTAAACGACGCAGTGTACGACATAGTGTACGACGCAGTTTACGACGTAGTTTACGACGCAGTTTACTATGTAGTTTACAACGTAGTTTAAGACATCGTTTTCGATGTAGTTTACGACCTAGTTTACCGCGTCCTGGTTTAACGTATTATGAAAATTAATTTTTTATTTATATAAAGTTTTTTTTCCGAACTTCAATTATGGCTCAAAATAAAACAAGATTGATTAAAAAAAAATTATTTATTTTCACTCGGTGTGTAACATTATAAGTTGTAATATTTATACATACATACACCAGTCCCGCTGGGAGCAAATGCCATCTAAAAATGACACCGGCTCCCAGTAAACCCGCGGTAAATCACACCTATGGCCACGGCTCACGACCAAAGATGGGTGCATATATATGTATAATGAATATAATATATGATATATATGAAAAATATATAAATCCGGTTTCGGTTTCAATTCCTTGAGAATCAAACCGTAGGGCCTATGACAAAACCACCGAACGCGTCCTCGGGTTGTGGATAGAGGGTCCCTGTACCAAGGGTTTCTGCTGAATATGATTACAGTAATTAATAAGCAGTCGCGGACAATTGTCCGGGGATGGTCCCGTAGGAATAACCCCTAAGTGGAGGCGTAACCCAGATAGCAAAATGCCCGCCGAATGCAAGCGATCTGCCGGCCCGCGGTTCGATCGATCGGACCGACGTACCGGCAGATATGCACCTTAATGTGCACACCATTGATGTCTACATGCCAGCCCGACAGGCGGGAGCGACACGGCCGGCGAACTGCATGATCGACGGTCCGGTAAAATGGTGGCTGTGTGTGCGAGCTTCCCTCTACGGTGCGAGTAGATTAAAATTAAAACAATCTTTTGTTATGCGAATAATATAAAAATGTCTTCCTCCAAATAGCACGAAAGGTAATGACGAAATTCTGCGTATAAGTCTAAGTTGAAAGAAAAATTAAAAATGTTATTTTTATAATAAGATATATCTTTTTATAATATTGACATTTTTCTTTCAACTTGGACTTTATTATACGCAGAATTTCATTACCTTTCGTGCTATTTGGAGGAAGACATTTTATTTTATTAACATTGAGAGTTTTCGCGTTAGAAAGGGTGGTTAGGTTGGCCTCGGTACTTTATTATATTCCCGATCTATAATTTTTCAAGGTTGCATATACTAAACCACTTTTCATCCAACACACAGCAAGCACGGCAAACCAAAAACAGCAGTCCGCCTTTTTGTGCAAAAAGGAAACGTCGATCCTTTTATTTATCCGGAAGGACTCACGTCGCGCTAAATCCGACGGAAAAATCACGGGTGAACGCCACACGAGATGATACACACAGCAAAAACAGCTGATCCAAAACGCGCATACGCGTTTTCGATCTGAATCTACTCGCACTATCAGCCTGCAGCGGTCCTGCAAGTCGCAGGCCCGTCGTTCCTCGCCGTTTGCAAGACCGACGGGCGTCTAATCTGCCGGATCGTCGTCCGCCCTTCGGTCGCATTCCGACTCTACCGGCCTGTCGCGTGCATTGAAGGTGTTCGCACAAGAAAATCCTTTGCAGTGCGCTGGAGACGTATCACGGACGTGCCGTCCGCACACAAACTCATAACGCCAACCAATCGCGTGCAACCTGTCGTGCTACTGCCTTCCGAGCGGTGACGCACGCAAGTACCTCGCTACTTAAACTAGTTCGCAACGCACTTCAGTAAGTGCTGCCACGGACCGTAGCAGCACGGCAGGTTGCACGTGATTGGTTGGCGTCATGTGTTCGTGCGCGGACGGCACGTTCGTGAGACTTTACCAGCCCACTGCAACGGATTTGCTTGTGCGAACACCTTTAGCAGGCACGCTGATCTCCAGCCCGTCGGGCCGATCACGTGCCGGCACGTATTGTTATCTGGGAACAACTGTGCCGAAAGCTGAATAGCACCTGGGTGAGGTATCTTAAACGGTGACTCTGTGATACCGGGCGACCTCGCATAGTATGCAGCCTTATCCTTGCATGCGGGGCTCTACAAGGACGGACGAATCCGTTCCCTAGCTGCTCGTGGGAACAATAATGACACCACCAAAAATTTGTAGATGCGGTTTAAAACGATCGAACCCGCAGAGCACCCTACAGTGGGTCGGCAAACAGTGCCGATCACCCTAGAGTTCAGGGTGCTGAAAATAATTTAGATGGAAACACAACGACGAACTGACGAAGCCCTTACATTAAGTGGAGAAATCAACTCAAGGATGACTTGCTAGACTGCTACAATGCCAGCATTATCCCAGCTCACGGAGTCTTTATGGTGCCTATGCACACTCTGTAGTGCCAGAAACACCCAGAGCACCCGGAAGAGTCTGACCTCTGGGCCATAAATTGTTCATTTCATGGTTCTGAGAGAGCTTTGGCTGATTCAAATCGAGGGCTAAAACCGACGATGCAACAAAAGACCAAAAGACGCTTGCATCAACTGAACAAGAAGATTGGATGGGCAAGACAGAATGCGTCCTATCTTCAGTATGTGATTGATTAAATAACATTTGGTAGACCGTTCACGGAAAGGCTGCGAAAATTCTCCCAAGAACTGAGGACCTACAAACACACAATAAACAATTCAAAGCTGCTGACAATCAAACAGCATATTGCAAACTGGAGTTGAACAAAGATACTGATAATATCATATGCTTCAAGGAGTTTTGCGATAATCTCATAACATCTGAGGAGGAATGTCCATCAATCACTGCAGAAGAGATGAAAAAAGTAATTAGTTGTACGAAGAATTTTTCCCCTGCAGGAACAGCTGGTATCAAGAACTTCTGGTGGAAGAAGTGTACTTCTACACACCAACATCTGGCCCGCATATTCACCTCATATTTAATGTCGGAAATGCCCACTCCGCAGTGGCTGGTGTTAGGACGCACTATACTTATTCAGTTCGTTTTTAAAAAATGTTTAATACTACAACTAGTGGAAATAAATAATTTTTTTCAAAATATTGTCTTGTTTTATTTGAAGCCATAATTAAATTCCGTAAAAAACTTTATATAAATAAAAAATAATTTTCATTATACGTTAAATCAGGACGTCGTAAACTATGTCGGTAACTACGTCGTTTACTATCCCAATTTCCGACATAATATACGACTGTACACGACGTCGCTTGCGACATAGAATACGACATCGTTCACGACGTAGTTTACTACACAGTTTACGACATAGTTTACGACGTAGTTTACGACATCGTAATTCTCAATAGGGATTGAACATAAGAGATATCTTTTTTATCAATTCGGCTGACCATGTATTTGTTTTAAATATTTTTGTCATTGATGTCTTAAATATTATTAATTTTATTTATTAGCTACATTTATAATTTTAACAACAAATAATTTTTTTCAACTCTAAAAAATAATAAAATGAAGAATATAAATTTAAAATTTCAACTGATGCTTTCAAAATGCACCTTCAAATTAAATTGTATGCATATAAAACTACATATTTTCATGACATCATCTTTTTTCCTAATGCAATTCAGTGCAAAAGCCAGCCTACCTGATCGGCGCGCCACCTGTTGGATTAGTTCCACTGACTCCGTTTATTTTTTACTTTAATTATGACTCTAGTTTCATCCCTCCAAATCGTAAGAGAACTACTACGTACACATATACGGTCGGTGCAGGGGCCGATCTGGGCTAAATAAACATTGAGAAAGGTAAATTAAAATATTACATTAAAACGAAGGCATGAAAATATTAACATAGATAGTCTCAGTTGTAATGCTGGGATTGACAAAAATAGAGACAAGGCAAAAATTTCGATATTCCTAAGATATCCTGGAAGGTTTTGGGAAATTTTTTGTACCTTCGGAAGTCCCGTGTGAGATATCTCAAAAATTGCAATATCCCATGTATACCTTTTGAATATTCCTAAAGCGTTTCAAAAGCATCCCATGGATATCTGAATTTCCACCTTGATGTGATATCCCGTTGATATCCCTACGATATCTGGGTTGGAGAAGAAGGTATAGTGTATAATTCAATTCTCATTTTTTTTAATATTGAGAATAATTATATAGAAGGGAACTGGAAGGGCTATGTCGCGATTGCTTGAACTAGTAATTCTTTAAAAAAAAGAATGTAGGAGTGGATACAGTGCGATTGTAAGACTTTTACAATATTTACCTTGCAAAGAGGATACGTGTGAATGACAATTGATGGAACTTCCTTCTTTACTTCTCCTGCAGACATTGTTGTCCTGCTTTAATTCTTTACTGATCCAACTGCTAATGGTGATCTTTGAAATCAATATTTTTTTACTAATACTTTTTATTTGCACAGAAAACATGTAGAATACTTATTCTGAAATAAGCAAGCAAAGTTAAGAAGTTTAGGTTAATAGAAACTAAAAATGGCAGTCCACAGTACTCAATTGTTATAACGTTAATCACATATTTTAACTTTTTTTTTAATGAACTAAAAAGATTGCGACTCATACTATAATGCTTTTCTTGATCTAAGGAGTAAGCAAGAAAAACGTAATGAATCCACTTTTTGAACAAAAATTATTCTTTTTCGAATTCACCGTGCTTTACTTTTTCTTAATTTTTACAGATGCAAAATAAAGAAGGGTACGGATTTTCGTAATCAATACCCTTTCTCGATGAGTGCAAGTGTATAGAGTGTGAGATTAGTAGAGCGAATAATGTGGATGGAAACATAATATATCATGTAAAAAGGTAGACAAGATGTTAAAATATAAGGACACGTGATATTTGAACTAGGTTAAGGAAAATGTAATAACGAAGAAAAGTATACAGGAAACATGTGAAACGTCGCGCCGCTTCGTAGAACGGAATATAAAATATTTTTCGAGGAGTGGGAAGGCCGGTGACAATGTTTCAGAACATTTTTTTAATTAAATTTTTTAAACGCATACTCTTATAGAAAATTTGATAGCGCATTATTTTTCTCAAACGAAAAAAGTATTAATTTTCTGCGTTTTTGAAAAAATTAAAAAAAAATGTTGCACAGTGCAAAATTTGCGTCTTTCCTGACTTCAACTTGCTCTAAATAACAAACTGTTTGGATTTTTACTCCAAATTTTAAGAAATTACATTTGAACTTTATCTCATATTTTATGAAAAAAGTTATTAATCTTTTTCTGGATAAGTCCACAAAGAACGTTTAAACATATTCAGTCGCAATGTCTATAGACGTATGTTTAAGCAATAAAAGAAACAATTTGAAAAATATCTAAATTATTTATAAAATAATGAAAAACTGAATATTTTTGTAACTTGTAATTTATTAAAAAGTTCCTAGAGCTAAGTAGTCCTCTAAGGAACAAAAACTATGATACATAGTTACTTAAATCTAAGGACCTTAAACGTAGACTGCTATCTATTTTTTTTCTGTCATGTTATCAGTACTGATAACATGAAAGAAAAAAAAATATAAACGAAAGGAGTAGGGAGTAATAAACTCTGAAATTAAAGAAACCAACCAAAAATAGAAATAATAGCTTAGTTGAACAAAAATGTACTAAATCTATCAAAATCTACAGCTAGGGTTGTTCCGTAACATATGTCCATGCGTATGTGCGAGGCTATAGCTTAAGGGCATGTGACACAGTGAAATACCTATATTACTGACCTCACTTTTTCAGTTTATTAAATTTTTTTTAACCTAAAATCTTTTTTTTGTAAATAGAATATCGGACTGAAACTTCGTAATATGTATCAGAAGACCATAAACTACGTTTATGTACTTTATTTGAGTAGAAATTTCGCTAAAAATTATTTTCAAAGAAATTAAAACTGCGACCATTTTTGTACATATTGTCTTTGTACCTTTAAATTTGTTGAACCTAAAAACTTTTTTTTTGAGTAAAATATCGGCCTCAAACTTTGAGAAATGCAAGAGCCGACAGTAAATTACGTTTATGTACGTCATTTGAGTATAAAAGATGCAAAAAGAAAAATTCCAACTAAATGTCAACAACGGTTGCCAGTTCGGTCGGTATTCGCGATGAGCACGAAAATGCGAAGTTCGGCGGCCACTAAACGAGGCCAATAACGATTTCAATACTTGCATAATTCAACATTGAAACAACATATTTCACTCAACTTTTATGCTGGATACAACTTTTATAAAATATTATTGTAAGAACACCGCATCATCAATCTTTAACAGCGTTGACCCCATATTTCAGATGTAGACGAGCCAGCTGATAGAGCCTCGATTAGTGGCCACCAGACTTCGCATTTTCGTGCCATCGCGAATACCGGAGTTGACATTTAGTTGGAATTTTTCTTTTTGCATCTTTTACACTCAAATGACGTACATAAACGTAATTTGCTGTCGGCTCTTGCATTTCTCAAAATTTGAGGCCGATATTTTACTCAAAAAAAAAGTTTTTAGGTTCAACAAATTTCAAGGTACAAAGACAATATGTACAAAAATGGTCGCAGTTTTAATTTCTTTGAAAATAATTTTTAGGGAAATTTCTACTCAAATAAAGTACATAAACGTAGTTCATGGTCTTCTGATACATATTACAAAGTTTCAGTCCGATATTCTATTTACAAAAAAAAAAGATTTTAGGTTCAAAAAAAAATTTAATAAACTGAAAAAGTGAGGTCGGTAATATAGGTATTTGACTGTGTCACATACCCTTAAGCGACAAATAATAATAACTGAGAAAGTATTGAAGCACAGTAACTTGACAATTTGCATTATAGTGAAACAGCAAGAGGAGCAGAAGTGTAATTTCGAGTAATGAGTTCATATTATCTATTAAAAATTTAAAGAAACGCTTTCTAAAATGATGCTGTGAGGGAGCTTCTCTAATACAGGGCGGAAGTTTATTCCACACACGGGCATCTCTTATCTGCATTTTACAAATTCTATGAGCTGGAATTTTTAGGACTAAGCCTCTATCACGAAGTCTTGCCTGGTTAGGATTTCCATCAACAACGGTGAATAATTCAAATATGTAATGAGGGGTCTCATTTGCGAATAAGGAGTATAATAGGTTACCCATGAAAAATTGCCTTCTCTTAGCCACTGCCAAGAACCCAGCTGTTTGAAGATATGAAGAGATGTGTTCACTTTTAGGTAAATTATAAATAAAACGTATATATGCATTTAGGGCTCGTTTCAATTTTCTATTTAAGTTATCAGTGATGTCATCGAATGCAATGCAACCATAACAATAAATCAAAAACGCTTTATCAGTAGAAAAGGAAGTGGTCTGCAAATCAAAAGAACGAAGCGTGATGACATCAGCATTCGAGTCACATGGATCGATGTTGACAAAGCGTTTGATAGCAGAATAAAGACATGTGTTGTATCCAACCTAGTTCACAAAGATGTTCTGGCTTCCCTGGATGATGCTGAAAGACTGCTCTTATTGTTGAGGTAGACAAGATCTTGCGCGAACACAGGGCTTTAAAAGTAAACTCTTTGCTTCTTACATACTATTTAAATATCAGTAAGGAGACACCGGATGACAAGAGTTTCAAATCCAAGAATTTGGAAATATACTATACCACAGATTTGAAACTGTGGTTAAAAAACTATGTGAGATACCCGATCCTGCAAGAAATGGAAGATTTTAAGGAAAAAGACTCAGGATGGACCTTACACTCAGTCATAAACTTTCAGTGAACATCAATAGGCTTAACCCAATGAAGGGTAGTTCCCACATTGAACTTCCTTCATGCATTAAAAAAAAAGAAGCATGTATCAATGTTCAAAATCAGAATGACAACGAGTGTTTCAAATGAGCTATACTATCAGCCATATATCCACTTAAGAATAAGGAAACTGCTAAACGTGTGTTCAGCTATATCCAACAAAAAGATAAATCAAATTTTTCTGGAATCAACTTCCCAGTCACATTAAAAGACGTGAAAGGGTTTGAAGAAAAAAATAATATATCAGTGAACGTGTATGGCCTGATCAAAAACAAGATGAATAAATTTACGGTGGTTCCACTACATCTTACTTCGCAGAAGAGGAATACCCACGTGAACCTTCTCCGAGTAGAAGAAGAGTATGTAAATGAAGAGAATAGTGATGAAGAAGAAGTTTACCAGGATAATAGGAATCAGTCGTTTAATTTTCATTATTTATGAATAAAAATCTTTCCCGACTAGGTAGCAGACAACTATCTGCAAAGAAAAACCGACAATATATTTGTGATCGATGCCTACACTATTTTTCATCTGAAGAAAAGTTGATGATTCATACTGAAGATTGCAAAAAATTAAATGACTGCAAAATCGAACTTCCAAAACCTGGAAAACACATTATCGAATTTAAAAACTTCATGTATCGAGAGAAGGTTGCATTTTTCATTTATGCAGACTATGAGTCTCTGCTGAAACCCGCGGAAGACAAGGAAAGGACATCAAACACCGAGGAGTTTCAAAGACATGAGGTTTGTGACATAGGATATTACTTCAAATGTAGTTACGACGAGTCACTATCTTTTTATGAGTCCTGCCTGGATTATGTAGAACCAGCGAAATGGCTCGCTCTGGAGTTACTGGAATTTGCAATGTAATGTGACAAGATACTTACATCTCCAGATCCCATGCAGGAACTGACTCGAGAGCAACAGGAAGCCTTTATTGAAGCGACAACATGTCATATATGTGAAGAGGCCCTTCAACCACCAATGAAGGAAGTATGTGACCACTGTCACCTCACCGGTAAATATCGTGGTGTTGCGCACGCAGATTGTAATCTAGCATATCAGAATTCATACACCGTACCTGTAGTCTTTCACAATTTGAGTGGATATGATGCTCACTTCATCATTCGAGATGTTGCAACACAATTTGAAATCAAATTTAAAGTGCTTGCTCTGAATAAAGAAAAATATATCTCATTCACAAAGTATGTTCAGGATACGCAAATAAAATTCAGGTTGATAGACTCGTTTCGTTTCATGGCATCATCATTAGAAAAGTTAGCATCATATCACACCGAATACAAAATTATCAATTCCATGTTTTTGTGCATCGAAAGAGAACAAATCGAGCTTTTCTCGAGAAAGGGTGTTATTCTCTACGAATACTTTGACTCGAGTGAAAGACTTGAAGAAAATCAGCTTTCATGAAAAGAAAAATTCTACAGTACTTTAAATGATTCATCAATATCTGACGAAGATTATGTTCACGCGCAACAGGTATGGTGTGCATTCAATCTCAAGACTCTCGGTGAGTATATAAAATTGTATATGAAGACCGACTTCTTGTTTGTTTGTTGTTTGTTTGTAATATAGGCGGGAGGGGGGCGCGAGGTCCCAACCCCTGGCGCTCAAGCTAAAAAGCCTATTGTGCCACACCCGTGTTTATTCTCAAGGAAGTACTCCGAATCCGGCCACCTTCGCCGAGTGTTTTTGGATCTCGATGAGTTTCGTTGTTACAACGTTCTGAGAATATACCTCTCAGGTGCCATTCGGCAGCCTCTCTAGCAGACTAGGGTGGACGGAGCGATCCCTCTGAGGTCATCAGTTAGATGCACAGATTCGAAGCACTGTCCTGGTGTGTTATTCAAGTGTATGTGTATGCGTGTGATCATTACTTGAAATTGGCCAGCGAGCGCCGAGCAAGAGTCCCCCGTAGGTGCCTCAAGCGCAAAGAGATCGCTGACTCATTTTCGAGTCTTCTCAAAATCGACTTCGACCCCCAAGGCTAGTCCCCTCGACATGGGGTCTACACCTTGGTACGCAACCAGCCTCTTCTAAAAGGGGACCAACAGCTTAAGGTGGGTTCCGAACCACCGGATCCCTGGGTGAAGTACATAGAAACATTTCTATTGGTACCGGCCCAGGGATCAAATCCCAGTCCTCCTGCACAGAAGTCTGACGCGCTATCGTCGGAGACACCGAGGCTCCTTAGACCAACGTCTTTCCTTTGGCTGATGTTTTCGAAAGCTTCCGTGAGCAATGTTACACCACACTCCTGGCATGTTGATATGTTGCTAATGATCGAGCAAGCCAAAAAGGGAGGAGTAAGCCATGCCCCAAACGATATGCCATTGCCAACAATAAGTATGTGGCAGTTTTCAATGAAAATGGGGAGATCTATACATTGTATATTTTGACGACAACAACCTGTATGGTTGGGCCATGAGACAACCACTCCCTTATGGTGGTTTCGAGTGGGTTACGAAAGTACGTTCTCCATTACCGGGCTCTCAAACGTGCATTAGCTAATGGTCTCAAACTTGTAAAAATTCACAGAGTTCTTATATTTAATCAATCTATAAGACTTAAGGAATATATTGATCTCAATACTAACCTCAGAACAAACGCTAGGAATGAATTTGAAAAGAACCTGTTCAAATTGATGAATAATGAAGTTTATGGGAAAACAATGGAGAACGTACGAAAACATGTTAATGTGGAACTCGTGACAAAGTGAGAGGGTAAATATGGAGCTGAAGCCCTCATAGCCAAACCAAATTTTCACAGCCGAGCAATATTTAGTGAAAATCTAGTGGCTATTGAATTGAGGAAAACTCAAGTATTATTCAATAAACCGATCTATGCTGGGCTTTCGGTGCTTGATGTATCTAAAACCCTGATCTATAACTTGCACTACGGCTACAGGTGCGAAAAATATGATAACATTTGTAAATTATTGTATACCTATACGGATAGCTTGATATAGGAAATTAAATGTGATCATTTATGCTCATATGAAAGAGGATATGAAAAACAATGTATTTCAATTCAGTACGTCAGACTATTCTTGAGACAATGTTTTTGGAATGCCACAAGCCAACAAGAAAGTTTTGGGTCTAATGAAAGATGAATGCTTCAGTCAAATTATTACGGAATTTGTTGGCTTGTGGAGCAAGATGTACAGCATTAGCGTGAACAGCGAAGACTTTGTTAAACAGGCAAAAGGGGTGAAATCTGATATCAAGAATTCAATCACCTTTAATGACTATACGGAATGCCTACGAAACTCCATTGTACAATTTAGAACACAATATGCAATCAGATCTAGACTTCACAACGCTGAAACCATTAGGCGAACCATAATTGCACGCAATCAGATCTAGACTTCACAACGCTGAAACCATTGGGCGAACCATAATTGCACTGAGTCCTTATAACGATAAGCGATTATTATTAAAAAATAGTACTGATACTCTTGTGTGGGCTCATTACAAAATTATGGATATCGATAATGATGATGAAGACGATGACGTCCTTAGCGATAGTGATATGAAAGTTTTGGATCTTCTTGTGAAAGATTAGTAGTAAATAGTGCTTTAGAGGTTTTCTTATTGTAATTATTTTGTAAATAGTTGTTATCAGGATTCAACTGAATAAAAGTCAAAATATATGTGTATGTGTGTGAATTGCTTTTTCATTTATTAAAACCTTACATCTAGTTAGTACAAGCGTAGACTTACTATAAATTTAACACATAAGTTTATGGTTAGTTTCGCACTCATTTCTTCCTTGTTGGTTTGACATTGATTCACCGTTGGTTAAACATTACTTCATCGTTAGTTTAACATTGCTTCATCGTTGATTTAAAATTGGTTCAGCATCGATTCAACGTTGATTTAACATTGTATCAACGTTGACTCAACATTGCTTCAACATTGCACAAAGTTGATTAAACAATGCACAAAAATTGATTATTTATCTGATTTATCTATCCAGCTGTTGTATGAACTGCCAAAACCTAACCACTTTACAAATATTTTGTTAACACGTTTCTTAATTACTTTTTCTACAAGGTGTACGTCTGGATGTTCAACTTTGAGAAGTCCTTGCTCATAAAATCCGCCCGCGACGGATTGTTCTTGATAGCTTTTAAGCCTGTACGTCACTGGATTCGTAAGCATAACTCGATCCACAGTAAATATCTATGTTGTCCAGTTGGGAGTGTATCCTTTCTCAAAAAAATGCTTGTGCTTGCTGATTTGAACTTGGTCATCAACTTTGAACTTTGGCCTTCTCCTCTGTATATTTCGCAGTTTTTTAAGCGTTGCATGAGCTCCTCTTCAGATTACTATGCGTTGAGTAAAGATAGATGCCATATCGTTTCATAAGTTCTTTAAAATTTAAATTAGAGAATTCTTTGCCTTCATCAGTGTGTAGGTTTTTTTTGGCACACGACCCTGCACAAGTATAGTTTGCATTGCTGAAATGACATCAGGGTCCACTCTTGCTTTTAACAGGAACCGCACAGGCGTACTTGGATAAAATATGTATAACGGTAAGTACCCAGATAACAATTTGCTCACACCTTGCCCGCATGGTGTTTGCACGCGTGTGGACCGATCGCCACGATGTGAGGGCAAGAGTGCAGACATATGTGTCCTCATATGCGTCGCATATGCGCCGCACGCTTGTCGACACGTGCATGCCAGCGTCGTGCTAGCATGCACATGTTTTGAGTTTTAATTATTGAAAACAAGATGTTAAAAATAACATAAGTAACAGGAAACATTTTATGACGTTTTTAATAAGAGACTCGTGTGTTGAAAGTTGTTCTTTCACAACTGATGATGCAACAGGTGATTATTTCAAAAGCGACATACACAAAATTATTCCTGCTACCTCTTAAATAATGTATTAGCGAGAAATATATATTTATTTGAAAATATTTTTTTATTTCGAACAATTTAAATTATTCAACACAGAACGTTTATTCAACACTTTTGTTAAAAAACAAAGGGATTTTATAGAACACTATACTTTTGTATCTTCCAGTTAATTACTTTCAATTGTTTTTCAAGTTGCATATTTTTAATCGTTCTACTACTGAGATTTAAGAACTTAAATCGCAGAAGTAGAACGATTAAAAATGTGCACTTGAAAAACTTGTTTTCGATCATTTTTAATCTGAATATAGTAAATATAGTAAAAAAATAGTGAACGATTTTCCGAAACAAAACTCAAGCAAAAATTTTTATTTAATTTGAACAAAAATAATTATTCACTTTTACTTCGACTTTTTGTATGTAAAATAAACTTGGAAAATAACAAAAATTTAGAGCATGAAGCGAATTTGATCAGAGTTTTATTTTTACACAACTGCTATATTATGTTTTTAGTGATAATGCACTTTTTGTGCCACACTCTTCACCGCACGCTATATGCTGACATTTTGCCCTAAGTACCTGACGAGCATGATAGACACACGCTGTGCTGCATATCATGCAGACCGTGTGCGGGCACTATGCGGGATTACTTATTACCCTCAGAACGTGCTGTCACTGTGCTTGCATTGTTGCCGACACATCGTGCTTGCACGCCATGGGCCCATGTGCGTCCGCATGCATTGTTATCTGGGTAAATACTTGTAGCCACTATTCTCACGGGCATATTGTAGTATTTCAACCAAATCTGCCTGCCATCCCAGATAACAATTTGCTCACACCTTGCCCCCATGGTGTTTGCACGCGTGTCGACCGATCAGCACGATGTGAGAGCAAGAGTGCAGACATATGTGTCCTCATATGCGTCGCATATGCGCCGCACGCGTGTCGGCACACGCGTGCCAGCGTCGTGCTAGCATGCACGTGTTTTGAGTTATAATTATTGAAAACAAGATGTTAAAAATAACATAAGTAACAGGAAACATTGTATGACGTTTTTAAGAAGAGATGCAACAGGTGTTTATTCCAAAAGCGACATACACCAAATTATTCCTGCTACCTCTTAAATAATGTATTAGCGAGAAATATACATTTATCTGAAAATATTTTTTTATTTCGAACAATTTAAATTATTCAACACAGAACGTTTATTCATCACTTTTGTTAAATAACAAAGGGATTTTACAGAACAATATACTTTTGAATCATCCACTTAATTACTTTCAATTGTTTTTCAAGTTGCATATTTTTAATCGTTCTACTACTGAGATTTAAAAACTTAAATCTCAGAAGTAGAACGATTAAAAATGTGCACTTGAAAAACTTGTTTTCGATCATTTTAAATCTGAATATAGTAAATATAGTAAAAAATAGTGAACCATTTTCCGAACCAAAACCCAAGAAAAAATGTTTATTTAATTTGAACAAAAATAATTATACACTTTTACTTCGACTTTTTATCTGTAAAATAAACTTGGAAAAAGTAACAAAAATTTAGAGCATGTAGCGAATTTGATCAGAATTTTATTTTTACACAACTCCTATATTATGTTTTTAGTAATAATGCGCTTTTTGTGCCACACTCTTCACCGCACGCTATATGCCGACATTTTGCCCTGAGTACCTGTCGAGCATGATAGACACACGCTGTGCTGCATATCATGCAGAACGTGTGCGGGCACTATGCGGGATTACTTATTACCCTCAGAACGTGCTGTCACTGTGCTTGCATTGTTGCCGACACATCGTGCTTGCACGCCATGCGCCCATGTGCGTCCGCATGCATTGTTATCTGGGATGTCTCGTCTATACCACGCATTTGCACGCGACGACTTGGATAATTCTTTCTAGAAGGTTTATGCAGTTCTGTAACTAGTTCCAATTTCTCGTTGTCCGTTCTCGAGTGCGTTTAATCGAGCTTCCAACTGAGTTATGAGTTCAGTGTTATAGACTGAGAAATCTTGTTGAGTGTCAATCTGCAGGTTTTTAAGTTTCCCGTTGATTGATTTTTCGAGTATACGTATCAACAAATTATTATTATTATCAATCTCTGTTCGCATAGATGATGTCCTGGTAAGAAGGCTTGAATTGAAAAGTATTCGAAAATTTTCTGTTCAGTGGTGACGAGGCAATTATTGAATTTTTCGATGCCATTTTTGTCCTTACGTCTTAAATCCCCATAAGAGTAGGAGTTATCTCTTAAACTAAATCCCTTTTTGTACTTAGTGGCGACAATATTTTTCTGAATACTTTTGGATTCCCCAAAACGACCATGAAATAGAACACTTTTAATCCCTTTTATATTTATGTGTTGAAAACTGATTTTTTTACATTTTTTATCATGATTTTATATTTTTTAATTGATCACATTTGAATCATTTAAGAGTTTCGTGATAAGGTGGTGTATAGTTATGCACAACCCTACTAGAGTTTGCAAATTTTATGCTTTTAAAGTGCCTTCCAATGAGCTGAATGAAAATGGTGTTTTTAGTACATTTCAGGTTACGTTTGACAGCTCCGATCGGCTTTAGGAGGGATTGGAATTTAAATACTTTCTCTGCTTAATCAGGGATTCAAAAAAGAAGGACAGAAATGGCATTCCTAGGTATTGAAATTTTTTATACCTTTAAATGCAAGCCTCCTCACCGGGGTTACTTGGTACACTGTACGTATCTTGTTTTGTATAATGCGCTGTACAAGTCCCAAATTGACTGCGTCGTATTGGTCTTTGACTTCGCTAACGCTAGAAACTCTCTTGCCGTCCACGTCTTAATTGCCGTCGGAAGTGATCTTGAATCCAAAACCAGGAGATCCACGGCTTGCTGCAGCGATTCGATCCAGGTGACGTCCAAACACGTCGATACTCATCGTGATACTGAGGATAGCGTTATGAGTACACTCCTACTATATGACTTCAGCTTTCCGCAGTTCCTCAATGATTGATATGATTTCATTGTTCAGCATCAGCAGTCATGAAGGAATCATTATTGTCCTCCTCATCCTCCTCCTCTTCATATTTTTTTGTTATAGGCTCATTTTGCTCAACTTCCTTCTTAAATGAAGGATTAGATCTGACAACCAGTTTCTGCAGCGGCATGACGATTGGCTTAAACGTTTCACTCATTATCTTTTCAGTGGCTTCTTTATCCATTTCGAGCATTTCATGTTTACGTAGAATCGCCTCACTAGCTTTTGCGATTTGACGGAGCACCTCCTTCTCTCTGCTAAACTTTGACATGTTGACGTATTGATGTCTCAATATATAATGATATGATATCCACTATATAACTTGTATTTATAAAGAAATAAAAACAGTAAAATCCTTTTCTGTATCTTCCCTTGTTGAGATCGCTATCCTTATCAATGACAACAAATCGATACTTATCAGTATTCCAACATGCTGAACATAAGTCTTGAAATTGATAATAACTCATGTAAGTGCTGAAATTATCGTCATACACATGTCTGAAGTTCCTTTCATCCTGTTTGAAAAGTATTAACAGATTGACATTATCTCGAACTAGATGTATAGGAATTCGAGCGTAAGTTTAACATAAGTAAAAACTGTCAACATGAGCGTGTCTACCCATACAGAAAAAGGCCCTAATGTTATCCTATTTCTCACAGGCTACATCATCAAAGACAATTATAGAATTTTGTTGAGCCTCACTTGGTTGTATTACTTCTTCATGCTCACTGAAAGGATAATATTCAACGCTGTCTACATTATTGAACACCCGTTCTAAGAATTTTTATTTTGGTTGTTTGAGGGATTTCGAATAGATGTAGTTTGATCAACAAAGTCATCAACAACTTGCCATTCGAGTTACACTTGCCTGGCTACCAACATTGTACAAACATTGTATACTCGCGAAATCGCGAGAACGTTGAAACAAGAAACGCTGCAGATCGTGTACTAGCCAGTAAAGCCTGGCAGCGTGTTTTTGCGAAAGACGCTGAAATTGGCGAGAAAGTAGCAGCACTGGCAATAACTGACGCGATGAATGCCAAAGCGAAACTTGGTATGGGATTGAAGAAGAAACCTATCTTAAAGAAGAAATCTATTTCGAAACTTTAAAGAAGAAGAAAACCAGTTCGAAGAAGAAACCAGCTATAAAAAATAAAATAATAGCATTCAGAAAGATTGTTATTTGCAGCTAAGAAAGCAATGAAAAGTAATGATGCAAAAGTGGCAATCAAGTCTGCAATTAAATGTGCACATGAAGCTGTCAAAAGTGCAGGCGATAAACATCAAGTGCAAAATGCATGTGTCTTGCCAATACCTTCAAAAGTTGGTGGTGTTTTGCCACTGATTACAATTTGTTCTGGACTCAGTGCACTTAGCTCTCTTACTGGTGGAGCAGCAGGTGTAGCTAAGGCAGTAAACGATACTAGCGCAGCCAAACAACAACAGGCAGAAGCTCAACGTCATAAGAATGCAATGGAGGCTATTGCTCTAGGAAAAGGTCTACATCTGAAACCATATAGAAAAAGATTAGGTCTTCCTATGAAACCTTGCCGAAAAGGACAGGGACTTCATCTAAGACAGGTGCCAAAAAACTTGCAGCAAAGCGACCTCATCATGCTCTCACTGATACCGCTCTGTTCAAGTATTTTAAATCTCTAAAGATTCCACATATTCGTGGAGTATTTATGCGCAATCAACTACTAGTAGAAAGACCCCGCCAAATTGAGTCAGCTATTGTAAATCTTGATGACAGTTACGGTCCTGGTACCCACTGAGTCAGTTATAGAAAGATCGGTAATAATTCCCTATACTTTGACAGTTTCGGTAATCTTCGTCCACCTTTGGATCTTGTAGATTACCTAGGTGTTGGTAGCGCGACAAAGTACAGTCATGACAGATATCAGGACTATGACAGAGTTGAATGAACACCATCATGGATGAATCATTTACTCTCATTCAATGCGATTCCTAACGTTGAGACTGGGAAGATTAAAATCTATACCCGTGATCGAGTAATGACCATACCTACTGGCAGCTATGAGATTAAAGACATTGAGAGTTATGTCCAGAACGCTTCAGCAATTGATGGCATTAGAATAAACATTGAGCCAAATAATAACACATTGCGCAGCCAGATCAAATGTGATCGCAAAGTGAACTTTCAACCATACGATTCTATTAGACGTTTGTTGGTATTCACGCCTCGTATTCTCGAAGCCAATAAGACAATACACCAAATTCAGCTCCGGATAGTTGATCAGGACGTAAACTTGGGGAATTTCCGAGCAGAGATTATAAAAATACGACTACACGTCACATCATGATAATGGGTATCGTGCACAATCGCAAAGGAGTCTATACAAGAGCGTCAACATGTCAAATTCAAGCCAGTTCTCAAGCAGCACGCAAGGCGCTAACACCTCAGAACGTGCTCGTTCCGATACAGCTTGGTCTGAAGATCAAACCTCGTAGAATAAGAGACTGAAAAGTCCATTTAAGATATTTATCATCTCCTTTTGTTGCAATAAAAATGGAAGAAATACGAAACTTTCAAACACCGGCGAGATTTGACGAGTCCATAGCTCACAATGAGATTCACGTACATCAGCCTTATACCTCATCATCATTCAACAACAGTCATGAAATTCAAATTGGTGTCCAGCATAAAGATTTGTGTATACTACCCAGCAAGAGTTCACTGCATGTGTATGGAAGACTGACAAGGCCTGATGGATTAACAGCTGTTACTGGTACAGCACTAGTGAGGAATGCCATCTGCTATCTGTTTGATGAAGTTCGCTATGAGCTCAAGGGTATTTAAATTGATCGTTGCACAAATGTCGGTCTTACTAGCACCATAAAAAGCTATGTCTCACTTACCCCTGGACAAATTTATTTTATGGAGAATGCAGGATGGCTTGACATCCCGGAAGGAAAAAAACGTCTTGCCAATCATGAGGGATACTTTGATGTCACTATACCACACAGTATGATTCTAGGATTTGCTGAAGACTATCGAAAAATCTTTGTAAACGCAAAGCATGAACTTATCCTGACAAGATCACGCAGTGACTTGATTGCCATTGTTCAAGCACGACAAGCGCCAGGAAATGAAGAGCAATTTACAATCTCGATTCATAAAGTGGAATGGATGATACCACATGTAATGGCTTCAGATGAGCAAAAGATACATTTGCTGAACATTATTGGAGAAGATTTTCTCACAACTATGAGTTTTCGCTCATGGGAATTTTATGAACACCCCCTGCTTCCCACCACCTTAGGACATATATGGACTGTGAAAACGTCAACTCAGTTGGAAAAACCACGCTACATTATACGGGGTTTCCAGACAGGTAGAGAGGATAGGCTAGCCAGATATGCTAATCGCTTCGATCGCTGCAATATAACCAATGTCAAGTTATTCCTCAATTCACAGTACTATCCATATGGTAATTTAAATCTAGACTTTAATCATAATAAATTTTTAGTACTATATGAGATGTATGCAAACTTTCAGGCAGCCTAATATGGTAAGGAGCCTGAACCAATGTTGAAGAAAGGTGATTTCAAAGAATATGCTCCTCTCACCCAGCGGACACTGTTATATAACTGTGATGTAACAGTTCTAGAACAGCAAAGAACAGGTTCTGTAACAGGATTAGAACAAACTTAGACCATAGTCTGAGTAATGTCGTCCCCAAATAACGTAGCAGTTCTGTAACGCTGTTACAGAATCATGTTCTGTCAGAGATCTGTGAAAATTCTGGAACAGCCTTATATGTGAAAAAATATTTTTAGAACAATTTAGGAACAGGGTTACAGAGTAACCATGTTCTGTAATAGTGTCGTAACACATATGTAACAGTTTTACGATGTAAATTTGTTCTGTAATCGATCCATAACAATTCCATGACGGTCTTACAAAATTTTTGCATTTATTGTAACAATTCCGTAAAAACATTACAACGATATGTGACAAAAAAATGTTTTTTGTATTATTGCTGCACTCAGTTTATATTTTAAATGACACAAATTTCACGCACGATCCTCTACCCATATAATCCCACGCTTAAACCAGCTGAAAAATCGCACTCGCTGGGGATTCGAACCCTACCGAAAGAGAGGAAAGTGAACTAACACACAGAGAATTCACCTAATCGACTCCGATCGATTCCGATTTACAAGCAATACGACGTAATTCGACTAATCGATTTGACGACGCTGCTCCGGCGGGCCTAGGCCAAAGCCATCCGTACCGATTATCTTCTCTCTGCGGGATAGTTAGATTCACGCGCAATCCTCCCAAACTATTCTGATTGGATGCAGAAAGACATCACGATCGCACGTCACCGCCACAACAGTGGTTTGGACACCTGTGCTGATCGCCGCAGATCAATATTTATCCAACATTGCTGCTTTCGGATCCATGCATTGCAAGATCCCTATTTCAGCTTTAGGAAGTAGATACTTTCGCATCCCACATTCCTTCAACCACGGCCCCCGCGAGACCAACCTCCACGTGAGCTGGCTGCTATCAGCTCGGAATAGCAGTGGGCTGCATGCTCACCCCGCGGTCCCAGCGCAGGCATAGGGTATCGGCTTTACCCAGAATTCTAGGATCGCTTTCGAGAGGCCCTCCGCCAGGTCCAGTTAAGAACGGTGCTGGTGGACCTGCTAACGTTGGCAGTGGCGAAACTCACTGAGCATCTCTCGACGCCGTTTACCACTGATTGATCTTCTTAAATTAAATTTAAATTTAAATAATTCTTAAATCGCGATTGATCTTTCCTGAAAAGCCTTTAAGGATTACATCCAATATCGATTGATCTTTTAGAAAACTCTTTTATTACTCTTGTAATCACAAATAATATAATATATATACAGCTTACTACCTAAACTACCTAACTCGTATATACCTTGCCGATGCCTTAGCCAATTGCGCTATGGAACCGCTTGAACGTTCATGATAAAATCTCGACCATGATTTTTTGCTGAAGAAGCCAGAGTCATCTCAGGAATATATTCATTATTTTTATATTTTAGACATATAAAAATCAAATGTTGAGTCAGCCATTTGAAAGCATACAATCGAAAAAAAAATTTTCCAAAATTTCAAACCGTTAGCTGCCATATTGGAAGAGTTAGAGAGGGTAGCGTCCATTTTCGTTTCTATTTTTTTTTTCTCTGTGAATTTTTTCAGATTTTTCCTAACGATAAAAACAGAGAAAAAAACTAAAAACTAAAATGGACGTCACCCCCTAACTCATACAATATGGCGGCTAACTGTTTCAAATGTTGGGAATTTTTTTTTTATTGAATGCTTTCAAATGGCTAACTCAACATTTGATTCCCTTTGTGTGAATTTTTTTCATGCTTACCCGGCTATACCCTTTACAATTGAAATGTTATAAAATAAAATATTTTTTCTTGGTTGTCCCGACATTCGGCACAATTCTGGTCTAAGATCGTTACAGAACAGTGTGACCTTTATGTTCCGTTCTTGGAACACGTGTGACATTCCTGCGACATAACAGTTCTATCACTGTATTCTGTATTAGTTACATTACAGAATTCTAGAACTGTTACGTATTATTACAGTAACAGCGTTACAAAACAGTGTGACCTTTATGTTCCGTTCTTGGGACGCGTGCGACATCCTAGTGACATAACAGTTCTATCACTCTGTTCTATGTCAGTTACATTACAGAATTCCAGAACTTTTACATATCCTTACAGTAACAGCGTTACAGAACAGTGTGACCTTTATGTTGCGTTCTTGGAACACGTGTAACATTTAAATGACATAACAGTTCTATCATTCTGTTCTATATTAGTTACATTAAAGAATTCCAGAATTGTTACGTATCCTTACAGTAACAACGTTACAGAACAGTGTGACCTTTATGTTCTGTAATTGTTATGGCACACGATTGTAACAATGTTATGTATAAATGGTCCCTTTTTGTTATGTAACATTTACAGAACGTGGCCGCTGGGCAGTGTCATTGATTGCTAAAAAAAAATGTGTTTCTCAGACAGACCTCAGTGGACGTTCGTTTGGAATTTGAATCAGCAGACAATTTTCCTGCTGAAACTGCAGCCTACTGTCCAATTATACATGACCGTATTATGCAGTACCAGCCACTGAGTGGTAGCGTAAAGAAGTTGATTTGAGATGATAGTGGTAGAGATAATGTTAGTGGTGGTGGGGAGAAAAGGTATAAAAGAAAGATGATTTCAGCAACAGATTTCAGTTTTCATCGATATGGAGTTCATCGTAGACGTACAAGGTTTCAAGTAGCCCATCAACCAGTTCGTCTTCAAGAAGTTGGCTATAATTCCTCTTCAGGAAGACGCTCAACCTGTGGTCTACGTGTTCGAACCACCCTGCTACTGGTACTCGCTGCCTGCCAAATACAAGAGTGACAAGAGTGGAATGGACTTCCTGTGATATACCCTATGAAGAAGAGAGGCTTATAATTCGAGACACACTAGGTGGCGCTAGTGCATTCTACGTTAAAGGATTGGAAAAGAAGAAATGGTTGGACCAATACGTGCAAAATGTGAATAATCTGGAAGATCTGGGCTGCCCTCCGTCGAAAAAATTGTGCAGCTCAGTTTTAACAAGATGCAATCACCACCTTTAATGCTGGAATGTAAATTGTGCAGTTCGAAATGCTCTACCTCCCAAGACCTGGTTCTTGACTCCTCGGGATCAGCCAACTTTGAGGCATTACACTGAAAGTAAAACCGACTACAATGATGATGATGACGATGAAGACATGACTAAAATCGTTAATACTTCAGCTATTTCTTTGATCAACACAATGCTCAAATACTTTTATAACCATTGTGAATTTATGTTTTAACAGCGTTTACTTTTATTACATTGTAGGTTAAGATTTTCTCTTGTAAATTAGGCCTAGTCTTTTTCCTTGAATAAACCAAACGTTTGACATGGAGTGAAAATTTATTTAAAACCATCCAGTTAGTTAAGAATTAGTTAAGTTGATTTTGAATTTCATTCGGTATCTTTATTTCCGGCGTTAAATATTACATTATTAAAAACATCGTTGGGTTGAACTCTAAATCAAAATATCGCTCAGGGGTTTTTCTTTTGTTTAAATAAATATGAGAATAAAATTTTCCTGAAGTGAAGAAGGATACAACGGTATAAACAAAAGAAAATGGCGTCACGAAATTTATGGACGGCCCCTTACTGTCAGCGGTGGACAATCACAGACGTCGTTGGGCTGCATTTTCATCGTTGGACTTTATGTAAGCATCGTTGGTTTGATATCAAATTTCAGCGGTGGACACACATCGTTGGGTTACGTTTTCAAATTTCGCGCGATCTCGTTTCTTCGAGCGTTAGAAATTAGAGTGAGCGATCATTATGATTAACTGCGTCGATGTCCCTGAAACTAAAAGGCGTATCGGAACCACACGTCATACGTCAGACCTTTCAGAAACTTTGATGTACAGAAAATCTTCAGAGATCACGTCAAAATTTCTGGAAGATTCCACACATTGAATTTTAAATATGTGCCATTCTAGGTGGAAGTTGATAGTGTCGATTGATCTTTCCTGAAAAGCCTTTAAAGATTACATCCAATATCGATTGATCTTTTAGAATATAAACGACATAGAAAACGTCAAAAGTAAGAGCTTCTCATGTTTGAATCTTCTAGAAACTTCGATAGATAGAAAATCGTCAGAGATCAAGTCAAAATTTCCAGAAGGTTCGCTTATGTTCCGGAAATGGGAGACCAACTTTCCAGAAATTTTGATCACTGTTTAACAACTGAAGTGATCCAGAAAGTTTAAAGAATAAGAATCTTGGAGGCAATAAATCCACTTCGATCGAAACTCCTAGACAAACGAAATTCTAGAAAGTGCCAGAACTTGGAGAATCCCTGATCGCACGTGTGCCACCTTCATAAAAGTTGCTTGTGTATTCGGTCGGTAAAACAGGGGCCATCCTTATTGGGCGGGTCAAGAATCGGCGCCAGGGATCCACCTTACCGACAATTTAAGTACTGACTTTGGTAACTGACCAACACAGTGGGATGAAATCAAAAAACGAGGTTCAAAATAACTTGTAGCT
>CAKNYM010052613.1:91198-122431 GCA_932195095.1 Andricus curvator | reverse complement strand
ATTACGCCACCGAGGCTGTAGCAGATAATTTCTCGTTTCTCCTACATGTGATATAGTGATATAGTGTATTTATAGGAAAATAGTAGTGTGTAGATGGGTATATAGGTGATAGGTATATAGGTGTAAGGTATAGATATTTTAGATTGATCTAGAATTCTTCTGTTATTCATTTAAATGACACGTTTGTTCCTCAACACTGCTCCGACCCAGGTTGCTGATCAATCTCTCTAGCGATCACACCAAATGAAGAGCCTCACAAAATTGTTATATGTGGTTCCCCACTTGGGCCCATTAGTATCCAAGCTTTTTGTTTCAGGCGTCATTCACTCTATTGTCACTCTGTTTACAAACTATTTGTCGCCACACTTTTCTGTCCTGGCATACTACTCTAGCTTTCTTCACGTCCATGTATTTTTTCATGCAAGCTCTCGTGTTTCTATGGCTTCTTATGTATCTTCAGATTAATGTCTCATTCACAGATTCTCACCATTCTTTCGGCGGTCTACCTCTGGGCATTCTGCCATTTACTTTACCTTGATACATTTGTTTGGTCAGTCGTGCATCTTTCATTCTTTCAAGATTTCCGAACCCTCTTAACTGATTTCTTTGCCATATGTCAACTAGTGTCTCTCCTGTACCACATTCTTGGAGGATAATCCCGTTTCGGACTTTGTCCATCAGTGTTTTCCCGCATATTGTGCGCAGAGGTTTCATGCCAATCGCGTTAATTTTACTCCTGTCCTTTTCTTGACAGGTCCATGCCTCGCTACCGTATAGTACAGTCAGTACGAATATGGAATTATGTATGGCCATTTTATCTTCTTTTGATATGTTTTTATTTCTGAGAATGGACCCTGCTCTACCGATAACCTGTTTACCCTTATTTATGCGCCTATCTAACTCCCCATCAATTTTTCCGTCGCTAGTGAATAGGCTATCCAGATATACGAACTTGTCAACTTGTTCTACTCTGTCATCATTTAGGACAATGTTGCACATTGTTTTCTCATTTTTTCCCTTAAGCACCATGATTTTTGTTTTATTTACGTTAATTTTGAGGCCCATGTTCTTCATGCTTGTATTCAGTTTATTCAACATTCTTTGCAAGTCCTCGATTCATTCTGCCATAACAATCTTGTCATCTGCGAAAGCTAACCCACGTACCCTCACTGTTTCGAGATCGACACCTTCTTCGTCGAAGAGCGCCGTTCTTAGACATTTATCCATAAATATGATAAGTAGCCAAGAGGACATAACGCATCCTTGTTTCACGCCTTGCATCATGTCGAAGCAGTCACTCCGTTTCCCATTTACCCTTACACTCGCTTTACTACCTGTATATATAGTCTTTATTGCTTGTAGGAGCCCACCATTGACTCCATATTCTTTAAGGACTTCCCAAAGTTTGCTTCTATTTACCTTGTCAAATGCTTTTTCTAGGTCAACAAATGCACAGAAAACTTTCTTTCCTACCCGGTAAGAAGGCTTGAATAGAATAGGATTGAAAAATATCATTCCTGTGAATACCTGATTTTCCCTTCGTTCTCTTATATCAGAAACAGTATTAGGAAGAAGCAACTGCTATTCCTGTCAATACACTTTGAAAAATATAATTTTCTGGCTATCTCTCTAATCAATCGAATTTAAATACAATTTATTCACAATTAGTAAATTATTTACTATTACTATCCATATACAATTATTAAAGTCATATTAAAATTTGCTTCATCTACATTGAATTCAAATTTTCAATTTATTTAAGATCACTAATTTTTTTGAAGCACATAAATTATATTTGGAATTTAGGTATCACAAAATGTATTACACTCAATTCAGAGATGTCATTAACGCTATATGAATAGCCGGAAATTACATTTTTGAGATAACCTATTCTATTTGTGTACATTGAAGCCGAAAGGGAAAATCAGGTATTAAAAGTAATAGAATTATCTCTGCTTTTACTTTAGAATCAGAATTTTTTAATCTTATACTATTCAAGCCTTCTTACCGGGGACTCTTAAGCTTTTTTCTGTGATCTGTCATAAACTAAATATCTGATCTGTACATGATCTTCCTGGCATAAATCCACTTTGGACTTCCCATATCTGTTCTTCTGTAATTTTCATTACCCTACGGATGAGTATTTTTGAGTATATTTTACTTACAGTACATACTTAGTAAGCTGATACCTCTGTAATTACTGCAGTTGTTTTTATCTCCCTTTCTTTTGTATATTGGTACGATAATCGCTTTTCTCCAATCGTCTGGGACTTCTCCCATCTCGATACATAAATTTATCAATTTGCACAACCTGTCAGGTATGTACTCGCCACTGTATTTAAGCATTTCAGCGCTAATATTGTCTACGCCAGCAGCCTTACCGTTTTTTAAGTTCTTAATTATATCTCTAACCTCAGTGACACAGACTTTTTCAATTGGGTTTTCTAATGCATTATGTTCTATGTCGCAGTTCTGTTGCCCTATATCTTCACCTCCTAATAATTCTTTAAAAGAGTCTTTTAAAGCGTCTACTATCCCATCTATATCATATATAGCATTTCACCTTTGCTGTTCCTCATGCTGACAAACTCTGTACTTCTACTTTCTTTTATCAGTTTAAATAATAGTTTCATAATTCCTTCAAAGCTGTTTTGTATTTTCTTCTCTTCTTCTGTTCTCCTTGACTAGTCGTTTAACTTTCCTCTTTTTGTCTTTGTAATCATTTTCGAGTCTATTTCTCTCCGTATCGCTAAGACCTGTGATGTTTAATGTTCTCTTGTGCGCTTTTTTCTTTTCTTGCTGGGCTGCTTGAATTTCATCATTCCACGACGCTTCACCAGACTTTCTTCCTACCACTACCATACCAAACACTTCAATTGCAGTTTTAACAATGATATCTCGTAACAAAGTCCACGCGCCTCTATATCTTCGCTTAACTTATTTTGAAACTCTATTCGCACTTCTGGTTTCTGTAGATTTTTAATCTTTATTCGCGCTTGTTTCATTTTTTCTGTTCTCTTCCTTCTCCATCCCCGCCGTAAGTTTATTTTGGAGACTAAAAGGTAATGAACAGTATTGCATTCGGAACCCCTCATGACTCTTGTATCTTCGACTAGTTCTCTTAGTCTTTCATCCGCAATAACGAAGTAAATTACACTGCGGTTATTTCCTTTACGCCAGGTGTACGTGTGGATCATTTTAAGTCGAAACCAAGTATTGGTAATAAATAGGCCCTTTTCTAAGCATAAGCTGACTAATTTTTCCACGTTATAATTTTTTCTTGTTGGATCCCCAAAATTACCTAGCACCCTTTCTGTATCTGTATCCTGACGTTGGACGCCGACCCATCCGTTCATATCTCCTAGTAGAATTATTCTTTCATCTTGATCGCAAGTATTCATTGTATCATTTAAAGTGTCCCAGAAGGCGTCTTCGACTTCTCGCGGCTCACTGTCAACTGGGGCGTAGCACTCTTGACCATATTTCAAAACCGCCTTTCAACACCCCATTTTCTAGATAGATAAACGTTTATTCTTTAGCCTGCTGGCCTTAAAAAATTGACCTGCTTACACATCCATTTTTTTACAGAATTTTCTTAAAACTAACCCTTAAAACTAACATTCTTCCACACCTTATCTCTAACGCCGCTCGCTCTTATCGCATTCCCTTCCTCGGTTCGCCTCGCCTCGCTCGCATGTCCCTACTTTGTTGCTTTGTCTCGCATTACCAAACTCTGCCTCCGCGGCTATTAACTAATACTTATCTACTATTTACAATATTTACATTTACCTATATATTTACTTCCTCCTCTATTTACAATCTTTCCTTCTCCATTCCTCTTCCTCCTTCCTTCTCTTCTTCTCCATCTTACCCAAAACTCCCTTCACCCATGCTACTGCCCTTTTGTCCCCCCTTTCATGCATCAATACCTCCATGCTTATCTCACTCCTTTCCACCTCTACGCACTCCTCCAACCAGTGCTCCACTCTTGCCTCCCCCTTCCCACATAGTTCACACATCCTCTTTTCCCTAGCGAGCCAGAACCTATTGAAACCCTCCATGCACCCACATCTCATCCTCGCTATAAGCTCCTGACTTCCTTTCTCTCCTTTCTCACACAAATATTGCGCTCTCGCCCTTAGCATAATCCACACATAGTTCCCATTAAACCTTGTCTCTGTTATTCTCTCTTCCCCTGCTGTCTTCTCTCTCTCCATACTGTTTTTCTTAACCAACTCATATACCTTCCTTCCTTCCTCATGCATCCTTCTCACTTCATCCATCTGCAGTCCATTGGTTCTAAAATACCTTTCTCTTTCAACCTCCATCTTCCCACCCCCTCTCCTGTTCTCCTTCTCCCACCAACACTCCCTAACCAGCTTACTTCCCCCCTCTTCCAAAAATTTCTCCTCATATTTACACGCTCGACTCCCCGCTAGAATCCCTACACTCGTTCTCCCCGTCTCCCTCCTGACAATATAATTAGGCGTGTTGCTTGCCAGCCCCAGTGTCCACTTTACATATCTCTCCTGTATCCTATTTACCTCTTCGCTTTCCTTCCACCCCCACACCTCTACTCCATACAATAGCCTCCGGCAATATTCCTTTCCCCTCGACATCCTTCCGCAGCCCCTCCGCCACCACCATCGCGTATACTTTATACGCCGTATTCATTAGCGTAATTCCTCTATAATTTTCCTGCCTATCCCTATCTCCTTTCTTATACAGAGGTACTATTAACCCTTCTCTCCACCCTCGTGGGAATCCCTCCCCCCTCCATACTTTCTTCACTAACTCCTTCAGCCTCTCCCTAACCTCTTGTGTACTAAACAGCCATGCTTCGTTCTCTACCCCATCCAGCCCTGCTGATTTTGACCTTCTTAACTTCCTTATCTGTTTCTCTATCTCCTCGTCATTCAACTCCTCCATATCTGCCTCCCCCGTTCTTCTACTCCCATCATCTCTCTTCCTTCAATCTGAGCCCTGGAATGATTCTTTAAAAAACTCCCTCCACTCCTCACTCCCTATCTTCTCGCTTATCCCTACTCTCCGCTTCCTAAACCTATTTATTATCTTCCAGACGTCCCCCTCTGTCTTAACATTTCCTAACTCCTCCTCCAGCTCTTTCTCATTTTCCAGTTCTTTCTTCTTACACATCAATCTAAACCCCTTCCTCATTTCTACGTACTCCTCCCTTTTCGCAGTACCCTCTTTCCACTTCTTATATTTCCTATTCACCTTCCTTTTCATCTTTTTACATTCCCTATCCCACCACGGCTTCACCATTCCTTTCTTCTTCTTTTTAAATACCTTATTTTGCACGCACCCTTTCACTTTCTCTTTTAAATCCTCCCATATCTCTTCCACCGTCTCCCCTTCGAAGCGCACCTTCCCTAACTGCTCCTTATACTTCTCTATCGCCTCTCTCGTCCAGCTAACCCTCTCCCCTGTCGCCACTCCTTCCCCACCTTGCCTTCCGCCGTTCTCACCCCTTATCCACAACCCTAATGGCTGATGGTCTGACTCTACCCTCTCTTCTACTGCGAATCTCTCCATCTCCTCCCACCCTTGCATATGCATAACTACATAATCTATTACCGATACCCCCACCTTACATACGTATGTGTATTCTCCCTCTTCATCCCCAGTTGCCATACCATTTGCCACCGCCCAGCCTCTATCCTCCATCATGTCCCTTAGAATCTCCCCCTCCTTATTTATTAACCTATCTTTCGAATTCCTTTCGAAGCTCTCCCCTTCCCTATAAAGGCCCCCTTCCCTCCCCATCCTCGCGTTAAAGTCCCCACCTAGTACCACCATACCCTCCTCTCTTTCACCTAACAGGTCCTCCACCCTTTCTTTAATTCTTTCCATCCCATCCTTATTGTACACTGTCACAAACTTACTGCTTACCCTTCCTATCTTCACTTTCCTCATTTGCACTCCCTCCCCCTCCCCCTCTTCCTCTCCGTGAGCTTCTTCCTCTAATCCATTTCTAACCCCCGTTATAATTCCCCCACTAGCCCTTCCTTTCTTCTTCACTCTGACCGCCTCCTGGAGTCTCCACCTATACCCCCTTGGCAGCTTTGGCTCTACTCTATCCCATTCCTTTCTTTCCACCCACGTCTCCACCAGTCCTACCACATCAAATGCCTGGATATATCTCCAGAACTCCTCATCCTTCTTCTTTACCCCTGCTACGTTCCAGTAAAGCACCTTCACAACTCCTCTACCCTGCATTACCCCCACCCCCCTACTTCGTACGAAACAAATTCCCCTGCACTTCCTTCAAAACCTCTTTCTCCTCGTCTCACACCCACATTTTCTCGTCTATTTTTATTTTCCGATATCCTACCTTCGCCGATCTCCCTTCAATCCTCTCCCTCCTAGCCCTGTCGTACAGCATTCTCTGTACATCCCTTTCCTTTCTTGTCAGGTCGTGATCGATGAAAACTTCCTTATCCTTTATCCTATTTTTATTTCGCATTACCCCCAACTTTTCTTCCCAGCTCTCCAACTCCACAACCGCCACTTCTTTCTCCTTTCTCCCCTCCAACTTAACTTTCCCTACCCTGCCTTTATTCCACCCTATGCTCTGTAGCAGCGCTTCCACGCCCTCCCTTTCTTCCCCGCTCTTTATCTTCAACCCTCTTACCACAATATTATTTCTCCTGTCTGCCTTCTCCTTTCTCTCCATTCTCAACTCCATTGCCCTTATCCTTTCCCTATCCGCCCTCTCCTCCTTTTCACTCCTACGCTCTCCCACTTTCTCGTCTATCATATTCCCTACCCTCTCCCAAATACCTTTAATCTCGCCCCCGCTACCCCCGTCTCCTATTTCCATTTCCGTCCTGCCCTCCACCTTCTCAAGCCTTTTTTCCGTCCTTTCTTTCCACACCCTAATCTCCTCTTCCATCTGTTTTATTTTAACTTCTTTTTGTTTTCTTTCCCTCTCTAACCCATCTACTCTGTCTCTCAGCTCTTTCACCTCCTTTTCCCATTTCTCATCTCTGATTCTCAAGTCCTCCCTCATGCCTTCCATCTGCTCCTTGGTCCCCCTTACGTCCTCCCTCAGCCCCCTGATCTCGCCTAATAACATCCCGAGAGCCTCCTTTTCCAACTTCCCCTCCATTTTTTGGGGGGGTGACCTACTTGTTATCCCGCTTTTTTTAAACGGGCTCTCGATCTCGCTTTTCTCCGGACTCTCTTGGCTGTCTCTCTTCCTTTTCAAGAGATCCTCCCCGTCACTTGCCAGTACTCTCGCTGCCCACCTCCCGCTCTGCCGACGGTAACTGGGACCTCTCCATGCAGTACCTTCCGCAACCGACAGATGTCTCTGCAGAATGTTGGCGTCTTAGTCTCAGGTGCACATAAAATATCTAGTTTCCTTGCATGCATAGTTTCTCGTAGTTCTCTTACCGTAAGATCATTCACTCCTCTAGCATTCCAAACACCCAGTCTCCATTCATCGCCTGAAACTCGACCTTTACGTTTACCGTGTGTATGCATTTCGTCAATCAAAGTTTCAGTCCATTCCGAGGCTACTTTATTGTTTGTATTATTCATATTTAGATTGTACACCCAACTACCACCTTTATGCGCGAAATTTGTTTTGCGAGTCGAAATCATGTCCAAGTTAAGTAGTTAAGGTGTTCGCACAAGAAAATCCTTTGCAGTGCGCTGGAGACGTCTCACGGACGTGCCGTCCGCACACAAACTCATAACGCCAACCAATTGCGTGCAACCTGTCATGCTGCTGCCTTCCGAGCGGTGACGCACGCAAGTACCTCGCTACTTAAACTAGTTCGCAACGCACTTCAGTAAGTGCTGCCACGGACCGTAGTAGCACGGCAGGTTGCACGAGATTGGTTGACGTTATGTGTTCGTGCGCGGACGGTACGTTCGTGAGACTTTACCAGCACACTGCAACGGATTTTCTTGTGCGAACACCTTTATTCGTCGTACGGTGGAGAGTCTAGTTGCAACGTTAATCCCATCAAAACTTCTGTTACTGGGGGGGGGGGGGGGGGAAAGGCAAGCCGAGAGAGAGTTGCAATTGCTACCGCGAAAGGGAAATGGCTTAATGGTATAATAATAATATCAAGTAGGCAGTAGTAGTTTGATTTAGCGGGTATATTATTATAAAACGTTTATTTACTTCTTTTTAAATTCATATTGTTGACATTTTTTTGTTTGAAAGCGTAAAAAACCACTTGTAAATAATTATCGCAATATCAAAATGCTGTAGTGACAACTTAACCTCTGATTCAGAATAATGGATACCCAATTGAAAACGATTGGAATCATTAGAACGTAGGATGGCGCCAATATTTTGAAACTCGGACTAAATAAAGTGTAGGTAACTCATTAAATTCTTCTAATTTTTCATAGAAAAACTTATCCAATCTTTTTAAATGTCTTTCAGTACAACAATTTCGAATTTATAAATAAGTTTGATTTGAAATTCTCGAAAATTTCTCGTTTTAAATATTCAAAATACTCAATTTTGAATATTTCAAATAATTTGGTTTTCAATGCCTAATCTCAAAATCTTCGGATTTTAAGGGTTTTGTAATTAAAAAGTTAAATAAATTAACAATAATTGACAGAAATGGACTTGGAGATTTAACTATTTAAAAACTGTTACAGATTAAACTATTTTTAAATTTAAACATTAAAAATTGCAATATTTACAGGTGAAATAGTTCAAAATTGTATTAAATACATGCAGGAATCATCGCAACAACTGGTTTTCCTTCCCCAAGCACAGACATTTTCAAGGGTGGCGATTCGGCGGACGATTTCAAATTCCCAGTCAAGTTTTTCAATTTTCCCAGTCAACTAAAAGTAACATATTCATATTTGCCGCGAAACGCAAACATTTATTTTAACTCATGACGTTCATTCTGAACATCATTTAACACAGCAAGCAGAACATTGCAAAATAAATGAATTTTTGAAAAATACTTAAATTTTCCACTAAAAATATCAATTTTTACAAAACAAAATGAAACAGTTAAACTTTTAGTTGAAAAAATTAATTTTCAACAAAAAAAAAACGGATTTTCTACAAGAAAGTTGAATTTTCAAATAAAATTATGAATCTTCAACTGAATAGTTAAATGAAAAAAAAAATTTAATTCAAATTATGAATATTTAACTGAGACACTTGAATTTTCAACCAAAAAGAAGAATTTTTAAACCAGAAGATTAATTTTCAAATAAAAAGAATTATTTTGTACAAAAAATACAATTCTTCAACCAAATACATGAATTTTTAACAGAATAGTTGAATTGTTGATTAAAGAAGACAAATTTTCAACCAAATAGTTGAATTTTGAACTAAAAAAATAATAATTTTCAACCGAAAATGGAATAGTAACATTTTTAGCTGAAAAAAAAAATAATTTTAAACCAAACGTAAGAGTTTTCAACTAAAACAATGAATATTTGACTGAAATAGTTGAATTTCTAAGCAAAAAAATTAATTTTTACTGAAAAATATAAATTTTTAACCAAAACTTAAATAATTAAATTTCAAATTAAAAAAATTAATGTTTAATCAAACAAACGATGTGATGACTTTTCAAATAAAATTGTAAATATTTAACTGGAATAGTTGAATTTTAAACGAGACAGATGAATTTATTACTGAAATGATGAATCTTTAACTAGAATAATTGAATTTTGGACCAAGAAGATGAAATTCTACGAAAAGACAAATTCCCAACTAAAAAAGATAATTTTTCTACCAAAAATTGAATAAATAAATTTTCAGGCAAAAAAAGGAAATTCAAAAAAAAAGAGAAGAATTTTTAACTAAAATGATGGAATATTCAACTGGAATAATAGTTACATTTTCATTAAAAAAAAATAAAAATTTCAACCAAAAAACATTCAAAGAAAAAGAATAGTTGAATTTTATGCCAAAAAGATGAATTTTCAGCCATAAAGATTATTTTTTTACAAAAAAAAATCAAATTTTCCACATAGTACATAAATTTTCAAAGAAATGGTTTAATTTTTAAATGCGAAATATCGATTTTCAACGAAATAGTTTAAGTTTCACCAAAAAAAGATGAATTTTAAATTAAAATGATGAATCTTCCAAGTGAGAGTGATAGTGGGACAGAGGTTGACGAATTAACAAGTAAAAATGCTAATATCCGTAGGATATTAGCAGATGAGAAAGAATCTGAATAGCTTTACTCTCAGTTAATTTTAATTGTTCTGTACCTAATATACTTTAAGTCATTTATTTAATAAATTACATGTTTTTTATACAAAGTTATAGACAATGAAATGAATAATTTGATGAAAAAACTTCACCTCATTGGCAAATTTGTTGATGACAGCACTCTCAGCTCGCGGAAATGATTACAAAACATTTATTTAATTTTTTTCATGAACATATTGCTTAAAATGTGTTGTCTCGAAAAAAAGTAAATGAACGTTTTCAAATCATTTTCGCGAGACGAAAGTGCTGCCATCAAATTGCCCTTTCATAATCTCAAAATCCTACCACCGATTGGCCCGATTGGAAACGATTGAAACTTTGCAACACTCAATCGTTCCCAATCGTGAACACACGATTAAGAAACACCATTCGAAACAATTCAAATTTCGTTCTATCGTTCTAAATCGTTTTCAATTAAATATTTCTAGAAGGGAAGTTAATGATAGAAGTATGCTACATTCATATTACATCGTTAATATAAGTGGAGAAGAGTAGTGAGTCCTGAAAAAGTACAACAAAGAAGTGAAAATGCTCGCCTACCCCAGCGTAGTCCTACCGACGTCGCTTCTGTTGCTACTGCAACAGCAAGCTAAATCGTTTGGTGCCGCTGTACTCCCCGATCCGAGTATACGCCGTGAATTTCAACTTACTCCAAATGTGGTTATTCCTAACGCTTTACTATAAACGTAGAACGTTATACACCGGTAGTAGAACAGATAGTCCGAAAATTTTTGTAATGAAATACCAGCCAAAACGCGATAGGGGTCAATTGACCCCTGCCGGTAACAGACTATAAAAAATCGATTTCTTTTTAAATGCGCATTCAATATTTCCGGAAAAATTGTCAAATACTCCTATTTATAAATAATTAAAAGTCACGAAACGCCATCCCTCTGTAAGCGACCGCTGCGGAGATTTACCACTTTAAAAATCGAAAGGGGTTAATTGACCCAGCCCGGTCCTTCTATTGTTAAACATTGGATATCTTGATGATTTTTGTTTAAAAATGCTAGTTTCCAATTTTTAAAAAACTGACACAACCTAAAATTTAAAATAAATGTTAAGTGTTCTTCGAAACTTTCTGATTTCATAATATATTTTTTTAATCATGCGTAATATTTTCAATAATTTATTAAACAATTTGAAAGTTTTAATTTAACCGCTCAAGATTAATGAGTATTTAAAAAGCACAATCCACTTCAGGCAAAAGTCGTATAATTTTCATTCAATTTAAATTTACAAATGCTCATGCTACTCCTTGAAAGGTTCTTTACAATTCTTATTGGTCACGTTTTTATTTAACATTATTTAGTCAATTGTTTTATTCAATATATGATTAACTAAAAATATTTGTATGTATTATTTCTAAATGAAATAATTTCCATAAAAACGTGACGAATATAATTGTAAAGAAACTTTGAAGGAATGAAATGAGCTTTTGTAAATTAAAATTGAATGTAAAATACGTCTTTTGCCTGAAGCAGATGCAAAAATACAAATATGCAAATTACTACATGGCACAGCCATGAAGGTGCCATTTTTTTGGAAACACGTTTTATTAGCTTAAATATTTTCTGATATTCTACCGGGCATTGTGGTGAAAGGATATATCTAAATTCGAACCGGAAGTGGGCTTTTATCTCGATAAACTGTGATCAATCATTTTATTATTATTTCCTGGTTTGAGACCGGAAGAGCCCCTGACGCTTGGGTGATCCCGTTGCTTCTCCTTGTAAGCCAAAGCGTGACCCCAATGCCCTCTCCATACGGCGAGGACCGCAGCCACGCTATTGGCTATTGACTATTTGGAGGTTTCCATGCCCTATATACATTTCTGTTAGGACTTTGACTTCGTTGCTTCCGAACTTCAGTATTTCCTTTGCTCGATTAAGGTTTAGCTTTAAACCCAAGAGTGTTTTGCCCTGTCTGCAGGCAATAGCCAATTCTCACTCATTCTGATGTTTCTCGGTCAGCCAACTATTGATTTCTTCAGTCAATAATCTACTGGCAATGCCTACAACTGGTACGGGTCCAGTAAAGTTTTCTCTTGCTGTTAGTTTTGCTAGCCTGTCCGATCTCTCATTACCTTTGACGCCGCTGTGTCCAGAGATCCAGAATAGAGTCACTCGGTTTACCGTCGCTAGGTTGTTCAGTGCCTGAAAGTACTCCCATACTAAGAGCGACGTAGTCGTGCCATTCAGGGCCATTATAGCAGCCCTGCTGTCTGAGCAGATACGGATGCTTCTTTTTTTGCCATACTCCTGTGCCACTACGCACTGGAGCATGGCCATAATCTCAGAGTGTAGAACTGTGGCGTAGGACCCCATCGGGATTGTGAAGCCCATTCCACTCCTTCCACAATATACACCGTCTCCTGCCTTCTCCTTGTTTCTGGAGCCATCTTTAAACCAATTGTCCCCATCACTGGGCAGGTGTGCTTCGCCGTTAACCCAGTCCTCCTTCGTGGATAGGCTAACACGATACTTCTTGTCGAAGAGATAGCGTGTGGTTGTTTTGTCCCTGAGCATGCTCAAGGTCGGCCTACTCACGATGTCGGTTGGGATCCGCACTGCCGTCGAGATCCTTCCGCCTTTTACCATATTTTATCTCCAGGCCGCCTTCGCAGCTACGGCCTTGATAGTGAAATCGAGAAGCTCCAACCCTGTTAGTGCCCCCAATGTCATCGTGGGTGTCGACTTTGAGGCACCAGTGACGCCTCTTAGAATCAGTCCCTGATTCTTTCCAGTCGAGACTTCATAGTGGACAGTTCAAGCTTGCTCCACCAGACCACCGCCACATGCGTTAGCCTGGGTCGCAGGATCGCTGTGTAGATCCACATAAGTGTCTCCGGCTTCAAGCCCCAGCTTTTCCCTATGGCTCTCCTACAGAGCCATAGAGTTGCTACTAGCTTTTTGCACTTGTTTTCCAGGTGCTCGTTCCATGACAGCTTCTTATCTAGGATGGCTCCTAGATATTTAGCTCGTTCTTTGATTTCCAGTTGTTGTCCTCCCAATTTCAGTGTACTCATGCATTGCCCCCAGCAGGGGCGTTAATAAGCCTCCCTGTGACATCCCGAGTCAACGGATCCACTTAAGTGGTATCACCCTTCGTCGTTGTTAGGTTCCTGTTGGCTAACATGTGGCAGGTCCATTCAAGGACTGCAATAGGCACACTATGTTCAATCATGCCCGCCATGATCACCACTCTGGAGGTATAGTTGGAAGCTCCTTCAAGATCCATAAAGGTTCCAATCGCGAGACCTTTCTGCTTCAGTTGTCCTTCGATTAGGTTTACTGCTCCGGTTAGGGCCGTCTCGGTCGAGTGACCAGCTCTTAAGGAATGTTGCTTCTTTAAAGTGGCCTACTTGACAAGACCTTGTCGCGGATATATCGATCGACAAGTCTTTCCACTGTTTTTATTAGGAAATATGTAAGGCTGATGGGAAGGAAATCCTTAGATGACGTATAATCAATCCTGCCTGCTTTCGGAATAAAGACTTCTCTCGTGCCTCTCCATGCTGCCGGAACATATCCCAGCGTCAGACTAGCCGTAGCAAGTCTCACGAGCGGTTCTATGATGATCTCTCCCGCCCCTGTAAGAGGACCGGATGTATGCCATCCAGGAGACTTGTAAGGACTGAAATACTTCAGGGCCCACCTGATCCTGGAGGGAGTAACAATCTCTTTGGCTAGCCACCGTTTCGGACCCGGCTAAGTGGCGTCGAATGAACATGTAGGGTTTCCTGTAAAGAATCTAGCACGGTTTCCGCCGTATCGGCAACATTTTAATATAATAAATTTAATGATATTAAGGAACATAGATACATATCTTTCATACATTGCCTCTCTTTATATCCTTGCAGATTCAACTCACTAGCGAGAGAACTAGGTCGTAGCGCACCCTGGTGGATTAGTTTAAATAGGGTTCCTGTTCAGGATTCGGTACGAAATCCTCTACATGATCCTGTACAGGAACCCTAGTGAAACTAATCCGCCAGGGTGCTCTAGGTCTTAGCTCTCTCGCTAGTGAGTTGGATCTTCAAGGTTATAAAACGGCAAGGTATTACAGATAATTATCCATGTTCCTTCACATCGTCAAATTAATGACAATAAAATTTTGCCGATACGCAGGCAGCCGTGCTAGGTTCTTTACAGGATCCCCGACATGTTCATTCGTGGGCACTTAGGACGTGTACACGTTCCCGTAAGGGTTTCCTCGTTTCCTGCATGTTCATGTACATGTTTGTGTACAGGTTCGTGTCTCAATTTCTTATGCTGAACCCGTAACGTTTCTTGTACGAGAGCTGGTCATAGTTCTGGCAAAGGAACACGTACAGGAACAGTCATAGGATCCCGACAGGGTGTTTCAATAGGGCAGGCTCTTGGTTTTGGCCGCCTTGGGGTCCCTGTAACAAAAACCAGCCCCCCCTATCCCTTATGGTATTCCGAACTTACCAAGGTTCCTTGATTAGCGAGAGAGAGAGAGAGAGCATTTAAATATTTGTATTAAATTACATTCTGTTTTTGTATTAAATAGTTCAAAATGAAAATAAACTAAATATTTTGTATAAACATAACACTATGATATTATAAAATCTATTTCCTTTAAAGAAAACATTTTTTTAGTTCAATTTTTCACTTTTCAGCCCTCTACTTGTCAAGTAATGCATTTGTAATGTTTCAGGCTTGTGTTTTATGTTAATTGGGGTCTAAAAAAATAAAATAAAAATCCATACACTCACACGGTTTTGGCAGCAGTCGATTTTTGACGATCTGTATCTCGAAAAATATTAACTTTTTCAAAATTTTGTTCATTGATATCTCTAGAGCTCCATCAAATCTCGAATGTGCTTTCCCACTTTTTTTTGAGAATTCGATTTTTGAGAAGGTTTTTCCTCTCGCTCTGAAAAATTTATCCCGATGGACTTACATACTTTCACCACGACACCCTCCATTTGTAGATCTGATTTTTAAATTTAAGATAGGAGATAAAATCAAGGAACTCAAGGAACAGAACAACAGTTTATTATCTTGTACAGATGGCTCTGCGACATATGATATTCATCGATTTTCCTTCGCACGCGATCGACAGATGTTAGGGTACGCCTGACGTAAGAGTAGTAATGCTTCCAGGTATTTTGTGTCAATTTCCGAGAGAATAGCCGGAAATTCGAAAAAGGAAAATACCTGCTTTAAAGTCATTCAGAAATTGGCATTTAAATATATAATTCCTTGCTGTGAAACAGCTGAATATTTAGTTTTGAATATCTTTGTCTTTTCTCAATACGAGCATGGCCCTTTGAGATAAATGTTTTATCTTCTTTTTAGTTCTCGAATACAGTAAATTCTATTATGGGTAAAAATGATCAGAATCCTGTATTCCACCGGAGAATAAATCTTCTGTATCGTTATTTGAGTTTTCTTGAGTAAATTATCAAATTTAAATAAAGAGTAAATTGCATATCGTTAGGAGATTTGTATATTCTTCTTCCCATTAGCTTCAAGTAGGGAAAAGGTGATTCTGCAGAGCGGAATCACCCATTAGATTCGCGAGTCATAATGATGAAAAATCAGTGATTCCTAGTATTTCCTTACAGATTGGGTTCATCACCTAGGATGGCTGTACTGAGTGCTCCTTGCAATTCAATGAAAATTCCCACTTGTATCCTGGAAGGAGAGCATACAGACCCGTTACAGGGGTAGAATTGCTTCAGTAGACAGTTTGTAAATACATTTCCCTACCAGAAATGTATTTTCACAGTAAAACACAATAAACTACAATAATGTAAACATTTTAATTTTTTTTTACAAATTTGTAACTACTTCTACAATTTTATAAAAGTGTCCCGATTCTAGAAAAAAGTTTAGTTTTTAGTAGAATTATTTATATAATATTCTATTATATTTTTTTGAAAATGTTTAAAATTTAGAAAAATGATTAATCATTCAAAGACTTCAAAGAATTCAAATATTTCAAAAATTTCAACGATTTCAAAAGATTTCACAAACTTTTAAAACATTTAGAAGAAGTAAAAAATTTAGGAAAAATATCACAGATTTAAAAGGTTTCATAAAAATTTTCTAGAGATCCCTCGTGGAAATGTATTTTCACATATAATACAATCAATTACAATATTTATAAAGAATACAAAATTAGAAAAATAATTATGCTAGAGACTACGAATTTGTCCTAGAATTCGAAAATTTTATAAAATTGTAGAAGTAACTACAAATTTTTACAAAAGGTTATAATTTGCATATTATTGTACTTATTACTAATTTATTTAATTGTATTATAAAAATACATTCCCATCAGGGATATCTTGAAATATTTGTAAAATCTTTGAAACTTTTTCTAAAATTTTGCAAAATTTTGGTGAAATTGTTAAAAATTGTCTGAGATTTTTTGAAATCTTTGAACTTTTCGTGAAATCTTTTGAAAACTTTGAATAGTTTCATATTTTTGTGAAATTCGAGGTGAAATCGTTAAAAATTATCTGGAATTTTTTCATTAAACTTCTTGTGAAATCTTTCTGAAATATTTGTTTTTATGAAATCTTTTAAAATATTTAAAATATTTTGAAATCTATTAAATCTCTGAACTCTTTGTAATCTTTGAATTATTTTTGTAATTTCTTTTACAAGTTTTCAATTTTTTTTAATTACAATAGAAAATAAGACAAATAACTGTGCTAGAATCCAGGAAAAAAGAACATTGAAAAGGCGACTCCGTGAATCGCGTATCTGTCAATTGCAGATTGAGATTTTTAAAACTGAATTGGTTTGCAACTGTGTGAATCGTTCAGTTTCTAAAATGGCTTCGTATCTGCAATGAACTACAATGTCCATTTGAAGCAAAGTCATATTGAATCGGTTTCCCTCTTTTTGAATGAGACCGAATCTTTTGAGGGTAGGAGGTTTTTTAAATTTATAAATTATTGAGAGATTAAGAGAAAGCATACGGAAAGCTACTAGATTCCTTTTCCTATTTTAGTTCTAGAAGATATAAAGGCTTTTGCGGCATACAAGTCTGTAACAAAAAAATAAGTACGAGTAAAATTCTGTTAGAAACCAATCGGCGGCAACCTGGAATTCCAGTGACAGATATACTGAAGACGTTATAACTTTAGTTATGAAGAAATAATAAGTGAACCCCAACATCCCCCATGTTTGAAAAAAAATTGGGTGGAGAAAAAGTTAAGAATTTCAGAAAAAACCGCAACTATCTGGTTTTATTATAGATGAAGATATAGCTACAAATAATAATAATTCGTTTAAACAATTATGTTTGCTAAATTAAATCAAAATATTAACTTGCTTCAAGTGAAAAGTGGACGAAAAGTTAAAAATTTCAGAACAAACCGCAATTTCTAGCATTTTTCAAAGATAATATTATTAACAATGATAATAAATTATTTAAACAATTATTTTTGTTAACATTAATCATTCACTCTAATTGAAAGTGTATACATTATACATCTAATCATCAGTATAAAGTAGTATTTTATGTATTAAATACAATTTGCATTTTAAAAAACTGCAAAAAAGTCATAATTAGCGCCAAAAACTCGCAACACCTTTTTTCTCACTTATAGATTTTTTTGAGACCCTACCAAACAGACTTATGGGAGTGATATATATATATATATATATATATATATATAATTTGAAAAAAAAGTTAAACAACCACCGCAGGGTCCCACTAAGAGCAACTGCCATCCGACAAAATGTCAATAGCCCCCAGTAGCACCGCGGTAAATCACACCTATGGCCACGTCTCACAACCGCGAGATGGGTGGTCATAGGCAACGACAAAATCACAACGACAGGCCGGCGAAACCCTCGTGTGTCTTGAGGACACGAAGCGACCCAAGGAGGACAGCTTTCTGCATCCATCTCGCAAGTGCCTTGGCATATTTTTGGCACGCGGGTATTGCTTTAAGGTTACGAACCAGTGATAGTTTCGCACCTCCGAGAGCACCTATCACAAGGACAATTACTTGTACCGAATATTTTGGGTACAGTCGTTGTAGCTCTCTTTTAAGGTCATGATACCTCTCCTCTTTTTCTTTCTCCTTTGCAGTGATGTTGTATTCGGACGGAGCCGAGAATTCGATCACGAATATAGTTCGTTTCTCGAAGTCTTGGAGAACAATGTCAGGCCTCGAGTGCGCAACGGAGACTGCTGCCCGAAAATCGTAGTTCCAGAAAATTTGTTACTTCTCGTTTCGGACAATCGACTCTATCTCTTTTGGAGCGTTCGGCAGAGCAGGGTCGCGGCCAACACCGTAAGAGCGACAAAGATGGTAATAAAGCACTCTTAGGGCGCATTATGTCTATAGATATACGTCGTTCCCGCGTGGGTCGGACACCCTGATAGTATGTGTTCTAGGTACTCAGCGTGTGCATGACACGCTCTGCACCTATCACTGGGAACTTCTTGACATAAAATGCGCTCACGGTATGCTAAGGTGGAAATGACACCGTCCTGGCATGCGAAAATAAAACCCTCTGTACCTGAATTAAGCCCTGATGATTTGAGGAAAGCAAAAGTTTGCTCCTTCGACAAGGACTGTTTTTCTACATTTCTGTGAAAGTTTCCGTGCATTTTCTTGTCGAGTAGCTCTTGGTGAAAATTTGCAACCTCTGCTTTCTTCACTTTGGTTTCTAGATGTGAAGCATCTAGATGAAGTAATGCACTTTCCTCACTTCTGATGTTAAAATTCAGGCCAAGGGTCTCGGCCGCTTGCTCCGCGGCTTTGTAAAGGAACGCTCCTTCGCCAATCATCTCGTGGTTCCTGACCATCTTTAGGAGAGGATCTCTGCCATTCGGAACGATGTAAGCTGTACTTAGAACAATCCGGTTATGAAGACACTGGAGATTCAGAAGTCCGCGTCCACCTTGACGGCGTGAAATATATAATCGCGGAACTGACGAATTGATATGCAAGCTGTTATGCATATGCATGACCTTACGTGTAATGACATCAAGGGCCTTAAGCTCGTTCTTCGTCCATTGAACTACCCCAAACGAGTAGAGTAGAACCGGGACGGCAAGCATGTTAGTCGCAGATACTTTGTTCAACGCCGACAGATTGGAAGACCAAATCTGTCGAAGAAGATGCTTGTATCTGCTTCGGAGAGACTCCTTCACTGATGTTACGTCCTGAATGCGGTTTTGAGGCACGCCCAGGTATGTATAGGTCTCTCCAGTATTAAGATGTCTGATAACACTTATATCCACAAGCTCAGGGTCCTTGGGAACGCCAGTAATCTTTCCTTTCTTCAGATAAATTTTGGCACATTTGTCCAAGCCAAAGTCCATCCCAATCTCTCCTGTGTAGTTCTTGACAATATTTATAGCAGTTTGAAGTTTGCTTCTACCAGAGGCATAGATCTTCAGGTCATCCATATAAAATACATGAGTGACCTTATGCTCGCGCTGATTAGTGTTGCCACAGAGGTATCCAGGAGAATTTCGTAGTGCGAGAGATAGAGGCAAAAGTGTGATGCAAAAAAGCAAAGGGCTCATGGTATCACCTTGAAAGACGCCTCTCTGGAAGGTAACGTTGTTCGTTGTCACACGATAATTTCTAGATAAGATAGAAAATCTAGTTTTCCAAAGAGGCATCAATCTCTCTATGCATCTCACTATGTGTGGATCTACCTTCAAGCTTTCCAACAGACAGATGATAAGTCTATGAGAGGTTGAATCGAAAGCTTTCCGGTAGTCAATCCAGGCCATTGACAGGACGCGCTGATGGGCTGCAGCGTCTTTACAGACACACCTGTCAATCAGCAGATTCTCTCGACAGCCTGCTACACCTTTTTTCGAGCCACGTTGTTCGTACATCTCTCGCCATACAGGCTCAATTCGTCGAACAATCCTGTTGTTGAGGACAGCTGTAAAGATCTTATACAGCGTGTTCAAACAAGTTATTGGCCTGTAATTCTCTGGGTTGGACAAGTTGCCTTTTTTTGGAAGGAGTATAGTGCGTCCTAACACCAGCCACTGCGGAATGGGCGTCTCCGACTTTAAATATGAGGTGAATATGCGGGCCAAATGTTGGTGTTTAAAAGTAAACTTCTTCCACCAAAAGTTCTTGATACAATCTGGTCCAGCAGCGGAAAAGTTCTTCGTGCCTCTAAGTGCTTTTTTCACCTCTTCGGCAGTGATTGATGGACATTCCTCCTCAGATTTTATGAGGTTGTCGCAAAACTCCTTGAAGCGGATGATATTTTCAGTATCTTCTTTCAACTCTAGTGTTTTCGGGATCTTGTACACCTCTCTCCAAAAAGTCTCTACCTCCTTGGGCTTGGGTGGATTTTTTACAGAAACAGGTAGATCGCTGAAGAGGCGCGATGGGTCAGCGAGAAACTGTTGATTCTCCCTGATCCATCTCTCCCTCTTCTGTATTCTCCTCCTTGCGTCAGATAACAGCCGTATTTTGTCAACAATATGCTGCTTGATTGTCAGTAGCTTTGACTTGTTTAGTGTGTGATTCAAGATCCTTAGTTCTTGGGCGAACTTTCGAACCTTTTCCGTAAACGGTGTACCAGATGTTATGTAGTCAATCACACATTGAACACGGGACGCATTCTGTCTTGCCCATCCAATCTTCTTGTTCAGTTGATGCAAGCGTCTTTTGGTCTTTTGATCCATCGTTGGTTTCAGCCTTCGATTTGAATCAGCTAAAGTTCACGCAGCACCATAAACTGAGCAATTGGTGGTCCAGAGGTCGGACTCTTGCGAGATATATCCACGAATGAAGGCATCCATTTCAGCCAGATCTTGGGGCTTAGGAGGAACTTGCATGTTAATGTTCCTTCTAGTAATGAAATTGCGATCATCTCTCAGAAGGTGCCTGCTTTCTGCGGTTGGTCTCAATGTCGCTTCCTCATCTTCGTCTGCAGCTTCATAAAGCAGCGGTTGGGGAAGCGCTCCGCGTACATATCCATTTTTCCGGAGGTAGTCGGCTTGATTTCGCAAAGACTGATGCGAAACGTGCTGAAGCTCTGGGTGTTTCTGGCACCACAGAGTGTGCATACGCGCCATAAAGCCTCCGCGAACAGGGATAATGCTGGCATCGTAGAAGTCTAGCACGTCATCCCTGAGTCGATCCGTCCACTCAATGTGGGCGTTTCGCCGGTTCGTCGTCATGTTTCCTTCTAAATTATTTTCAGCACCCCGAACTCTAGGCTGATCGGCATTGTTTGCCGACCCATTGTCGGGTGCTCTGCGCGTTCGATTGTCTTGAACCACATCTACAACATTTTGGTGTTTTGGTGGTTTCATTCTTGTTCCCACGATCAGCTAGGGAAAGGGTTAGTCCGTCCTTGTAGAGCCCCGCGTGCAAGGATAAGGCTGCATACTCTGAGAGGTCGCCCAGTATCCCAGAGTCACCGTTTGAGACACCAAACCCAGGTGCCATTCAGCTTTCGGCACGGTTGTTACGCCTCCGCTTAGGAGTTATTCCTTCGGGACCATCCCTGGACAATTGTCCGCGACTGCTTATTAATTATTGTAACCATATTCAGCAGAAATAATTGGTACAGGAACCCTCTATCCGCAACCCGAGGACGCGTTCGGTGGCTTTGTCATAGGCCCTTCGGTTCTATTCCAAAGGAATCGAAACCGAAATATATATATATATCTATATATATATATATATATATATATATATATATATATATAATATATATAATATATATAATATATATAATATATATATATATAAAGTAACATTTTTTTCGTATACTATGGCTATTTGTGAAGAGAAATGTTGAGTTTCAACTCGATGCAGCGAATATTGACGATTTTGAATAAAATGTACAAAAACGTATTTTTTCTTATGGGAAATACGTTTTATAAACTTCATGGGGCTTGCGCCACCTCTAAATATCATTTTTTTCAAAACAAAAAATGGATTTATTTTTTTGTGGATTCCAACAAATTTCCGGGCGATATGCATGAAAATTCGAAAAAAAAATTTCCAATGCATTTTTGGACCACCCTAAGCTAAACACTTACGACCCATGCTTACTGCACTTATTAAGGACAAGACAACTTGTAAAAAATTAAAAGATGCAGTAGGCTACATTTCTTCCGAAATACTTGTTGTACATTTCTCGTAAACTAATCGTTTTTGCTTCCTCATAGAGGAAGCTTTGTAATGGTAACATTTTCAAAAAAAATTTTAATTCATTTAATTAAACCTTCCTCAGTTTAAAAATGTCTAATACAATGTTCTAAGCAATTCTCCGGATGTGTGTGTGTTTGGACGCGTGCGTGTGTGTGGATGTGTGTATGGATGTCACATTTTTTTGTTAACACGATAACTTGAAAACGGTTGCAGATAAATTGATGAAATTTCGAGGGATTATTTTCACCACTAATATCTTTAAACTGATAGAAGGATTTCTAAAAATATTTATTGCATTTTTTTAGCACTCAATAATATTTTGAAAATCGGTTTTTTATAGTAAAACTTTTTTAATTAACATCATTCAAAGTTGATGCAAGAGTGTAAAAGATTCCTTGGTTCGAGACGAATTTATTGACCTGTAAATTAATACATTTCATTAAAGTGTGACGAAGCTATCATCATTTATATTATATTTCAAATCGATTTTTATAGTAAAAATTTTTTCATTCTCATAATTTAAAGTTGATGCGAGAATAGAAGAGATGTGTCGATTCGAGGCGAATCTATTGACCTATAATATTGATACATTTTATTGAAGAATAAGAAAACTGTGGTAATGCATAACATTTGAAAATACGGGTTTTTATAGTAAAACTTTTTTCACTAACATAATTCAAAACTGATGCGAGAACGGAAAAGATTCCTTGATTTGAGGCAAATCGATTGTTCTATAATATTAATACACTTTATTGAAGATTAAGGAAGTTATTCTCATTTATAATATTTGAAACATCTGTTTCAAACAGAAAAACTTTTTTCATCGACATAATTCAAAGTTGACGCATGAATAGAAAAGACTTTTTGATCATAAATTTTCAAATAGAATAATTCTGACAAATTTTGTAAAGAGATCATAAAGCTGGGAAAGGGATAGGGTGCAACAGAACTGTTCCTTTCCCTTTTCCAGCTCGAAAAATTATCATTACGAATACAAAATTTGATTAGTCTGATTTGTCTTGGTATTTAAAAAAAATGTTCTATTATTTTGTAATTTTGTATTTTTTGTAAATTACTATTTTTAAATTTATCAAAATGAAGACTTTGGTTTGTCTATTATTTAAAAAAATCACTAATGCTTCCTCTATGAGGAAGCAAATACATTTGCTAACGGGAAGCAAAGTGCTCGTGAAATGAGCACCATATAATTATAAATACAAACAAAGTGGAAACTCTCGAGATCGAATTCACAGCTATTTAAATTAATTTTCAAATCGCTGCAATGTTTGTCAATTAAAAAGTCAGACTACCTGATCAGAGCGCCGCCTGTTGGATTATTGCACCGCCATTTCCCCTCCGGATCGTAAAATAACAGAAAAGTGGTCACGGTTAAATCGAACTGAAACTCATTGATTTTATTTTTATATCTATTCGGCTCAGTTCGGAATTCCACGTAGATACTGCACATGGTGTCAGCTTGGAATGCCGAACTGATATGTCAGGTGGTCGCGATCTATTCGGCTCTGTTACGTTTCGCGCAGGTCTAATGGCTGCGAAACTCTCTCATTGGTGGTTCGTGCTGTTGATTAAACTATTGGAATAAAACGGGGAATTTTTGAAATGAAAGATGTAAAATACTTATAGTTGAAATAAAAAAATAAATATATATATTCGAACTTTAAACAAAATTAGGCAAATCCGGATTACAGGTTCAAATCTAATGTTCAAAAAGGAGCCTGTTCGGATAACGAACCGAACTCTAGGCCAGTGGTCGGCAAACTTTTTGCTCGTTTTTCAGGTCAGGGCAGGTTTGGCCCAATACATTTTTTTCGCCTGCCGGGCTTTGTTCGTCAACGCTATGGTTCTCCTGCGTAGCGTTCGGTTGTATTAGCTTTTCTCGGCCGGGGTTCATTGTGAGACGGAGTACTCAATGGGAATAAAAAGTTAGCAATCAATTTTTTTTAAATTCTTATATTAGCGATTTAAAAGTTTTAAATTCGGACCTTGTGACTTTTTTGCGATTACACACATCTAAAGTTGTTCTTGGGAAGTTAAAAGTCAATATTTTGATATATTAAAAATTTTATTAACGGTTACTTTTAAACTAACTTAAAAAATTGACTAATATTATCAATAAATCCAATTTATTGAAGTGCGCTATTCTTCTGTTAATTTGTTCAGACCAATATTTGAAAGTAAGAGAGCCCCTTCCTTTGCTCTCTCTCATGAGACACAACCATGCTGGTAAATTTCATACATAATAAAATCAAATTATTATATATAATATTCACCTGCAGCTCTACTGTCTCTCCTTTATTACAAATTGAATTTAAAAATGAAATAAAACCTGAAAATAAATAGAGGAAAAGATTAAACTTTTTCTTAGAAAGATAAAACATAATTTTTTGAAAAATTACAAATGAAGCAACTGCAAATGAGTTGTTTCGTTTGAATTATATATTTTGTTTATTACAAATTTATATAATAAATCCCCTCAAGGTTTTAATGTGATATATTTTTTTATAATATTTACCGGTAGCTCTACTGTCTCTCCGTTAATAAAAGGGAATTTAAAAAACCTGAAAACAAGTAAGAAAAGAAAATTAAGACACAAATATTGAAAAATATAAGGCATTTCGAATCTAAAACTGAAAGGTAAAAAGAGATCAAATGCGTCACATACGAAATTAATGCGAGGGATGTCCCTGTTTTGCGCTAACTAATTTCTTAATGTCTGGATTCATTGACGCGTTAATTTTTAACAACAAATTGCTTTCGACGTCTTCTAATCTGTTCCTATACTTATTTTTCAAGTAAGCCATTGACGAAAAACCTAATTTGCACAAATAGGAGGTATTAAACGGAACCAGAATTTTTAGGGCTGTTACTGCAAGTTCGGGATATTTCCGTTTCATGAAAACCCAAAATTGAGAAATCGTGTGCTCTTGAAAATCAGCTTTCAGTAGTTCATGACAAGAGAGATCAATCAGCTGATATTGGGCTTTTGCTTCCAATCGGGCATATTCAACCAAAACTAGTTTAAAAGGGTTAAGAACCCACCCATTCGCAAACTCACGCTGTTTAGGAAAAAACGCCCGAATGTCAGTCTACAATCCTGTCAAATGCTCGATAAAGAGAATTTTAACGCTGGATTCGATGACATGCTCTTTCATACACTCTGCGAGTGAAAAGAAGGCATCGTACTGATTACATTCAAATTGAGTGATCCAGTAATCAACCTTCAAAAAGCCCTCGATCGCATACTGAACTGCAATTATGTCGATATACGCACCTTGCATATTCAGATTGAGATCGTTCAAAAGCCCAAAAATGTCAGCTAAATAACAAACCTTCAAAACCCAATCGTTATCTTTGAATTTTGAAGCCCAGGCATTGTTTGATTCACACAAAAAAGGTACACTTCTTCTCTCATAGCTACCAAACGATGAAGTACTTTTCCTTTTGAAAGCCAACGTACCTCAGTATGGTAGAGTAACTGAGAGAAAACAGCTCCTCAGTCAGAACACATTTTTTTAAATAAACGGCTGTTCAATGCACTGGATTTAATAAAGTTGACAATTTTGATGACATCATTCATCACAATTCGCAAGTCTGTTGGCATATGTTTAATAGCAAGACCATATTTATGGATCATACAATGACGCCATTCAGCATTTGGTGCGATATCCTTCAAAAATTTGATAAATCCAACATTTTTTCCCGTCATAGCACTAGCACCGTCCGTACAGATGCAAGTGCATTTTCTCCAATCGATGCTAAAAAAACCCATATTGTCCATAGTTTTTCGATAAAGACACTCACCAGTCGTTCGACCGGTTAAGCCAGCCAAAAAAATCATGCGTTCTTCTATGACATCTTTGCCAATGTAACGGACAAATGCTAATAATTGTGCTACGTTGCTGACGTCAGTTGACTCATCGAACTGGATAGTAAATACGTCACTATGCTGAAGATTTACCTTCAATTGCTGCCGGATGTCACTGGCCATATCTCCGATTCTGCCACGAATTGTTTTGGCAGACTATGGAATCTTTTGGATCACATCTCCATGATCTTTTCCCCATAAGATATTAGACCACTCAGCAGCAACTGGGTTTAAAATATTTTCGACTTCATTGTATGGCTTGCCAGCCCTTGCTACAGCTAATGCTGCAACATACGAACACTCTGTCAATTTTCTATTTATTAACACTTCCTTATCAGACTCATGAGTGCTACCACTGAATTCCTGTTCCTGTTCTTCAAGGTCACTCAGTTTCGTTTCGTAAATCGAAATTGGCACATCTATCATATCCGGATGCATTTTTACTCGGTGGCGATTCAATTTCGAAGGACATTTCAAATTCGCGGAAAGAAATTTGTAGCAGATAATACACTGCGGAGTATTATCTACTAACCAAAACCCATAGCGCAAGTAATCACTCATATTCCCATTTCGAACACCGATACAATTTTTCACTACTGTCTGCCTGAAATCGCTAAGAAAACTGATGCTTTCTTCATTAATATTCTGAATACGTTAGTGTATTTCCTCCTTTCCCACCTTTTCCCCAATTTGACAATTTTGAACCAATCATGAGTCGCAACATTTCGCTTACGTTGCTGTTACATTACCCATCTCCCGCCTTTTCCTAATTGGACCCTTTCGGACCAATCATACTCTCTAAATATTAAATTTTTAAGAGAATGTAACAAATGGCAGTTTAACTAATAATTAATTAAATACTAGGTGACTGAATCACTGACTCATTTTATATTTCATTTAGCAATTTTTAACTATTTCAGATTTAAAGTATAAGTTCAAATATTGCAATTAATTAAGAACTAGGTGAGTGAATCAGTGACTGACTTCGTTTCTCATTGGGTCATTGTAAAATAATTCATATTTAGAGTACAATGTTTGAATATTGCATGCACTTTGTTAATACTTTGCACCCCCTTCTTTCTTTCTTGCCTTATCATCTCCTTTTTTCCATTTTCGCCCTATCGGATCAATCATATTATTAATTACAGGTACTTGCAATCATAAAAAGCACATGTGGCCCAGGTATGCAACTTCCTTTCGCAATAATTTGCATTTATCAGGTTGCAGAGTGAGTTCTGCTGCTTTTAGACGGGCAAGCAGCTTTCTCAGCTTCTGGGTATGCTCTTCCAGGGAGTTTGCATAGATGACTATGTCATCCATGTAAATAAATAGTTCCACCCCCTGGAGACCAGATAAAACTCTATCCATGAGCCTTTGAAACGTGGCGGGGGCATACTTCAACCCAAACGGCATCCTATTAAATTGATAGTGGCCATAAGGGGTAGAGAAAGCCGTTTTAGCTTTGGAATCAGGGTGCATTTTTATCTGGTGAAACCCAGAAGCGAGGTAAAGTACAGAAAAGTATTTGGCTCCGCCCAGCTGATCTAATATGTGGGTTATTATATTGGGTAAGGGGTAGGCGTCGCCAATAGTCTTCTCATTCAACTTTCGATAGTCAATGACCATTCGCCATTTTTTATTTCCCTGCGAATCGGCCTTTTTAGGTACGATCCACACAGGGGAATTATAAGAAGAGTCTGAATCTTCTATGATTTTGGATTGCAATAATTCTTTAGTTTGATTCAAAATCTCCTCATTTAATGCTTGAGCCGGCCGATATTGCCTCTCGAAAGTTGGAGTTTCATCAGTTGTATGAATTTCGTGCTGCAAAACTTAATTTGTTCCCAGAACATCCCCACCTAGTTTTACCTGATAGGAATATTCGACGAAAGGACCGAGTAAACTTGCTTTTTCTTCATCATTCAAATTTTCAAAATTAAATGACTTTATTACTCTAGAAAATCTCTCTCCAATTTCTTTATCCTTTTCATTCTTGGTTGTCCCCTCAGCATTTCTTTGTGCTGCAGGGACAACTTCGAACTCTTGAAGCTCTACAGGAAGCACGGTCAGTTCAATGTCATGGAGGGTGGAATTGTTAGCAAACACCTTTACTACTCCATTTTGCGGTCTTACTAAATTTTCACCTAAAAATACTCCATCACCAGTATGTATTTTTTTTAGATAGCCCTCACTAATGCCTCCATTAATAACAGGTAATGTTATTAATTTTCTACACCTAGCTGGGAGGTGAAGCCTTTCACTATTCAAAGGAATAATATTTCCCAATTTTAATTTTACCGCCTGGTCAGAAAAAGTTATAGTGACAGCATTTTCTCTCAAAAATTGCATTCCTAATATTCCACAATGTGGAATAGGGAAATTTCCTGAAACTAAGTGAAATTCTACATTTCTTTCTTTATCAATTTGTAAAACTATGCTTCCGCGGGTCCTTGTCATACCATTTCCTATGCCTGTCAAAAAATACCCTTGTTTTTTATTGCGGTATAATTTTTTAGTTGAACAACTCTCTTTTAGCAGATTTAACTGAATTTATGACCCCTTGTTTCCCGATTGTGAGGACGACTCGTTTGATTGACGCGGGAAGAGATTCTTGCTGCTCGCTGCTGCACCCTGCAGACGAGCACCCCTGGAGTTTAAAGTTTGCGAATTGGTACTAGGGTTATTCTTAAATTTTTTATTCGATTCTAGTTCCTTTTCAGCTTCTTCGGCCCTTCGCTTATAGCACTATTCTGCCCTATGTCTTCTTCCCCTACAATAACTACACCTGTCTTCATTTTGCCTTTCAGCCTCTTCGGCCCTCCGCTTATAGAAATCTTCTGCCCTGTGTCTTCTTCCCTTACAATAACTACAACTTTCTTCGTTTTGCCCTTGATATTGCGTTTAGTTAGGATTAAATGCGTCGGGAAAGATATCGCGTTTCATCTCACGTGGGCAATTTCGTGCTATGTGTCCCTCTTCTCTGCAGTTATAACATTCTACACTCCTACGTTTTGCAGGGGGTGGCGCGGGATTTTCGTTAATTCGATATATTGGTTTGGAATACGAGCTACTTTGTGAATCCCTAATGGTATAACCGGTTTCAACTCTGGGTTCATTGCTAGCATACGATGAACTTTCCGAGGGGACCCCCGCAACCTTTTGTGTTGAGCTAGGTCACGATCTGCTTCAATAGCAGCATTTATAGCTTCCTGCAAATTAGTAGGATGAGCCTGTCTTACACGGACCTCAAGTTCACCCTCCAACCCCAACCTAAAACAATTAGCCACTTCAACGTTATACTCGTTGATTTTTATAATTGCAACTTCAGGCGACGACTGTTGCTCGGTTATTTGAATCATTTTATTAAGTAATTCGCGTACTCTTGCACCGTATGCTATTATATTTTCTCCCTTTTTCTGACTAATATGAGCAATCTCGGACTGGATCTGAAAGAGAGATTTGGGTTTGCCAAACGCCTTTTCCAGTGAATCTAATAATTCATTAAGCGAAGTGTACTCTTTGTTCTTAATGTAGAACTGCCTCTGCCTCTCCCTGAATTTTACTTCGTAACATTTTTATGAACAATGATCAAAGACCTAACGCGACATTTTGTTCGGCAAATCGACATTCGCGAGCAAATGAATGAACAGAAATATTTCTTCCCGAAAAAGCAGGAATAATTTCAACGAGAACTTTCAACGCAGTATAATCACTGCTTTTAATGATTGAGCTCCATTCTGCAGGGATGTTGAGGAATGTGCTCTATTATTATTTAATCTCTGAGATTCAGAATCCCTCCTTTCTATTTCTTCCGATCGCATAGTATTTTGGCTCATTTGCAAAATTTGTTTTGCGATTTCCGCAATAGCATTACTACTAACATTACTGACTACTGGGACCGTAACTTCTGAACCAGCACTACCCTCCTCTCTCTCAGATCCATTAGCCTGCGTATATCTCTGAATCTCTCCTCCATTCGGGTACAACCGTTTCAACAACCTGTGCCGACGGCCGCCCCCGGGTCCGATGTGACACGCGAGGTGCAGGCGCCGACATTGGTTTTGTTTTTCTATTTTGATTTTTCCTCGGAAATATTTTTAAAAATTGAGAACAATTACCGAATGGAAAAATTATTAAACAAAATATCATGCAGTTATTTATTTCATATTATTCATATTTGGTAACAAATTAAGAAATTCAAAATTTTAATCCAAATTTTTTCGTGTTCAAATAAATAATTAAGTCAAAACATTAATCAATGTAATTGATCGCTTAGTTCTATTCAATTTCAAGCGAGATTATATTCAATTAGAGCGAACATTATCTTTTACACCTATAATTTTTCAATAGATCTCCGTAAATAAAGTACGTAGTGATCTTAATAACTCAATAATTCTACTGTTTTCACAATTTTGAAACACAATTTCACATTAAATTGTATCAAAAAGAAATTATTTAACCCGGCAATGATTCAGCAATGTATAAAATGTATAAAAATTAAAAATATCGCATCGATATAAAATTATCGCTATCAAACCTTGAGTTGATCAATTCGCTCGATGAGAAAACCTGAAAAAAATGTGCGAAAAAATATCGCAATTCACTTCCGCACTATGTCACTATAATCCTCAGAATGGTTCATATCCGCTGACTCTCAGGAAATCTGCCGGAGATCCCCAGGAATTGCCGCTGATCCTCAAAGAAATCCCATATCCTTCGAAAGTCCCACGATGGACCCTCTCTATGAGAGGAAGAGTTTTTATATCACTTCCTCTCCCTGTCTTCTCTGACAAAGCTACTCGATCCACCTGGCAGTAACACTAGAGACAGGCCAAGGTGAAAGGGTCATTTCCAACGAAGAATCCGAAAGCCATGGTCCCACTGGTCCCGCGAAGTCCACCAAAGGTCACTGACCCGCCGTTGCACCCACGATGTCCACAAAGGAAATTCAGAAAACCACATATGCTC